>CAJQZP010001367.1:4615000-5215000 GCA_907164705.1 Parnassius apollo | reverse complement strand
GTGAGGATAAAGATAGAATGCCTCGTTTCCAGTAAAAAAGGTCTCCGGTTCTCTACACTCACTATACGAAACACAGCACCGTTAAGCTGCTATTTTACGCTGGTATTCTGTGAGAGCGTGGTCCCTCCGCAGTCGAGCCGACCCATTCGTGCTATAATCATAATATAGCTGTGGCATGGTTCTACCACGTATAAAATATTGTAAGACACATACTATAAGAAAGGCAAATAGGCAGCAGATTTGGTTTGAAATTATCAATAGACAGGAGAAAGAACGTTAATATATCAAACGGTAATACCGCAAATATTTGGATTTGACACTGGAATTCAAAATATATATAAGTGTAGTTCAAAATCTTCTAGTTTAGCATCTAAATGTTCTCATGAGAAATAATTATGAGTTGCAGGTAAATAAGCTGTGGTCTTTAAAAATATAATCTTATTTTATTATGGATGCTCTGTTGGACTTACTTTCATTTGGATAATTAACTTTTTAACTAATTCTAACAAATCTTTTAATTGTAAAGAATAAGTTTTTAACTATAGATCGATTTAATTTTACCTTAAAAATTGGGTAAATTCTAGAAACCTAAATATCTTGATTGCTTATTAGACCATGAATTGAAAACCGGTTCAAAGTTTAATTACAGTTCTTCAAAGAGGTTTTAATAAAGGATCCGTTTTCCTTTACGGTTTCGGCACTGGTTCTACTCATTCCAAAATAGGTACCAAAATTATCAAGTTTCTAGTCGAAAGTCCATTGCAGCGTTATAGTTTAAGGTTATACTTAATATTAGATACTTAGATCATTATTCATAACATAACAAATAACCGTACCGTTACTGTTACAACCTATTAAGGTTACTGTTAGAACCCCTCATTAGATTACCTCATACCTATGGGGGATATTTGCCATAGTTGTCACGCTTAGCAAGCTGGTTGGCGACCGCAGTTTATTTTTATTCTTAGGTGTTATTATGGAGACGATGCTTCCCAACTTCTATTTTGTTTCTTTCCGTCGCCTCTTACAACATCCACGGGATAATATGGGATAGGTACTACACGGTTTAAGACAAACAAATTTATATCTAAATGTACTTACCGAAAATGTCATTTAATTACTGTTACGAAATAATATAAAATAAGTTAGATCTTTTTATATTGTGTTTAACAGTTCTCATTTAAGTTGCGAATTGCGATTAAGTTCTGATTCTAGTGTCAGAACTGATTATAACCATTTTACGGGTATTTTTGGCAGTTTTATGAGTACTTTATATTACTTAAAATATAAAAAATAAAACCGGCCAAGAGCGTGTCGGGCCACGCTCAGTGTAGGGTTCCGTAATTTCCCGTCCGTCACAATAAGTGTTCCCACTTATGAGTTTATCCATTATGTTCGCGCTCCAGCAGCGCTCCGCGCTCCTGCAACTGCTCCCAGTAGTGGGTACTGTTGTTTCCATCCAAGTTCAAAATGATTTCCCTAGAAAGTCCTTATAAAGTTCTACTTTTCAGATTTTTTTCATATTTTCTAAACTTAGAAAAAAAGTAGTTCAAAGTTAGAGGGGGGAGGGACACATTGTTTTTTACTTTTGGAGCGATTATTTCCGAAATTATTGATATTATCAAAAATGATTTTAGTAAATCCCTATTAATAATAAGTTTTTAACTATAGATCGATTTAATTTTACCTTAAAATTAAAAAAAAAATCACTTCCCTGCTAACGGTCACAGAGATTAAGCGAGGACGGACAGACGGACAGACAGACATGGCGAAACTATAAGGGTTCCTAGTTGACTACGAAACCCTAATAAAGGACAACCTTTAATCATGGAAGTAAAAACAAAGTAAGAATTCAATTCATTTAGTTCAAACCTATTTCTACGTTGAACAGAATAATATTTTAGTACTAACATTCCGTTACAATTATTTATATTATCGTGATATGCGCTTTCCGAGGTACGGAGTGAAACCTGGCCAAATACTTTTTTTGGGGGGGGGGTTTCACCCCCAGGCGGGTTGTTTAGTTGAATTTTACCCAAAAACTTTAGAATTGTTTTTCTGACTAAGGAATTCTACTGAGAATTTCGTGACAAAATAACCCAAGAACTGGTGGAGTTCGATGTGGGATTCGATATGAGCAGCATTTGCGCTTGTGATCAGACCAAAAGCAGTCAAAGGAAAGATAGCATTTTTCTGACATAAATATAAATATAATAGTTATGTTTGTTTTTTACGGACCTTTGTTGTCTGTCAATAAATGATGATGATTATTATTATTATTATTTAACTCCATCAACGCTCCTTTTAGGGTTTTAAGACGCGGCATCGGCTGATCGCAAGTTCCCTTATTATTATTATTATTATTTTTATTTGTTTTTATTTCTCCCTTTGTATTGAGGGGTAGAAAACGGACACACGGGCCTTGACCAAGTGTGCACGCAGGAAAAATGAAAGAATTACAATGATGACGGTGATGAGTTAAGAAATTTGGGTTGGGGGGTTGGTTTGAAACCCGTGTTTTTTTTTTTTGTTTAATTTTGTCTAGTATTTTTATGTCCGGTCTATTTTAATGTATAGTCTTGTCTGTTATAATTGTCCTGTCCCAATATATTATGACGAAATGACTTTCTAAAATAGTGCTGGGAATATATTTATAATAGGCGACCTTTTTTAATATGAATGAATGTTTGTGGGCCAGGTTTTGGTGGACAATTGCAGCAACTTAGTCGTGTCTATGTTTGTAGTCAGTTTGAACTATAGATTTACATGCACCTGTAATATGTTGAATTGTTTCTGAGCTACTGTGACATCTTCTACATAAGTCAGTTGGAGGGCTGGGAATATGAATAATGTGTTTTTGATGGTTACGAGTATCTATTACTTGGTCCTAAATAGCGATTACAAAAGCCTCCGTCTCTGGGAAGAGTTCTCCGCGTCGGAGCCACTCGTTTGACGCTTGCATGTCAACATGTGTTTGACCGAGATTGGCAAGGTGCCTCCCATGCAGATACTTTTGATGATGATCTTGAGCTGAAAAATTCTGTCATTTAGATTAAGAGGAGTTAGTTTTTTGTCTATACCTACAATATATTTGTGCAGTTGCGAATGTTCAGATTTTACATAGAAATATTTGCGAAATATGTCTATTAGATTGTTGTGTAAATTTTGTATATCGATGATGCCTCTCCCTCCATCTTGGCGTGGTAATGTGAGACGCTGTGTACATGATCTGGGGTGGTGTTTTCTGTTTACTGTCATATATGTGTATTTATTGTGCGTTGAAGTTTAATGAAGTTTAGTTGAAAATCACTCTTGACCAATTTATTATTCCAAAAGAATAGATGAGAATGGATATCGCGCAGGTATTTATGGCTTTTATAATATTGCGTGAATGTAGCTGAGTTCTTAATATTTGGTTTATTCTAATTTTGAATTTTTTAGTTAAGTCTATTTTTGCTTGTTTTTGATGTATCTCTTTGGACTGATGGAACCCTAAGTATTTATATGTGCTATGTTCGTCCATGGGCTCTATTTGTTACCAGTATTGAGTATATATGTATTGTTTATTGATTTTCCGCGAATGATATAATGTACTTTGCATTTATCAACACCAAATTGCATTTTTATGTCTGTAGAAAATGACTGTGTTAAGTCTGCTAGTTTTGTAAGTTCAGTGTTGTTGGTTGCATAAATTTGTATGTCGTCCATACACAGTAAACGTGACAGAATGTGATATGAGTTATTGTGTTTTAATTTAAAACCTACATTAGTATTATTGAGTAATTCTGATAACGGGTTGAGCGCTAGACAAAACCATAACGGACTAAGGGCGTCTCCCTGAAATAAACCTCTTTGTATTTTTATTGATTCAGTACTTAAGGAACTGTTATTTATTAATTTTAGTTTCGTTTTCCAATGAATCATGGCTACATTTAAAAATGAAATCAGACTGGTGTGAATTTTGTAATATTTTAGTACATAAATTAACCAGCTATGAGGGACAGAATCAAATGCCTTTTTTGTAATCAATGTACATTATATGAATATTTCTATTTTTATTGTGTGCTTGTTTCATGGCTATTGCATCTATTATCAACGGTTCTTTACATCCCTGGCAATTTTTCTTACAGCCCTTTTGTTATTCTGTAGATTGTTTCGCTAATGCATCCTGTAATAATCTTGTATATCGTTTGTAGGCATGTTATAGGTCTGTAATTTGCGGGGTCTTTTGAATCTGAGCCTTTCGGAAGAATGTAAGTTAGACCGCTCGTTATGAATTTTGGCATATTATGTGGTGAATGTATGAATTGACAAATATGATTGTGGACAAATTGATGTGTACATGTGAGCTTTTTGTACCAGTAATATATATTATATATATATAATCGGTACCCGGTGCCTTCCAATTTTGTGTGCGTTTGATTATTTCAATAAATGTTTCTACTGTAATGTTTTCAAAATCCATTTGTTTAATATTTGGTGTGTTTGCTATTTGTCTAACCACTCAGCCTTATTTTTTTGTTTTTGTGTTTACGTTTAGTACATGTTAAATATCTTCTCAATCTATTTGATAGCGCGTTTAATTTTTCTTGAGTGTGTCGAGAAAATGTTGTGGCTCCGTGTTAGATTCTTCATGTTGAAAGTGTGTTTTATATTTCCTCTTTATTTCTTCTAGAGTCTTTAATATTCTCTGATTTCTATTTCCTATTATTTATTATGTTAATCTTCCAATTTCTAATCTATATTTTTCTATTCTGCTTTCAATTCTTCTTTGTCAGGTAGGTTTTCTATTTCGATTGTTTGCAGTTATATTTCCCACTGTGTTAAATCTGGTACCATTACATAAGGCGGCTGTATAAGCTGCTGAATATATTAAGGTGTGTAATGAAATAAAATCTAAATCATTATTAAGATGCCTGGGTAAAATTTCATAATTCAAGTAGTGAACAATCTGAGCAAATTTTCGTGAATATTTCTGCTTTGGGATGTATGGTCTTGCTTCAGCATCATTCCATTTGTGCAAAATTGTAATAGCATTATTAAATTCTATTTCAATTTTGTTACTTTCCATGGGATTTTGTAATTGGGAGTTTTCCTTTTGAGCATTACTTAATGTACATGTTTCTATGACAGTGTTTGTGCTATCTATCATGTTTTCAAGTTGAGTATGTTGTGTGGGTGTAAAGAAGTCTGTTGTGCTTTCATACTGGGTTTGTTGCGTTTGTTCTACTACGGTATAATTTTGATCTCTAACTTGTTGTCGATTATTCAGCTCCAATTTTAATTCTACTTCTCTTCTCAATTCGTGAATTTTATTTGAGTATTTCTTATTTTTAAATATTAATCTTCTTTGGTCGGCAATCCTCTGTTCAGTAAGGTAAGATAAATATGGATTTCTTTCTATGAACAGCTCATACAATTTTTTTCCGGTAGCCAGTTTGATCTTGCTCTAACTCAGTTACTTCAAGATAAAACCTAATGATGTCTTCATTTATTTCATCCGACCATTTCATCCTGGTATTGTTCGTAGTATTTGTTTGTGACGGTGCTGTAATTTGAGTGCTGTGTGTGTATGTTTATGGTTCTCATTCTGTATTTAATAGTATTCTCTAACTTTATTACCTATTTCGTCTAAGAGTTTTTGTGGCAGTAGTTTTCTTCTTAATATAGCTCTTTTTTGGTCTCCTAGTCGTTGCCGAGTGGCTTGCATTTCGGGATATCTACTTTCAAATTCCTGGTGTAAAATTTCTAGGTAATTATTCATGTGGGTTGTTTCGCATTTAGTTATTAATAGGTATGTACGCCAAATAAAGCGGTTCATATCTTCTGTCCATTTTTTTCGCGCACGTAGTTGCGTGTGCAGTTTAGTAGCTGATGCCTCCTGCACAACAGCTGTTGACCTTGTAATTCTTGATGTATATGAAGATGATAGTGATGAATCAGGTGATTGGAATAAGCTATGAGTTTAGGAAAGTGATGTAATATTACCAAAGAGTGAATATTCGAAAGATACCGTAGATGAAGATAAATGTGATCGTTCGGCTGTACCAATTTTTTCGAGGGGAACCCGCCTGTTCAGTCCCCCGTCGCCAACGGTTCGCATGCTGTGGCATCCAGCGTTGGCTCCAGATGCGCCCTGACGAACTCCGGGAAGCGGCCGTAATCTATATCTCTTAGATTGACTGTCCATACAATTCTCCATAAAATGGGTTCAGGATCGTTAGTTTGGGTAGGTTATAATTAAATGATTTATTGGCAAGATGTTAAGGCCGAGTTACCAGTACTTAATCCTGTAAGCCCCCCCCCCCACCACCACGTCACGGTGATCCCACGGGGGGGGGGCATTATTACTATTATTATAAACACATCCAAGTCTCATCTAAGCACCGTTAACGTTACAGCCTATTATAGTCCACTGCTGAGGCCTCCCCTATAGATTGCCTCACAGAGGGGATATTTGCCTTTACTGCCACGCTTGGAAAACTGCAGCTTTTATTTTTATTTTTAGTCTTTATTAGGAAATCTATGTTCGGCATTGTAATGATGAGGACGATGATGATTAGAAAGACGCGGCTGCCCATCTCCTGATTTAATCAATCAATCAATTACAAAACATGTTTCAGTTACCCTGTCGCCTCTTACGACACCCACGAGATGATATGGGGTAATGGGTAATTATAACTACTTTTAGTATGATACTAAAATCATCTTTCATGTAATATAATATTGTCTTTATTATAGTGTGATAATATCAAAACAAAAACTTTTTGTCACCCTCTTTTTTTAAAGAAACAGTCCCTTACTTTCATTAGTTTTTTTTTTTAAATGAGTGAATTTAATATAATGGATTTACTACTACACGGTTAACCCAAGCATATCTTAGTCAATAGAAAATATGTAATCTTTTATTTTCACAACTACCTTAGAATGCGTCTTCTTCCCGATGCGTTCCGATTTACTCATTATGACGATACAATCATTACTATGCCCAATTTGAAATATGTTATGCAATTAATTTAACTGGCACTGAATTCACAAGTAATAGTATAATGCATTTATACAATTTGCCTTATTATTATAAAGTTTGCTTTACATACCGGTGTAGAAATTAATTAATTGATGCATAATGATTACGAGTCGGCTCCATGAGAGCGTACAGCCGGCACTACGAGAGAGCGCGTTATGTCACGAGTACGGATAACGTTTTGCTAGTAGATATAACTTTATCAACATTTTGTAGGTACTACATTTTCCTATAAAATATTAAAATTAAAATTAAGGAAATCAAGACTCGAGAATGATTTTCTTAGTTGAACGAAATGATACTAATAGATAGATACATAGATAAAACACTTTGTACACCAAACAAGACATAATATGAACAAAAAAGGAGAAAAAAGAAATGTGCTACAATGGACGGTATTGTAAAGAGTAATCTCTTCTAGACAACAGACTTTGGATGGACAGGATTGCTGAAAACTTTTACGTGGTACTACGAGAAACGCCAGAATATCTTTTGGATCCTGATAGATGGCGGTATGGCGGTATAGTCATCCAGTATATATATATACGAAATTCTTAGACCGGCAACGGGCCTTAGCGTCAAATTGTATGATACATCTGATGAAGAAGGGGAATCAGTAAGGTGCGCCGCTTGTAGGTCAGGATGGTATTTTCAGAATCTTATCTATAGATATATGTGGTTGATACGACCGTGGAAGGACCAGGCTCACACATGATACCCGCGTAACACCACCAGCGTAGCAGGCAATAGCAGCTCAATTCTGCTGTATTTCGAATGGTGAGCTTAGAGAACCGAAAACCCTTTTTACTGAAAATGAGGCATTCTATCTTAGTCTTTAGGGGTGACAACAAATCTGAATTTTGATTCTTAACCGTGGATAGATGTAAATTTCTATGGGCCACAATATCTGCTTACCATCAGGTGGCCTGTGGTTGTCACTCTTATTCTATAAATAAATATTACTCTGTCCAACCCTTTTGGGTTAAATTAAAAAAAATGGTTTTAAGAGCTTAATACTCGCATTTAACTCTATTTCACAATTCATTTGAAAAACTATTTTTATTCGATGCCTTTGACCACGCATTTCTTACAACTAAATACATTGCTTTTTACTGTACGTTGTAGTAGTAGGTAATATAAAGCCCCTCATAACCATAAGTTATATTCTTACAACATGGTTCATCTTCCGCTTGTAGTTAAACGCACTTTAAATTATTAAAAAATAAACGGCGGTTAAAATTTATTGATGTTTCGCATGGCTAATCATCTACAGTAGAAACTAAGTGGCGAAATTGTTCCTCTGACTTATCAATACCGTTACTGTATATAGTGCCCACTGCTGAATATAGTTCTATACATAGTTTGCCTCATAGGGGGCGTTTTGCAATAGTTGCCATGTTTCGCAGGCGGTTGGCAACCACAGTTTTTTATTATTTTTGTTGTTTTCAGAAGGTGCTCCTTCCCGTCTCCTGTTTCAGTTTTTCTTTGTCGCCTTTTACGACATCACGGGACGATATACCTTACTGCTATATGTATTAATGTAAGCATGCGACCATGTAACCATTTCGCCATGAGTGTTAATGCCAGGAAAATTGTTCTGGATTTATAAGTTACAGTATAGTTATCACTTAAATAGTCCAGCGCAAGACGATCGCTGAACATAGGTTTGTCTTTGCACCATCGTAAAACATGTTAGGTATTAATTGTAAAAAACATTATTATTCAAAAATTTACAGGAGTCAGATACTATTATTTTTAAAAATCGTTTTGTTACCCGTTATCCATTATATAAAACCACTAGATTACATTATAGTGTCCACTACCAAACTAGCAATAAAATAAGAAAAATATACAGGCTCAAGATATTTTTTCGAAGATAAAAAATAAATTAAAAACAATTTTTAGGTGGTAGAGTCATTCTGCAGCTATATTATAGTTGTCAACTGAATGGGTGTCGGTTCGACTTCCCCGATCACATTCTCTCAAAATACCAGCTTAATGCTGTTGGTTTTTCTTATAGTGAGTATAGAGTACCGAAGACCCTTTTTATTGGAATCTAAGTATATCATCTAAGTTCTCACAGGTGTGATAACTCTGGTGTCGGCTCGACTTGATTCCCCGATCACATTCTCTCAAAATACCAGCTTAATGCTGTTGGTGTCTCGTATGGTGAGTATAGAGTACCGGAGACCCTTTTTATTGGAATCGAGGCATATCATCTAAGTTCTCACAGGTGTGATAACGCTGGATCTTAGCACACACTTACCTTCAGGTGTACTGAGTGCTCGTTTGCCTTTTAATTTATATTAAAAGACAAAATCAATTAAAATACAAACAAAACGTTAGAAAGTATTTAAAAGCCATTTGTTACAATATATTAACTTATATAATCCATTCTGAAAGGTATATTTCACATGGAAAACTTAATTAAACAGTATCATCGCCATCGTAATGCTCATAAACGTTCTTCGCGCACATAAAATTTTGCGTAATTAGTGATTGCGCTCACTTTATCTAAAAGACAATACTTTTAGTGCACATGATTTGCCACGACTCCAATTACTGTAATTATCTTACTAAGTAAATGATGTAGGTACCGTTGTAAGACGTCAGTTTTTCACAGCGCGTTACAGTTATGAATATGCAAATCAATTTCGTTCCCAGATTACTAGAACAATCTCTAGAAAAATTCTTAAGAGGCATAACGAAAAATGAAAATATAAAACATCTTTGAATTTATTATTGAGTTTTTGCCCGGGTTTTATAATTAAGACAGATAAATATTATCATGATCATTATCGGAAAACATTTCACAATCGATGTCTCCTCATAAGCGTAGTCGCAGAATGGGTAGGATATCATACAGTTCGCGCTTAAACGGTAGTCTCTGTCAAAAATTTAGTTAATTCACTCTTATCTCCCTTTTTTGATTTGTTATTGATTTACAACTACAAGAATTATTTTTCTCTACAAATTCGGCGATGAATTGTTTTATCACAATCTTTACTAAATAACAAAACAATTTTTTTTCAAGTAGATATTAATTTTGAATATATACAAAATACAAATTCATTTTTGATGATGGAATCTTTCGAGATAATAAAAGTATATCTTGATTAGATAGAACATTAAATGTTAAAGTAAGTTTAAGGTATCTTTATTGTGTGCAACCATGCCTTTTAATGACAGCGCAAGTAATCCATTATCCCATTTCATCCCGTGAGTATATATCTAATTGAAATTCCAGAAAGATCAGATTTAAAATTCCGAAAGTGGCGAGATGGAACACGCCAAATGTGCAAGATGTCACGAAGGTAGTACAATCGCCAATCCGTCTGCTAGAAGGGGCTATAATCCAAACCCTGCCTAAGAAACCCAAGTCCAACCGTGGACTTAAAACCGGACTGATGATGATGATGCTGATGATGTGGAATGTGCAACAATAACAATGCATATTTAAAAAAAAATATTTACATACCATATACATTATTTATATACCACTAGCTTGCCAGGCAGACGTTGAAGTCTGCCCTTTTCGACGACCCTTTGACAAGTCCTATTAAAAACCCTAAAAAGATTGTGGCTTACTCATGGGCAAAAAACTATCCTATCTCTCAAGTTGGACAAACTGCACACGGTGTGCAAATTTGATTAAAATCGGTTTAGTAGTTTAGGGGTCCATCGTGGACAAGCAACGTGACACGTAATTTATACATATTAAGATATAAAAATTATTTCGTTCGGGATTCGAACCCGCGATCCAAGAGTGCCGTAAAAAGCGCTGTACAACTGCGCATCCGAACTTTAATAAAATCATCATTATCGCATATATTGAGCAATCAAATAAAATTAATCGAAAGTAAAAGTAACGTTAAAATGTGTAATCGTATGAAAAATTATGCGTTTTCCGATATTTTCCTAGTTTCCGATCAAATGGACTTCTGGAAGCTATTACACGGTTTATTCACATGATGACATCAAAGCTACGATTTGAAGCATATTTCACTGTAATGTAACTTATAATTGGTACTATAAATATTAAATAATTTCCAAAGTTTCACTTTTATTTTATTATTATCAACTTTAAAAAATTTGATTAATTCTACGAGGGATTATGTAATAAAGATATTTAACTAGGAGATCTAATTACTTTTATATTTAATTTAAATTAATTATATAAAATGCTATAGTTAAATTACATCACATTTAATCAAAAATAAACCGCAGTTTACGAGGAATGTTGGATGCTGAAATGAAGACTATTAAGGATGAATTTAAGGAAATCAAGGTGTCTATGGAGTTTATAAACGGAACGTTTGAAATGCTTCAAATCGACCATAAAGCAAACCAAGAAAAGATAATAAATTAGAGGAGAAAAACGAGCTAATGCAGTCAATCATCAATAGTCTTCAATCGCGCGTGAATCATTTGAAACAAAATTCTCGCGCCAATAATATTGAGATACAATGTATGCCCGAAAGTAAATCTGAGAATTTAGTGACATTGTTAAAAAAGTTGGGTAGTGTTATTGATTGTGAAGTAGCAGACGAACATATAGCTCGTGTTACAAGAATAGCCAAGCTGCAACAAGACAGTTTGCGTCCCCGATCGATAGTTGTGGAATTCAAAGACTTAAAACTACGTGATGCTTTCTTGGCAGCGAGTATTAATTTTAATAAAAAAACACCCAGACGATAAATTTAATAGCGCACATCTCGGACTGGTCGGCAAAAAGACACCCATCTTTGTTGCTGAGCATCTATCTGTAACTAACAAAGCACTACATGCAGCTGCAAGAAGAACAGCCAAGGAGAAAGGTTTTAAATTTGTATGGATCAGAGGGGGAAAAATCTACTTGAGAAAAAATGAAGGCATGGGCTATTATATCATTGTCAAAGATATGCAAACATTAGCTGCCATACGATAGGTTTATTTATTTTTGGTTTTCGTTTGTACTTTAAGCATGCATATTATAGTTTTAATTTATAAAATTCACGTTACAAATATACTATCAAAACCCTAGAGGGCTAAGAACTAAAACTAATATATTTTTTTAAAATTTGTCAGTGTGCAATTTAGATATTATTGTGTTAACTGAAACTTGGCTTGTAGCAATATATTGAATACTGAATTATTTGATGATCGATACATTGTGTTTCGAAGAGACAGAAAGTCTACTGGTTTGTTTTCCGAGGGAGTAGGAGGGGGTGTACTGATCGCAGTGTCAAAAAAGATTCAAGCCAAGGAAGTCACTTGTTGGAACAGTTCATGCGAGGATTTGTGGGTAATGTTAAATATACCATTAGTTGGTACAATAAAACCAATTGCTTTTTGTGCTGTATGCCTTCCTCCACCAGTTACCCATCGCTTATTGGATAGTTTTGTAGGTCACTGTAGTTCGATATTGGAGAAATTTGAAGGTCATGTTTGTATTATCGGTGATTTCAATCTACGCAATATTAATTGGAAACTGGTATATGATGCCGATGTAAAATATCAGGCACCTGTGCTTGGTCAAAAATTGATTCACCTCTCTACATAATTTTAGACAGTGTAATACAATCCCAAATCAACATAATAAAACGTTAGATCTGCTATTCACCGACATGGTTAATTGCAAAGTGTATGACTCGTTAGATGTTCTTAGTAAAACGGATCTTTATCACCCACCACTACATGTTGATATACATTATGAAAACGTTTGTCAACTGCAATATAATACAAATTTCACTAAACTTAATTTTGAAAGAGTTAATTATTCTTCCATCAATGATTATCTTTCCAAAATTGACTGGGTAGCAGAATTTTCTCAGTACAAAGATTTAAATCAAATAGTTGAAAATTTTTATGTCTTGATCAGACATATTATATCGAAATTTGTGCCCCAAAAAAGAATAGTCAACCACAGTAACTATCCGCCATAGTTCAGTAACAGTTTAATCCGCAGACTTCGCGAAAGAACAAGATTCTAAAAAGATACAAAAAGTATAGAATTCCTTTAGATAAGATTGAGTTGAGTATTTTGTCTAAAAGGTGTCAAAAACTTGGTACTACCTGTTACAATGCATACCTTAATAACGTTGAGGATAGAATATCTAGTTCTGATTTTTTGTTAAAAGTAAACGTAGTGACTGTAGTTCATACCCAACCAGTATGACGAATGGAGATATGATTGCAAATAATGGGCCGAGCATTTGTAATCTTTTTGCTAGTCACTTTGCCGAAGTTTATACACAAGCCACATTGTCACCTACTCATAACTCATCAGTACTCGAAGATACTGCTAATAGTAGTTCATCATTCGGTGGTCTCTATTTCAACAAGAAGCAGTGGTTCGCGCTTTGAAGTCCCTGGACGTAGATAAAGGCGCTGGACCCGACGGTATTCCACCCTGTTTCCTGAGAAATTGTGCTGTACCTGTACCTGAGTATTGCTGTACCTCTCTGCTTTATATACAATACATCTTTAGCAAAGGGCATATTTCCTAGGGAGTGGAAAATCGCAAAGGTGGTTCCAGTTTTTAAGTCTGGTGATAGTGATTTGATTATAAATTATAGACTGATTTCAATCCTTTCCACAATGTCTAAGGTCGTCGAAATTTTGATCTGTCCATATATTTTCGCTTATGTGAAACCATTTATCAGGATCCATCAACATGGTTTTTTGAAATCTAGATCAACTGCCACAAATTTGGTTTCCTTTGTTGAGACTCTAACGCAAGCCATTGACGCTAGCCAGGAAATAGACGTAATTTATACAGATCTCAGCAAAGCCTTTGATAAGGTGCCGCACGAAGTATTGATTAAGAAGTTGTCAATTTATGGTATTAATGGAACCTTGTTAAACTGGTTTGATTCATATCTGAATAAGCGCAAATTCTTTGTAGTGGTAAATGGTTTTAATTTTAAGGAATATGACATAGATTTGGGAGTACCACAGGGTTCAAACCTGGGTCCTATTTTGTTTAACATTTTTGTTAATGACGTTGTTGATTGCATCTTGTATTCTACTCCGTACTTGTACGCCGATGACTTGAAGTTACTACGAGTAATAAAAACGACACAGGATTCCATATTATTACAAGAGGATATATATGCAACTAAATGTGGGCAAATGTGTTTATGTCAAATTTACCCGAAAACAGAAAACTTTAGACTCTGCTTATTTTATTAATGGTATAAAATTACAGGAACTTAACCTTTGCCGCCCACTTAGAGAGTATTATAAAAAGAGCTTCAAACATGCTTGGATTTATTATTAGAATGGGCAAACAGTTTCGGATGTTGCAAACAAAAAGGCTCCTGTACAACTCTTTTGTCCTGAGTATTCTGGAATACTGCAGTGTAGTATGGCGACCACACTATGCATGTCACTCTTTAAGGTTGGAACGGATTCAGAAGAGATATCTTTGGCACCTAGCCTACTCAGCCAATGAATGTAAAAAAGGGTTTTCCTACAAAAACAGATTGAAACACTTTAAGTACACTACCTTGGAAAACCGTCGTATAATGCTTGATCTCGTCTTTTTGTACAAATTATTTAACAACAATATAGATTGCCCAGGCTTACTGAGAAAATTTAGATTCAATGAACCACACAAATTACCTAGGACTAAAATATCACCATTAGTTCCACCATTGCGCACAACAGTTTTGGGTTCAAGTTCATTTGTCCCTAGAGCAAGCAGACTTCTAAACTATTAAGGTAAAAACATAGATATCCATGCTACAAGTCTGAATACGTTTCGCAAACACTTGCAAAAAACCATAATCGAGTTATAATTAAGTAATTTTTATGTTCATTTATATACTGTGCTGTTATTGTTTCCTTTTTTCTCTTTCTTTTTCTCATTTATTGTGAACACATTAAGTCACTTATAAATATTGGATGTTACTACCCTTAATATTTTGTGCATGTGGTGTTTACCTTAATTAATTGTGCATTTGGCTGTACATGTTATTGTTAAATACTCATTCATCTATTATTGTTACAATTACTTGTAAACCTAATAAATAAAATAAAATAAAAATAAATACAGTTAATCAAATTAGAAAATATAATGGGGATTATAAAAACGATTAATAAGTGTTTATAGCTGTTCCCTAAAATAATTCCTTGGTTTAAAACAATACGTACTTTTTACAGCTGCATACAAGCATAGATTTATTATAATACTGCGTATGGACCGGGTCATTGCACAAACAAAATGGCACAGACTACTTGGTGCGAAGATATATAGGGAGCACTAACGCGAGCACCAATGCGTGCTGTGCGTACGTGGAGTGTTTCCACTTTTAGATATTTTACACTATTTTAGGGTATTAGGGTAAATCTACTAATATAAGTAGGGATTTAGGCGTTTTGGATAATTTGGGGTAAAATCGAACTTCAGGTAACCCTGTTTTTATACCCACCCAATGTAATTTTTTTAAAGATTTATCGGAGGGGATAGACGGATAGAGTCAAAAAAGCTAGGAAAGTGTAGAATGAAAAAAAATTTCATTCTGTATGTCGGAATAATGGTATAATATTTTACTTAGTTACATATTCGTTATTCATATGGGACTGTGTTATTGTAATTTGAAAATGAGAACGTCTTCTTCATTACAAAACTCAAGATTTTTAATCGTGAATTGATATTCAAATCTTGCAATGATGTGTTTCTTTAAAATATTGTAAATTAGGTGCAATAAATAAGGCTATTTAGATTTTTTTTTTGGTTAATTTACGGAGTATTTCTACAGTTTCTAGGATAAAACCAAAATCATAAGTGGAAGCACTGGTTTCGTGGTAGTTCATGAGTATTTCGGAGATGGCGCTGATTTATTGCATGCTTAAAACGTAAAAAATTTTTGTTCGCAAGACCATATCTTGTCATTTATAACCCCTTAAAAGAAAAAAATTCGATTTTTTTCTTTTAAGGTGTTATAAATGACAAGAAGTTTAAACGGAGTGTGACAACCTTTTACGCATTTGTTATTTAATTAATATTGCCGTCATTCAAAGTTAACATATTATATTGTTAATAAACTAAACCTAGGGAATGGGAAACATTATGGTAGTCTGTCAAATAGAATTGCAATCAATCAATATAATTTCCATAACGGTACAAGGTTCAATAGTCAATACGTGTATACGGCTACTCAGTGTGATGGACACGGTAACGGTCTCCATCGAAAGGTGACATGACATAAGCTTAAAATGATCGTCATTTCTCACATTTGCATATTATAAAACCGGCGTCTTACTTATAGTTAGTTTATAATGTTCAAACTTAGCAGATTTTTTTTAATTTAACATAAATTTGACGCGAAAATTAAGCATTGACGGTTCTATACCAAATGATAACATTTTTTTCTACTTTGCTGAACTATTTTCTATTTATTAATTTTATATTTGTAAATCAATACATTTATAGTTAAAGTTTCAAAATAAAGATTTTATATTAGCAAACAGGCAATAAGTACAATATCGAAATCTTACTATGGCTTGACAGTCTCAACATTAATACAACTAAACAAAATGTAAATAATCCCCGTCAAAAAAAAAACACAAAAGTCTTGAGACGAACCTTTACACTTTAAATCGAACCCAATTTCACAGCTCACATCGCCTGTCAAAAGCGACATAAAGCCACGAACGCGATCCGTATTATGAGAGAATTCAGACTCGCCCTATTTATATCAATGATAATCTATTTATTGTCACACTAAAAAGTTTTGATTTTATCGACCTGAAGCGATGAACGAATTGTCACCTTCCTCTCTTCTTTATCGCGATGCCAAAAGTCACGGAGCTTTTTTAAAACTACTAATATTAGCTTTAGTACGCAGCAGATAAAGTTAAATTTAGTGCACGTGATGAAGGGCCCGTGGAAGATGTTAAGCAGCTTAATGAAGCGAACGCACGTTCGCACGATATTTGAGGTTAGACTTGACGTTTGTGTAACAAGACCACGATCCGAGACAGTGGCTACGGTTAACGGCTGGAAGTATACAACTTGCAAAATAATTTATACAAATTATTTTCCATAAGTTATTTGGTGATTTACCAATTTAAAAAGAAATAGTAATTACCTTTATATTTTAGTTTACTTTTGCTACTAGTTTAACTTAGGATCAAACTGTTCATAGTTGTTTGTTATTGTAATCAAACAGTATATTATCACAGGTTTCATTTATAATTTCTTATTTCAATAAATATTGTATTGTATCCGTCCGCGATATCTTTATTATTATTGATAAATAATCTATTATTATTTTTAAATTTAGGAATATAAATCTGATCTTACGTACCTCTATCAGTAATAGTATTTTTTTATTTATCTTGGGCCGTAGCTTGAATCATCATCATTATCGTCATACATAGAATATTACTTCGTAAGTAAGAATTGTTGGAAAAAGTCAATAATATTACCCTCATTATCTCACGGTACAAATCTGCATAATTTGTTGTTGTTTTTATAGCCGTCGATTAATCGATTTGATTGTGCGACCACTGCGTTGTAGTTGCACAAATTAATTATTTTGTTAAAGTGTCAGCTGGGTTTGTATGACAACTAATTGCTATAAATTTTGTATTTTTCACATTCTCGGTAAGTGGGTTTTTCAAATTACAATGCGATTAGGTTCGTATTAACGGTTGCATGTAGACTACTAATTGCCGACAGCGGATGTAGAAACCAGTAATTGGGAGGTAAAAACATAAGATAACATAATATATGGAAAGAATATAACCATGGGCAATTCAATCTAAATAAATCGCATAGTGTGTTGAGTTTAATTTTCCCTGACTGGTAAATACGTGATACGCTATAACAGGACATTCTAGAAATAGTTTTTTTTTTTTTTAAATTTGACAGTGTAACAACAATCCTAGTATTTTTTTTAAATTGTAATAAAACAATACTACAGTTTAAAAAGGCAACAATTTTAAACTATTCTCTTTCGTCTTTACCTCCACGACTGATCTGGATATATATAAATACCTTTTAACCGGTTATAACTATATAAAATATTAAAATCAAAATTACTTGGTGATTAACAAAAAGCTGATTATAACGTCAGTTTTTTTTCTCCCTCGGGCATTCCTTTCAGCCAGGATTAATTTAGCCCGTTTTATAAGGGCTTACTTATCTCGAACCAAAGTGTTAGAACGGGTTGTATTTATCGCGTCCATTATACGTTTTATTATTTAATTTATTTAACGCGCCGGGTTTATCGACTTGTCTATTAAATCGAAACGGGATAACCCGATCGAGACTTAAACATTCGCTCGGAGATATTTAAATTGTTAATTTGTTTTACGTCAATAAATAATTCTTATTACACTCGAACTTTGCCATATGGTGGCGGGTTAACTATCTATTGTTTTATTATATTAATAGATTTAATAGAAGTTGATGTAAAGGTTAATAATTTATAGACGATAAATACCAATCTTCACCGTGTAATGGAGATATAAGAATATCTACTACTATTGGAATATACTTACTATTGGAATTGGAATGAAAGCAATCTAAAAATAACTATATAAACAAAGATTAGAGAAACCGATGACGTGTTCAACGGCTAATATGCAGAGCGTCCGGACGCTACAATCACCAAGTCTAAATTAGTCTCAAAGTTACTACTTGTAGTGAAAGTACCTACATTATCATGTCAGTAACTTTAGCAGCTGTAGATTATTAATAACTTATAATCTAAATCTGGGCAGGACGGATAGACAGCCACACATATTCGAAACTTGAACTTCATATAACGTAAATATAAGAAAACTAAATTAAAATTCGATATTTAAACAAACACAGTCATAACTCTGATCATGTTAAAGTTACATCCCACTGCTGGGCACAGGCCTCCTATCATTTCTAAGAGAGTTTTAAGGCAAGGAAGTTTTCGCCGCGCTGCCCCGATGCGTGTTGACGAACTTCACAGGTCTTCGAAATATTTTTTATTATGTCTTAGATATACGGGTTTCCAGACGATATTTTCCCTAACCGTTGAGCCTTTGACAAATCAGCACTTAAAATTACAATTAACAATTTCATTGATGCCGGCGGGGATCAAACCCGGGTTGCTCGCGTACTGTGAAATTTACATCGAGCGCCTAAGGGGCTAACCCCTGAGCTACCAAGGCTCTAGTTACGTTTAATTTATAAACAGACAACTATATTGGAATATAAAAACAATAATTGTTATCATCCGATTTTCGGTACCTCGATTATATAATACACAATGACGGCGAGATAGACCAAGTCGTAAGGAATGGAATAAATTCAGGATAGATAGATAAAATGGCGACAGGTAACGACGATCAAGAAACCTGTACGGATACAAGTGCTTGGTTACGAAGGAGATGGAAAAAGAATTTAGAAAAACAGACATTTGAATAAAATGCGGATGTTATGATGGATGGGGGGATGACACAACCACATAGAATGAATTAATCAAAGACAGCTTGAAAGTGGCACGTATGGGCATAGGACAGATGGAAGAAAATCATGTAATAAGTAGAATGTTGGATATGAAAGTGAATAAATAACATGGAAGAGAAAGAATAGAGAGAGAACTAAGAGTATAGAGAAGGCCAAGAAGACAAGTACAAACTCTGTGATGGATCTCATGTGAATAATAAGGGATGTAAGGGGTAAAAGCAGGGAGAAGAAGAAGAAAAGATAAAAATTTTACTTTCTCGGCACAAGCCCTGGGTTGGTAACACTTTGATCTGTCGCCAAATAGTATTCTCACAGCTATGTGCCAAGTTCTGTAAGCCATTTCAACTTAGTCCACAAAGGCGATAACACATTAGTGCTCTTTAATTATAAGGTGTTCATGGACTGCAGTACAGTATTGCAGGCCCACTTTCCATCAAGTGAACTGCTAGCTCATTTTCGCTTCAGTATTAATAAAATGCTTAGTATTTAAAAATGTATATAATGATTACGGCCTGCTCACGAGCATATCAGTTCATTCATTCTTACAATTCCAGCCCTTCATAAATCCACTGCTGAACATAGGGAGAAGCTATAGAACGCCACAAAACACATTCCTCAGCCACCTGCATCCATCAACTTCCCGCATGTTTAACCAGATCGCACTCCATCTAGTGGGATAACCTTTCTTCCTCATCGGTTGTCTTTTCTTCGAGCTATATGGCCAAGCAATTGCCGCTTCAGCTTACTAATCCGTTGGGCTATGTCGGTTACTCTGGTTCTACTGCGGATATCCTCATTTCTGAGTTTATTACGCAGATTAACTTGAGCTTTGCCTTCTCCATAGCTCACTGAACAACCTTGAGCTTCCTCATACCAACCGCCGTGAATGACCACGTCTTAAATTCATAAGTCATCACTGGTTGTACAATCTTGTTGTCACGTTTTGAGGTATATCTATATATAGCTCTCGGTTGAAGTTGGACTTACCTACTCGGACTATTTGTCGCAGGTAAACATACTAATCGACAACTTTCAGCGTAGTGCTCCTAACTGGCATAGATGTTACATTAACGTTACATATGACCTTTGTTTTGTCCATGTCCATTTTAAGACCTATCCGTGAGGAGGCACTATTGAGGTCATTGAGCATAGTGCTTAGGTTCTCCAGTGATTCTGCCATAAGGACTATACCACCGGCAAATTGAAGGTGAGTGATGCACTCGAAATTGATGTTAATACTGTACTGGTAGCGTAATACTGGACTGGAAAGGATACGGTAACACGAGCACAAAAACTATATGAAATACTAGGTTTATAATAAATAAATCGATACCCTTAATGGCCGATAGTTAAAAGTCTAATAAAAATAAAGGTCGACAAATTCATTACCGAATCAAAAATTTCGAATATAATGTTTTAATTTCATTCATCTTTTAATATACATGTTTAATATGCTCCATGTTAATTATATCTTGATAAAGAGGATTTGTCTAAGATACTATAATTAGCTCCACAGCAAAAATTGATATAAAATAATTAATTATAATTAAGTTGAGGTTACAGTGAACAAATTTAAATTAATAAATTAAAATTATATGCAATGGTTTTATACTCTACCTCTAGATTAATGAGTTACCGTCGACATCCAACATTTTTTAATGTTAAGCAAACTTGTTTTTTTTTAAACAGGCGTTGCTTTTGTTAGTTGTTGAATAAAAAATAAAATCGTTGAATAATTTCTATTAAGTAAACTGGCTTAAAACCAATTTATCACTTATTTTAAGCCAGTTTACTTAATGGGAAGACATTTATCTATTAAAATATAATTGATCTATTTAATTTTCCTTTTAATGCTATATATTTTTGGCTTAACCTGATCCGAGTAGCTCGATGCTCTTTAGACTCTGCCTATCACCTCGGATATTACAGAAGTGACGCTATATATGTTCTTCATTTTTAGTTATGGAATAATTTGTCAACTTTATTTTTTACTTTTTTATGGCATATATTTATGGCACAAATGTGTTCATTTTAATTAAAATAATGACCTACATTATTAACATTAATAGCAAAGAAATAACGTGTCCCAAGAAATAAATAACACGACACGTAATCTTTTAATTTGTTCAAATAAACGTGGTGCGGTAATAAAACAAAACAGGCGACAATCGACCTTTGCAAGGTGGAAAATGATGTTATATACCTACGGTTAGTTTAAGCCCCACTACGAAAATTTTCTTTACTTTTTTTTACACTTTTTTTCATATGTCAAAAGTGATAACGTTGGAAATTTAGAATCATTTATTTCTTTGATTTCTTAAGTAATTTAAATGAAAAGTTTGATCTTATATTAAAAATTTAAACTAAGTAAGCTGTTACTTCATTGTTACCGTAAAGTTGACTTATTATTTTAGAAGGATTCAATAAAAATTGTATACTTAATCAGAAGTTAATACCTAATAAGTAAGTAAAAGTACTTATCACTATATAAAGAGGAGATTAATAATTTCGTAGTACGCTAGCAAGCCAAGTTCAATCTCAATCGGCATCAATGAGATCATGTACCTAACTTCGATTTTAATTGCTCGGCTGTGAATGAAAACTATAGATGGAGTGATGACCTGGTAAGACATGCAGGAAGTCGATGGATGCAGGTGGCTCAGGACTGTGCTTTGTGGCATTACTTAGGGGAGGCCTATGTTCAGCAGTGGACTTGTGAAGGGCTGTAATGATGATGATGATGAATGAAAACTTGAGAAAATATAAATTTCTGAAAAATTATAAATATTTCACAAGTTGTGGTATCCTCCTACACGCATTACGGCACCACGGCGAACTTAATGGTGCTTCAAAAACGCTTTCATAAATCACAGAAAGCCTACACATAGGACTGAGAACTATTACTTTACTATTTCACTATGAAAAAATTCAAAGATATATTTAATAAAAATATTATAGTTTGAATCAAAGAAAAGTTTCCATATCAAAGTAGTAATTATCGGGTAGCACATATAAAAACATAGTTTTCCACATACAAAATTTTAAATAATTAACTTAAATTCCAATAATTTATACTGTTAAACGATTTAGAAAAGAAATATTACACAACTATTGCTGATTTTCTACAACCATTCGAATTTATTACTAAAGCTGAAAATATTAATATAAACAAGAACAGCTTTTAATATATTGCAATCAATATTCATCAAGTAATATATGGATAATATTTTCTTCTAAGAATGAGGTGATCGATGGTAAGATATGAAATAAAAGATCGATATGAAAGAGAAGCTAAATTGTATTGAAACGCTCTGAAAAATATCTTCGGGGATTCTTGTTGGTTTTTCCAGTTACCAGTTTAGTTAACCAGTTACATAGATAAAACTAATAATTGACTTGACTTATAATTTTTTTTAAATCATATTGCATTGCAATTACCTACTTTTAAATTAACGATTTTTTTTTTCAAAAGAAATATAATTCATATAAGATTTGCGATGAAGCGTTGAAGTCTTTTGTAAGAAGTTACGCCCCTTACACCTGCTTGTTACATGAATTTTATTGTAACGTAATATTTAATGATAAACAAAATTTTGATTATTTCACTAAGGAAATTGATTAAGAATAGAAATACCTGACTGTATTATTTCTTTTAAACAGTAATACGAGTAGTACCTACCTATTTATTTACTAAGTCTTAAATGTTTCCTATACATTCCAACTCGAATTGCAATATTAATGCTTAGTTAGTCTTAGTTTCAGGAATTCAAAGATAATTGAAATGTTTTTTTTTATATAAGGTAATATTATTAGGTAATAATAAGTATTACAGTAATATTACCGCCATAGAGTACCTATACGCGCAAAGACAGAGGTGCCAACTTTCGTTCTAACCTACCCGTATCCAGTTGTGTGTCATACGATTAGAGGCTGGATTAGTATGATGATTGCAGTAGGTACATTGATATCCGAAAAGCATCAATTTGTTATACATAGAATTCCACGAGATTTTTCACGTTAAGCTAGGCATATTAAAAGGCCCACCTGGTGAGTCGGTAGTTGAACGATCGGAGTCGGAGTCCCGATGCGCGCTGAGATCCCTCGGCGCTGCGTCGAGGATGTCCGTGATCATGAAGCGTGTGCGCGGAGCGCGCGCGTCGCGCTCGTCGCGCTGCACCGTCATCGCCACGGCGCCGCCCGGGCCCGCGCCCGCCGCCCCAGCGCCCGCTACTGTGCCCGCGTCCGCGCCCGCGCCCGCTCTTACTGCATCCAGCGCACGCGCGCGCCACGACCGCGCCGCGCCCAGCACCTCGCTCGCACCCAGTTCGAAGCCGCCTCCGCCCGTCACCGCACTCGCCACATCACAGTGCCT
Source organism: Parnassius apollo (assembly GCA_907164705.1). Taxonomy (NCBI): domain Eukaryota; kingdom Metazoa; phylum Arthropoda; class Insecta; order Lepidoptera; family Papilionidae; genus Parnassius; species Parnassius apollo. The sequence continues at coordinate 5,191,168 of CAJQZP010001367.1, read as the reverse complement.
CCTACCGAATTGCAATCCGACGAGGGACGGATGCGCAGAGCCCAACTCCACACTTATCCTTACACCTTGAACTTCAACGTCAATCAATCCTCAACGTCCGGCCCGTGGCGTGTAAGGCACTCGATCACGAAAGTTTACACACTGTCAGTTCGCGGCACTCGAGTAGAGCGTGTCCGAAGTGTCGTAGTGGCAGAACGCGGGCGGCCCGCACAAGCAGCAGGCTAGAACTGAGCGCGATGCTGCGAGGCGCTCGGAGGCGGGCCGAGGGCGGCATCAACCAACGGGCGGCGCGGCGCACTCGGGGCGTGCCGCTGCCATGTTGCCGCGGGGCCGCGCTAATGCTCTTTTTGCCGACTCGCCGCCGGGAGAAAGCTCCGCGCGGATTTAAGCTTTTATACGTGGATAAAACGCTTTTATAGGAAAATAAAGTGTTCTCGCAGCGGGATATCGCGCTTTACGACGGCGTTTCACTGAAAGTTGGCGACACTATACACTCATAATAGGTTCGAGTCGACTAAATTGAGGCTAGCGTGTCGTCGCTCTGGTACATTTGTTTCTAGTGACTTATCATCTCATTCTAAATGTGTTCTATACCATTAAATTATTTTTGATTTATATTTCATAACTTATATATATATATATATATATATATATATATATATATATATATATATTTGACAGTGTTACATTTTTTCTATTCAATATTTTTATTGAAGTAGGTAGTGAAGTGTATTAAACTGATAAGTGTAGATATGAAGATATCACGTATTTATATAATTTAATTCTACGATATCCATAACTAATATGTTCAACATATTAGTTGTTCATAGCTATCAAAATTGCATTTAAATTCATAAGAGCAATGAATAAGATTAATATCTAGGTATAGTGAATGATGAATAATTTGCTCGTTGAACAGTTTCCTCTCTACAAGTAATAAAATATTACAAAATACGCGTTAATTTTGTAATATTTTATTACTACAACTCATTTATTCATTAAAGCCTATCAAAGTTTACTTACCAAACATAGGCATCCACGTAGAATGGTTCATAATGGGGTTATTTGCTATAGCTACCACGCTAAGCGGTGGGAGCTGGGAGCAGCAGTTTATTCTAGTGTTTATTATTACCAAGACGTCACTGCCCGACTCCAGATTTGTTTCCCTCTGTCATTTCTTTTGAGACCCATGGGGCGTTATGAAGTAATGGATATTCTTACACCGCCACATACGGTTAATTACACGATGTGTTATAATAAATATGAATTTAATGCGGTTTGCATTTACACAATACATATACAATACGTTTTATTCTTCCAGTTTTCTATCATATACACAGTATTAGGATGAAGTACTTTTTGATTCTTAATCGAAGATAAATTGTGCATGTCTATGGGTCATAGCATACTCTTACCTTTATGTAGACTGTATGCTAGTTTGTCATACTTATTCTATAACAAAAATTATTAAAGATGTTTTATATAGCCAAATAAAAATAAAATAACATGTAAGAAGAAGCGAATAAAATCTTGTGTCATAGTAGAATTTGTTTACTTACGCTTACTTTATTTTTAATATACATACACTTGTTAAATTGTTAAATATAAAACAAATTTTATAAATAAGTTAATAACAACATTATTCCTTATCCGATATTTCATAGAATAAGAATGACAAACCAGCGTACAGTTCACTTGATGGTAATCTGATACCGTGGCCCATAGACATCTACATCTATGTCTGTTTTATTTTGATTAAGAATCAATATTCAGAGGCATTGTCAACACTAAGATCGAATGCCTCGTTACCAGTAAAAAGGGTCTCCGGTTCTTTACACTCACCATACTAAATACCGCAACATTAGTCTGCTGCTTCACACTAGTATACTGTGAAAGCTTGGCTTTACCACGTAAATTTCAAATATTTAAATATGTGTTTTTTAAATTTAACAAATTTTACATGAAATTCAATGATAGTGTTGGGTAAAACAGGTCACCTTTTTCTTCGTTGCAGTCTGTTGATTGACGGACGAAGCTTCCAGCACTGACTGTGGTGAAAAAATTATCCAAAAAGGCCAAATTTAAATATCGTACTACGATAATAAGAGTATCGGTAAGTTTGTAATATTGAATTATATTTTTTTTAAATTGAAGGAACAAACTTACAGTCAACCCGTCAACGTTTTATACGTTGTTAGCATCCTCCTTTTCCTTTCAGTCCAGTGAACATTTACTTATTAATTTTAGTTAAATATTATAACATATATTTAATTATAATAATATATAATTTGATGAAAATTATTTTTAAATTATTATTTAAGTCGTTCATTGTGACCTGAATAATATTTTCTTTATTGACTGCAAATTAAAGTCATGGGAGTTTACCTTCCTTTTATAAAGCCCATAGAGAAATAGAGTTATTTCCGGATTCAGGTTTCCTTGAATACTAATGTTAAACATTAATGTTATATAAAAACACTTGTCGACCATTTTAGTTTATTGATAAAAAGTTGATTTCATAAATAATAAGTAATAGTAGTTTGATTTTAACGTGTTATGGGGAGTGAAAGGAAGGAAATAAATTGTTCTCCAAATGAGTCTTTTAGAGAAATAATTAATAAAATAAATATATGAACGTTTAAAAAAACTTTGTACCCTCGCAATACTTACAATAACTTACTTTATGATAACCAAAAATTCTTATATTAAGAACAGTGATGTATATTCTGCAAAAACAACAAGTACAAGCTAGTTATAACCGTAACTCGACTCCAAAAAGCCACTTATTCCTTCATAACGCAGTGTTTACGCTTTAAGAACTCAGAAAATATGTAGTATCTATTCATTATAAAGCTTCTTCATCATCATCATTACAGCCCTTCACAAGTCCACTGCTGAAAATAGGCCTCCCCAAAAGTACGCCACAAAGCACGGTCCTGAGCCACCTGCATCCATCGACTTCCTGCATGTCTTACCAGGTCGTCACTCCATCTAGTGGGGGGTCGCCCTACACTTCACCTACCGTTATGAGGCTGCCACTCGAGAACCCTTTTTCCCCAACGGTTGTCGGTTCTTCGAGCTATATGGCCGGCCCATTGCCACTTAAGCTTACTAATTCCATTGGGCTATGTCGGTCACTCTGGTTCTACTACGGATATCCTCATTTCTAAGTTTATCACGCAGAGAAACCCCGAGCATAGCCCTCTCCATAGCTCACTGAGCGACTTTGAGCGTCCTCATACGGCCGGTAGTGAAGGCCCACTTCTCGGTTCCGTAGGTCATCACTGGCAACACGCACTGGTTGTACATTTTCGTTTTCAGGTTTATAGGTATACCTGACGAGAAGATGTAACGTCATTTCCCAAACACTGCCCAGCCGAGTTGAATCCGTCGATTGACCTCTCGGTCGAAGTTGGACTTACCTAGTCGGACTATTTGTCCCAGGTAAACGTACTCGTCAACAACTTCGAGCTTAGTGCTCCCAACAACTACCGGCATAGGTGTGACATGGACATTAAACATGATCTTTGTCCATGTTCATCTCTTAAGATGAACATGGACAAAGATCATCATGTTTAATGTCCTATCCGTTGGGAGGCACTATTGAGGTCATTGAGCATAGCGCTTAGGTCCTCCAGCAATTCTGCCATAAGGACTATATCGTCAGCAAATCGAAGGTGAGTGATTTACTCGCCATTGATGTTAATACCGTATTCTTTGCAGTCCAGTAGCTTAAAAACGTCTTCCAATGAAGCGGTGAAGAGTTTCGGGGATATAACGTCACCCTGTCTTACACCTTTCTGCAGTTGGATAGGTTTCAAACTCTGGTTCTGTACTCGGATAGCCATCGTATCCCTACTGTACAAACACTTCAGCACTTCGATATACCGACAGTCAACTTGGCACCGCTGGAGAGACTGTAGCACCGCCCAAATTTCGACGGAATCAAAGGCTTTCTCATAGTTCACATACGCCAGGCAAAGTGGCAGATTGTACTCTTCGGACTTCTGTACAATTTTCCGAAGGGTATCTATGTGGTCTATGGTGCTAAAGCATTTTCGGAAACTTGTTCGGGAGGCTAGAAGTCGTCGAGTCTGCGTGCGTGACGATTCGTAATGACTCTCGAAAACAGCACGTAGACGCGGCTCAGAAGAGATATCGGTCTGTAGTTCTTCAAGAGATCATTGTCACCTTTCTTGAAGAACAAGACCTTCAGAAGAAGAAGAAAGAAAGAAGACAAGGCTTTCAGAAGCTCCGCTGTAATTCCATTCTCGCCCGGGGACTTGCCGTTTTTAAGGTGCTGGAGGGCCATTCTAATCTCACTCAGACTGACGTCCGGGATGTCATCGGAATAATGTCGGATAAAAGTTGGTCTTGGATCGTTATTCACACTTGCGTGTGGCTCCAACGATGATGTGTACAGCTGCCCATAGAACCTCTCAATCTCACTCAAAATTTCAGGTGTCCAAGAGACGATGCCGCTACAGTCAGTCTTCAACTTTGACAGTTGGCTCTTTCAGACAGATTGATCTCCGGCAAAGACTTTAGAGCCCTGGTTCCGCTCAATCGCTTTTTCAATACGAGCTATATTGAAGTTGCGTAAGTCCTGCCGCATGCATTTGGAGATCTGTCTGTCCTGCCGCATGCATTTGGAGATCTGTCTGTTCAGTTGCCTGTATGCTGTCAAATCTGCTGACGACTGCAGCTTCATCTCCCGAAGCTTGTTGTCATGTAATATTTTCTTGACGTACTGAAGCTCGGTGGCTAGATGTTTTCTGTCATAGATCCATTGTGCTCTCTAAAACAAATATTTTACGCGGTACCACGGTAGCTAACTGTAATGGATGGTGGTGAGATTCACCATTTCATTATCGGTTTGTATGAGTCTTTTTCCTATAGACAGTGTGACTAACAGTGTTATCTGACTTGACTTCTCGAGTTTATGGAGTTAAGATGGTCAAAAATGCAGTTACTTTGTCAGATGACAAAACTGTGAATGTGTCGTCTACGCACAGCTTGTAGAATCTTAGATTTACATAAGCACTAAGAAGGGCTTTCTCTTCAAAGTCCTCCATAAATATATCGGCAACTATGAGAGACACAGGTGAGCCCATCGCCACACTGTCTCCTTGCTTATATAACTCCTCCTTTCACAATATTTAGCTAAATGTGACGCAGCGTTTAAGTAATACTGCGTATATTCTGCAAGCATGTAGTTTTCGGGAATTAAAAATTGTGAAAATGAGAATCACAACCTTCAAGGTTGTCTTTAATAATAATAAAATAATAAAAAATAATAGTGAATAAGTGAATTAGTTATTCGATGACTTATTTCGTAAACTATCAAGATTATTAATGAATTTAAATAAGAATCACCCAAAGGGTAAGGGTAAAGTTTTGGCGTACATGTATGTACAAACATAGCTTAATTGATCGTATATTACGGTTATTTGTGATAATGTTAACACACATAACCACAGACTAAGTGGCAGAACAGTAGAACATTAAGTAATAATTAATCGCATTTTTCTACATTTGCATAATAGTTTCACATAATTTTAACATGGTGGAGTCACGTTGCAGATATATTATGGTTGCAGCACTACTGGGTCTGCTCTACGGGGGGTAGGGCGATGCTTGCACGAAACACCAGCTTAAAATAGCAGCTTAATGCTGTTGTGTTCCATTAAGTGAGCGCAGAGAACCGAAAACCCTTTTTAGTGGCAACTAGTAAACGAGGCTTCCTAAGATAATTATTTTAGTGATAAGTAGTAACAGCTAATATTTTAATTCTTGAATCGAACACACATCAACAACAATAACCATCGAGTGGACTACATGTTTTTAGTTATCCTAATTCTATTCTACGAAAAAATAGAGAAAGAAATAAAAAAATAATTTACAGGTGAAAAGTATTCTTTGATTTACTAGAAAAACTAAACACTAATCGCAATGTTTATATATATATATATATATATATATATATATATATATATATATATATATATATATATATATATATATATATATATATATATAGGCCAACGCCAATCGAGAACCTTTCTTTCTTCTATTGTCAGCTCTTCGAGCTATATGGCCAGTCCGTTGTCACTTCAGCTTACTGATCCGCTGGACTACGTCAGTTAGTCTTGTTATTTTGTGGATATCCTTGTTACGGATTTTATCCTGCAGAAAAATTCCTACTGTAGTTCCTACCACTACCATACGACGAAATGTACTACAAAGTGAATACTCGTAACATTTTCATGACAACAATATCAATTATATAAATTATATAAGATGTTAGAGGTAAAAATTATCTCCCATATTACCTTATTTCTCCATACACTCCACCTTTCATCGTCTTTTTTGGTTGGTCCTAAAATTTTGCGTAAGATCCTCCGTTAGACCACTAAATTCTAATTGTTTTCCGTGAGGGTTATCGTCCAAACCTTGCAAGCGTTCAACGAAATTATTATTATGACAATTTTATAAACATGTATCTTCATCTGTCTTCTTATGAGCTTGGAAGCTAGGACTTTAGGAAGGATCGCGGAGAATGTTGTGGCATATTGTATTCGGATATATATTTCTACCCCTCGTTCCCAAGTGTCTGTAGTTATGCACAAAAAGTTTTTAAAACTACCAACTCCTTAGTATTTTATAGCGTTGACGTTGAATTCCTTTCATTTCACTCTCCGAGTTTTATATCTTTTTAAGAGAAGATATTCCGTCCTTTCACGGTTAATTTTGAAACCTACTTCACAGCACTCCAGACATGATCTTGTGGTTATCAATCAATATCTTTCGTTTGACGTGTTCTAGCACTAAATTGCATTAAGGGCAGCGGGACACACTGCTTGAGTACAGTCATGAAGCCATGGTGCTTCCTGAAACCAGAATGGTAGTCCCCGAGAATGCTTTCAGTGTATGGTTCGAGCCTGCTCAGTACCTGATACGTACATAACTTTATACGCCATGCAATACCCTCTACAGTTTGAACACTTCCTGTAATTTCTTTTCTTGTGTAAAGTTTAAATGGCTCCTACATTCACTTGGCTGTTTTTCATCTTCCCATATATTTGTGATAAATATAGTATTGCACAACTTCTCCATCTTAGTTCTAGATTTTTGCAGGTAAGCTGTCGAATACTAAGTTTCATTACTGCTTAGGTGGTTCTACTTGAGCTTCCTGGTCGACTGTTGCGTACTTAGTTGCTCGATGTTTCGTATTTAACCAAACAAGTGTAGTGTAGTATACCCTTCACGACTATATAAATATATATATATATATATATATATAAGCCGTGGTAGCTCAGTGGTTAACGCTCGCTGTAAATATAACAGAACGCGAGTAACCCGGGTTCGATCCCCGCCGGCACCAATGAAATTGTTAATTGCAATTTTAAGTGCTAATTTACCACGTGCTCGGCGGTGAAGGAAAACATCGTGAGGAAACCTGCATGTCTGAGGAATAAGAAAAAAAAATATTTCGAAGACATGTGAAGTTCGTCAACACGCATTTGGGCAGCGCGGCGGACACTTCCTTGCCCTAAACCCTCTCAGAAATGAGGGGAGGCCTGAGCCCAGCAGTGGGACGTATATAGGCTGTAACTTTACTAACTTATATATATATATATATATATATATATATATATATATATATATTAATTAGAGTTAAGATAGAATAAATTAGTGCAGTATAATTAAAGTTTTAGTACCAACAACACGTCTCCTTAATCGACACCTTTTCTAACATTACACAAAATTTCCTTCTTCATTTTCAAGCTTCCATGCGCTCCTGATAAGACTGGTAGATTTTTCGGAATGCCTGAGATAATGCAATAATATGGCACCATGAAGCTGATTTGATGATGGACACGGATCTGGACATAGCATAACCTATAAAATCTTGTTTTAAATCGATTTTATCACACTATTGGTTGTGTGGTTTGGTTTCTGCCTGTGGTGCCACTTTTTTTGTTTGAGTTGGGGCTGGGGTGTTTTTTACTGGCATTATACTGCTAGAAATAATATAATAACCAGTATGCTGGTTATTTATATCTGGTAGTATTTTATTTTATCGTCTCTAAAGGGTGACAGTGCATCTACATTGTGATTTTTAATCGAGGATGAATCTAACCACCAGGTAAACAGTGCGTTCGATTATAACCTTACCTATATAAACAAAAATACTCCCGCAATAAAGCTCATTTGTAGCAGACGCCTCTAACTGGCTCATGAATAAAGAAAGATTCTAAGTGGCTGATATAGTTTTAAATATAAGTATGACTTTTTAAATAATTCATTATAACTCTTTTAATTTGCATTATATTCCTGGATATACGTTATTTCTTCTAACACATAAAAGGCTGAAGAGAAAGGCACAATAGCGTTTTAATGTATTTTTGAGTACAAACACTTAAATAAATCATATTATAACAAAGCTAAGCAAAAGGTAACCGTAATTTAAAAAAGCAATCAAAGCCGCCATTAAAACTATTAATTCAATATCGTGCGACCGACGATGTTCACCGCGCCTCGTAAACAGTACTAATGGGTGATCGCAAAAAATTGTATTAAGTGCTGCCATTACTCCGGGTCACAGTACAACGACTCCGGGTACAATTAAAAGTATGCAGCTCAAGTTTATTCTTCGAAAATGCCGTCGGTTGGAACATATAATTCCACAGAAACTTCCAATTTAGACTGACTTATGTGCTGTTTGCGCAACATTCTTAGTAGGTAATTGTCTATGTTGTTAAGTAAGTACACTTAAATGCTAACTAGATATTATAGAAGCCATTATTACTATAATTCGCTTTATCAGCTCAGTTTTCACTTATTTCTAGAACCGAATAGTTTAAAATTTTACTGACCTTATTCTCATTAAAATTATACCGCATAATATTAATGCGTGTTTGCATTTGCATTTTTAATCTGTAATATTATTTTTATCATACTACATACATATACCGTGTAATGGCGACGTAAGACAATTCACTACCTCGTACTATAGCAGCCTCCCTCCTCCTCTAGAGTTCCGGTAAGCAAAGCGTAAGGCGAATCGAAAAGACCTAGACGATTAAATGACGGGACGAGCTGTGAATCCATGCAGAAAATAAAATGTACTGGTGGCTCAGGACCAATTATTTGAAATGGCGCGAATTATTTATACCATACAGTTGGACACATATCAGATTCTAATTTCAAAAACTTTTTCTTCGCTATTTTTTTAAATATATTTTTATTAAATTAAATTATTTTGTATAAATTATAAAAAATTATAACTTGGATTCTATGATTTTAACATGTATAGATATAACCAAATATTAACACCAAATATTAAACAACAATATTTACAAATAAGCTATTGGTCTTATTTGTCAAATTTTTAAACAACTGGCCTACATAACAGTGTTCAAGTCAACATTTTTGCGCAAGTGTTTCCTTTCGTACAGTAAAAATTATAATTTTATAAAAATTATACCTAGCTGCGCTAGAAATAAAAAAAACATTTTATATTAAACTTGAAATAACCACAATTTATTTATTCTTCTTCTTTTTATCAGTTCTCCTTTAATCCATTAACGAACTGACAAGCATACTTTTCTTGGTAAATTTGACTATACTCACTACACTAGGAGGGCGGGGATGTGAGTCTAGAGTCGATGTTACGCTCTAGAAATGCCGGGCTTATTATCTACCATAAGAGTATGTATTTTTCGAGTAATTCGAGTTCGGTATATTTCAACGAATATTCCGCCATCATACGGTCACCATAAGACATTAAGTTGAAACGCGTACATAGGAGTTAGGAATTCGATGAAAAAGTTGGCATACTCCATGTGTCAAGGCTTTAAACTGTCAATTATTTTTAATTTTTTAGTATAGTACTTTTTTACTGTCCCAATAATCACAGCTATGTATGTCTAAAACAATAACATATGTTCTATTAAATCATGAAATAAATTAGTGACGTAATTAAAAAATTCCAATGCAAATTGCGGAGGTCTTAAAAATTATAATTACACGCTAGCATGGATCTTTAATCGCATGCTAGTTAATTACCGGAGCATAGACCATTTAAATTACAGTGAATATGCGGATTTGATTTAACGTGAACTTGCGTTTCCACATATTTAGAACGTTCTTTAATGTTTGTAATTAAAATATAGTCGTCAGCAAATACTAACAAACATTAATAAATTCTTTTTTCAAAAAAGTAAAACTGCATTCGAATACAAAAAAAGCATAAAATAATCTCCATATAATGGCTACTAAAGTAGGTGCTTGGACATAGTATATTGACATAGCATTAAGTAGTACTATTATTTATTCTGTAATAGCATGTTCATTATTCCTTTATTTTTGGTCGGTAATTTTTTTTAAATCTATTTAATACCTACCTTTTTAAGTGGATTATGGAATATTACATTTTCAACGTAACAGCTAAAATGTCCCCGTAACCCTACTTCCACGTTTAAGGGACCGCTCAAGGCACAAGTTCCGCTGCGGTCCAGTTCCGCCTAGTGCGGTCGTTAAAGGGTGTTATTTTATGTAAAAAATGTATGTGGGACCACCTCTGAAGCAACCCGGGTTCGATCCCCGACGAAGAAATTGTAATTGCAATTTTAAGTGCTGATTTACCACGTGGTCGGCGGTGAAGGAAAACATCGTGAGGAAACCTGCATGTCTGAGATATAAATAAAAATATTTCGAAGATAGGCCAACATGAGGTAGCGCGGCGGATACTTCCTACCTTCCAGAAATTATATAAATTGTCTCTTTGTTATAAGTGGCGTATATACTTTCATACGGATTTAGTAAAAAACCTGTTATTTTGACATTACAAACAGATAGACGCTTAAATTTTATTTATTTGTATAGATTATTTTAAGACTTTTATTTATATCACAATATAGCAAGCTGAAAAAAACTTTGTTTATGTCTAGTGAAAGTGCATACTTGTAATATACTTACTTATCTTAATTCTTTCCCATCCCCTTACTTATCCCCTGAATTTAGGTCGGTCCCCTAAATTTTTAGTACCAATCGGCCAAGCACTAGAAGTTAAGATGTTAGAAATTTTATACATATGAATTTAGGATAAAAGGATACAACAAAACTATGAAAGGCTCCTTGTACGAACAGCGGAACGCTATAAGCCCGAGTTTCTTTACCGCTTTTACGAGCACACAAGCGTACATTTTGAATAAATTGTCAAGTAAAAACTGCAACATTTACGGGTGCATCGGCAGTAATTTCACGGTCTACTACGCAATCCGACGTTAAAAACTCCTATACGACTAAGGCAGTTTCTATTACAGATGTTATAATTTCAATTAATATTAAAATTGTAACCTTTTAAACCAATAAAGGTAAATTACAACTTTACAAATAGCTTACCTTAAAAATCATTACTTTGTTTTATTTTTGGTAGTTTAAGCAATGGCTATTCCAGTAACAAATTCGTAACGATAAACACATGTTATAATATGTATTTTATTATGAAAATAACGCAGACAAGGTAGATATTTAAAATAATAATTAATTTAAATTGAACGGATGTGAAGGTTTCCTTATCTTTAATATTTTCCTAGTACTGCGGCTAAAATTATCGCTTTAATTAAATTGCTAGGACACTTTCCGGTATGGTTGAGTTTTTTCTAATATAACTTAATTATAATCGATTACACATATCAATTTAAACAAAGTCGAAAACTCTTATCGAACGTCATTAGCTGTTACAAAACACTTAAATTCCGACGAATTTATTCAATTATAAAACAATTCATTTAGACATACACGTATTATATAATCTAAAACAATTTTCATTTCCTTCCCTTCTTTTATTACAGCAAAATGCTTGGTGTGAACTAGGGTATTTTATTTGATTTAAAATATAAACTAAGATTATAATGTTACTGGCTATCCCTATAAATATTATTATAATATTTTACAAATTATTCCACTCCTGAACGAATAAAGAAAGACGACGCAAACCCATCAACCGTCTATTTGTCAGATTTTTTATAGAATAAGGGTGACATACGAGCACACAGTCCACGTGATGGTAAGTGGATGCTATGGCCCATAGACTTTAACCTCGATTAAGAATCAAAGCGCAGATGCGTTGTCACTCCTGAGGGCTAAGATGGAATGCCTCGTTTCCAGTTAAAAAAATAGTTCGGGTTGACAAGGAAGGACCACGCTCTCACAGAATAACAGCGTAAAATAGCAGCTTAAAACTGCTGTGTTTCGTATGGTGATTGTAGAGATCCGGAGACCATTTTTTACTGGAAACGAGGCATTCCGTCTTAGCCCTCAGGAATGACAACGCATCTATGTTTTGATTCTTAATCGAGCTTAAATGTAGATGTCTATGGGCCATAGCATCCACTTACCATCAGGTGGACCGTATGCTCGTATGTCACCCTTATTCTATAAAAATAAACCAATTGTTGTCCGTTGGACTCGCTAAAACTCGAAAACGGTTCGAACGATTTTGATGAAGTTTTTTGTGGGTATAGGTGTTAGTAGGTCCCTGAATGGTTTAGATTCACAATTGGTTTCGGTAAGTAGCACTGTTGTCGAGATCCAGATATCGCTAGTCGATTATAAATGCAGATTTTTGTGGGCGACAGAATTTACTTGGATTGCGTGCTGGTTCGTCACCGTTAATTCTACCAAAATGAATAGCCAACTTTCTATTAAATATGTATTATCAACGCATATTACAAGAGGTTGAGACGTTTTCCGTGCGATTGTGATGTCACAGCACTCGCGAAACGCCTACATTAACGGGAATCAAACAAATGTGTCAGCCATATTCCCACGCTGGTAATCGATGTGTTTCGATGACATAATATTGTCGCGCACTGCATCTTGTCAGAGACAGTGAAGCGCCGAGTTACTGTAGTAGCGACTGCAAAAAAAGAAGCAAATATTTTCCGAGTAAATTTTTGCTTGTGATTTTACACCCTCGCCTTGAGGAAGTAGATCACCCCCATTTCTATTGTATAATACGTGGTCGTAAACACCGAAAGTTAGGTTTAGTAGTATTTGTAGGGCGTAGGCTAATGTTCAACATAATGTTCATTTGCAACTTTCATCTTTAGCGGAATTATTTATATATTATATAAATGTTGACGGCTACCACACTTTAACCTACTGGAAATCAACTACACCTATTTTTAACCATGAATAAATCAAATAAACTTAACTTGAACCAAGTAGTATATCATATTCATCAGTGTCATTTTCATCATCATCATTATCATCAAAGTCCACAGCTAAACATAGACGCAGCATATAGAGGGTTGAAAAATAAAAATATACACTAATCAGTGTGTATATTTTTATTTTTTATTTTATAAAGTCGAAGCTCTGTCAATGGACTACATTTCACAGACTTACATTCGGTAACAGCTCGTCTTCGTGCGTTAAATATTATCGAATCACTTAAAGTTAAGGTCACAGCCTATATACGTCCGACTGATGGGCAAAGGCATCCTCTCATTTCTGAGAGGGTTATAGGGCAAGAAAATGTCCGCAACGCTGTTCCAATGCGTATTGGCGAACTTCACAAATCTTCGAAACATTTTTTCTTATTTCTCAGACATGCAAGTTTTCTCACGATGTTTTCCTTCAGCGTCGAGCGCGTGGTAAAACAGCACCTAAAATTGCAATTAACAGTTTCATTGCTGACGGCGGAAATCGAACCCGGTTACTCGCGTACTGTGAAATTTACAGCCTTTGAGCTACCACGGCTCCTAATCACTTACTTCCAGTTACTTACAACTTCTAATGGCGGCTGTTATTACTTTTATGTAAGTTGCATAAAAGTGAAAAGAGTCAATATTCAAAAAGGGTTAATATTTTTTTATTACGTAATATTGAGCACGAGGGGGACGGAGCGTTGACTTGCGTGTTGACTTGCTTGCGTGTTGCCAGTAATGACTTATGGATCTGAGACGTGGTCCTTCACTGCTGGCCGTATGAGTAACGTCAAGGCTTCTTAGCGAGCTTTGGAGAGGGCAATTTTCGGGGTTTCTTTGCGTGATAAAATTAAAGCTTTTATACATGGTAGAGATATGCTGCATCTATATTAGTAATTGCAGGTATATGTCAGCTCGACCGGGGTAGGGCCACGCTCTCACGGAATTCCTGGACAAAATAGCAGCTTAAAGCTGCTTTGTTTCATATGATGAAAGTTGAGAACCGGAGACCCTTTGTACTGGAAACGAAGCATTCCATCTTAGTCCACAGGGGTGACAACGCATCTGCATTTAGATTCTTAATCAAGGAAAAATGTAGATGTCTATGAGCCACATCATCCACTTACCATCAGGTGGGCTGTGTTCACGTTGGTCAGCCTTATTCTATAAATAAATTAGGATATCTGCAGTAGAACCAGAGTGACTGACATAGCCTAACGGATTAGTAAGCTAAATTGGCAATGGACCGGCCATATGGCTAGAAAAATCGACAAGCGATGTAGAAGAAAGGTTCTCAAGCGTAAGCCTTGTACCGGTAGACGAAGTGTAGGGCGTGCTGCCACTAGATGGAGTGATGACCTGATAGGACATGCAAGAAGTCGATTGATGCATGTGACTCCGTGTTTTCTGGTATTCCTTTGGGGAGGTCAATATCGAGCGCGAATTCCTTCACGGAACAAATATTTTTATGGCAAATAATTAATTGTTTATGGTCTGGATGTATATCCTTGTGCAATTTATGTGTTCGCTTCGTGTGTTAACGCCTCCATGATACGGGACAAAATCCTACTGTGAGAGTAACTGTACTAAATTTCAAGTCAATCGTGTGTTAGAGATATCGTGACGAGTCAGTCAGTCAGTCAGTGGTATTATATTTATATATATAATACCACTGACTTGGTTGTAGTAGTGCGACTGCTGGTCATAAGGTCCTGGGTTCGAATCCCGAATCGGGCCAAAAAATCAATTATTGAGTTTTTCCGTCAAGTAATTCTCAGTAGCTGCCCCGAAACAGGAAGTTGGCCATGTCTCAACCCCGTGCCTCGGAAAGCACGTAAAGCCGTAGGTCCTGGGCCCGATCGCTCTCCGGTCGTGTTGGTTTACCGTCCCTCATAATCCGATTATGAGGGTGAAGGGATAGAGTGCACCTGTGCTTGCGCATACACTTGGGCACTATAATCCTGTCCTGCGCCGATGGCTAATCTCCGTTGAAACTAGCCGCCGTGACCGATATTCGGTCTGGAGGACATTACCACTGACTATATATATAGTCAGTGGTGAAGGAAAACATCGTGAGGAAACTTGCATGTCTGAGATATATATAATAAGAATATATATAATAAGAAAAAATATTTATAAGACATGTAAAGTTTATTAATGTGTTATTTATTATATTTATTTTATTTATGTTGTTATTTATTAGACTTCTAGCAAACACAATAGTTCGTACATATCCGGTAACATTTTGTGATAAACTCAAATTAACATGCACATTTCTTAAGTTTACAAATACTTTAAAATTAACAGTCATATAAATATAATAAAACAAAATAATATATATATAATAAGAAAAAAATATTTATAAGACATGTGAAGTTCGCCAACACGCATTGGGGCAACGCGGTGGACACTTCCTTGCCCTAAAACTTTTCAAACGACTTACGATTTTCAGTTTCTTTATACAATCTTTAATAGATTACCTATTTACCCAAAAAAAGATTACATATATACAGATTAGGTTCCTTTTCTAATGATGAGCTAGTACGTAATTTTTCTCAAAGTAACTTCATTGGTTGTTACGACACCGGACGGTCGTTCTTAAAAGTTATCAGCAATAAAATCCAGTCATTTTTCTTAACCCTTATGACCTCTATTTCTTCCGCTATACAATTAATAATCAAAAGTCCATACATTACTTATCACTGGTCCATTATATATTAGAACTGGCTATTACCATTTGTCAGCATGTATTCTTTAAGCTAAGTGCTGTAAGAATATCCACTACTCCATATCGTCGGGGTGTCGTGAGAGGCGACAGAGCGAAAATGATACTGGGTAAGGGCAGTAGCATCTTCCTGATAACAACTCAAAATAATGAAAAACTGCGTCTGCCAACCCACTTGCCAAGCGTGCCAACTGTGGTAAAATCTCCCCATAAGGCAATCCATGAGGCCTATAATAAAAAATAAAAATATAAATTTCTTTGCAACTTTCCGCTAAACATATAAAATGATGTGTCTTACCTGGATTGAAGCGCACCTCCCGCCCTCCCTCAACTGCATACACTAACTCCGTCACCACTAGACCAAGCACCACTACTCTCAACACCACTATTCCAGGCAAGACACACCATCGACGATAATACGACACGTGTTTCGCCTCTACACGAGGCATCCTCAGGTAATTTATATTTTATATTTTATATTATTTTTTATTATAATGGATTTCCGCAAAGTAACGCCTGATTCTATCAATTACCATGAGGCCTATGTTCAGCAGTGAAATTTTATATGATGATGGATGGATTCCTTAAGCTTGGGTGATTTTAAGTTGTTATAAAGTAGCAAATTATTAAAATAAATAAACTCTATATTTTTAAAAGAACTTAATTAGTATCCATTTTCAATACACAAAGAAAACTAACTAATATTTTAGGATGAATGAAAATTAACGCTTGTTTTTGTCTCCTTCCAAAAAATAAGATAGCAAAAATATAACTGCTTTAGAACAGTTGATTACTATATTATAGTTGATTACTATATATATTTAATACTTTAATAACCTCAATAACTTAAAGTTAAACAAGTTTATGCCAAAGCATTTTATCAACAGTTTAAAAGTGAACATCGTTAACTTATTAACATGCTTAAATCATAAGCGGTAATTATAATAAATTAAATGTGTTTTGTTTAAGTGTAATTTAATTCGGACGATACACGTTCCAACCGTACCCTAATTGCAAAGATTGCTAATTATGAGGAAGCTGGTGTGAACATTAATTTAGAGAACGTTTTTACCTGCAGCAAACTTAACAAATACTTATTTAATTGCTCGTCTCTTTGTTCAACCTAGATTATTAGGTGACGCAACCGTGGGTATAGATCAGACAATTTTGATCGTTGTGCAAGCAAAGCGTCCCAGACTGAAGAAAAAGTTAACTCTTTATTACGTGCACGAGTGAGAGTTCGCGTGTTCGTAGTTATAATCTGATTTCGTTTTACTCGTACATCGAGTGTGAATCGCACTACATTTAGGTACACGGTAAAGTTTAAATATCGATAGGAAACATTTTTGAGTATCCATAAATACTGAAACAAAATATAGATAGGCACGAGAAAATATGTGTTTGATAGAAACATTATTGGAGAAATAACATTACAATAAATATAAAATAAAAAATTGTATTAGCCGTGGTAACGCGAGTAACCCGGGTTCGATCCCCGCCGGCACCAATGAAGTTGTTAATTGCAATTTTAAGTGCTGATTTACCACGTGCTCGGTGGTGAAGGAAATCATCGTGAGGAAACCTGCATGTCTCAGGAATAAGAAAAAAAATATTTCGAAGACATGTGAAGTTCGCCAACACGCATTGGGGCTGCGCGGCAAACACGTTCTTGCTCTAAAACCCTCACAGAAATGAGGGGAGGCCTGTGCCCAGCAGTGGGACGTATATAGGTATATAGGCTGTAACTCTTTTACTTTATAAAAAAATTCTGAAGTAGTATAGTCGCCACTTTTGATTCCTATCCTTTAACTTGGAAGAAAGTACGTCAGAATACACATTAATTATAATATATATATATAATCGGGATGTCGGAAACGGCTCAAACGATTTTCATAAAATTTAGTGTCCAGGGAGTTTCGGGGGCAATAAATCGATCTAGCTAGGATTTATTTTTAGAAAATGTCCTTTTGTCCGTGTTTTCAGGCAATAAAAAACTGCTACAATCTAAGAAGGTAAATTTTGACAAGTTACCAACGATCGTAATAGCTCAGATGGGATGTTGTTCGGGCGTGATATCGGAGTTCCGTGGTTCGCGTCCCGTCTTGGGTCCGACTTTTCTTCCTTTTTTTTTCAAGTTCCCTTCTTTTGTAAGGAATTATTTCGAGCTCTTTTTTTATTATTTTTTAAAAATACGAAAATTTTAATTAATCTAATTGCACTCATGATTTTTTATTCAAATAACCAGTTCAGTTTTTTCTGTTATGTCAATAAGATCAAAAACTATTATTCATGTAATTTGTGTATATATATATATATATATATATATATATATATATATATATATATATATATATATTCGTGACAAAAAAATTGCCGATAGAATTACCTAAATTAACACTTTAATTCACTTTACACTAATTAAAGTTAAAAACACTAATAATTAATCACACTGATTCACTTTATTCCGCTCCGAAGCTTCGCTTGTCTCGCCAACTTCAATACTTCCCCGATCGCACCTTGCAGCGCCTATAAATACACATTAGTACGGAATCATCCAGAACATTCAAGTAAATACGCGCACCAATCGACAAAGCGCCGAAAGTTCGAGAGTCAGCTTCCAGAAGCTTAGTTCTTCATTTCGACAACAGATGGCGCTGTTGGTTGAAAGATTAGTGATGTCATTTTCTGGAAAGCTCTCCCCTCGCTCCGTTACCCGACACTAGATGGCGCTAGTGCCAGATGTCAACTTAGCCGCGCAACACTGCCCCCCTCCTAAAACATGCTCGTCTCGAGCATTATCGGCCCCATAATAACGCGCCAGGCGATCCACATGGACGATCTTAGGAGTCCCTCTTGCGCCCTTCTGTATCCGATAGGTTACATCGTTGATCCCGGTCACAATCCGGTACGGACCGTCCCATTTAGCTTGAAGCTTAGGAGATTTCCCTTTGCTGCGGACCGGATTGTGCAACCACACTAGTGAACCTTCGTCGAACCCTTTGTTGTTCATTTTGCGGTCATACCGGGTTTTCATCTTTTCAGACATTTGCTGGCCCGATTGTCTGACGTGTTCATAAATGTCATTCATTTTGTTCCGCAAGTCATTTGCATAATCGGTTATACTTCGTAGGGCATCAGGTGGTATCCCGGTGATCAGGTCTGCAGGCAGCCGTAATTCTCTTCCAAAGTTTGCGAAAGCTGGTGTCACTGATGTACTTTCGTGAACAGCGCTTCGATATGACAGCAAAAACGGTTGTAAATACTTGTCCCAATCTCGTTGCCGATTGTCTACAACTTTTGCTAGGTACCTCTCCAATGTCTGATTAAATCGTTCTACCATTCCATCAGATTGCGGGTGATAAGAAGTCGTTCTTGTTTTATGAGTACCCATAACTCGGCAAGTTTCCTGGAATATTTGAGACTCAAAATTCCTTCCTTAATCGCTGTGAATCTCTAAAAGTACTCCAAAACGACAGAAGACTTCATGAACTAGTTTATCTGCAACTGTTGAAGCTTCTAGATTTGGAATGGCGAAGACTTCTGGCCACTTAGTGAAGTAATCCATCACAACCATGAAATACTTGTTACCGCTTTCACTCTTCGGAAACGGCCCCGCCACGTCAATGGCTATTCTCTCCCATGGTGCACCAACATTGTACAACTTCATTGCATGCACATGGACGATCTTAGGAGTCCCTCTTGCGCCTTTCTGTAACGGCTCCGCAATGTCAAAGGCTGTCCTATCCCATGGTGCACCATCATTGTGCAATTTCGATGCTCCTCTACTACGAGTCTGAGGTCCCTTTACAGCCACACTACTTGTACATTTGCGACACCAGTCCTCGACATCGTTTCGACAGTGCACCCAATAAAATCGTTCTCGGATCTTCAGTAGAGTTCGTTTAACTCCCAGATGGCCTCCTGAACAATCATTATGGTACAGCTGTAGAACATCCGGTACTTTAGCTTTAGGGACAACCATTTGAAAATGACAGCTGTCTCCCCGAACATTTTCCCATTTACGGCACAGAACTCCATCCTGAAGCAGCAAGCTGTCCCACTGGGCCCAATAGCTTTTAGTGGTCGAACTCATCGCTGAGACGTCGCTCCACTTGGGCTTGGGAGCACTGGCCTTTATCAATTCCAGAATCGGCTTGATATCCGGATCTTCCTGCTGTGCATGTAGTAAGCTGTCCTTCCATTCGTTGCTGAGGTGATCTTTCCTGAGCATCCTCACGGATACCCCTTCCTTACTCTTCAGGACAAGGTCTTCTTGATAATGCATCTGCGTTGCCGTGAGATTTTCCGCTGCGATGTTCGATCTCAAAGTCGTATTCCTGCAGTAGTTCAATCCACCTCGCAACTTGTCCTTCTGGATTTTTAAACTGCAATAGCCATTTTAGTGCAGCATGGTCAGTTCGTAAGTGAAATTTTCGTCCCAGAAGATATTTGCTAAAATGCTGCAACGACTTTACCAAAGCTAGCAATTCGCGTCTTGTGACACAATAGTTCCTTTCCGGTTTTGACAACGACTTGCTGAAGTACGCTATTACGACATCTTGGTCACCATTCCGTTGAGACAACACACCGCCAAGTCCTATATCACTTGCGTCTGTGTCAACTATAAATTCTTTGCTTGCATCAGGGTATCCCAAAATAGGTGCTTTGCACAGATGGTCCTTGAGCTCCTGGAATGCGATATTGCAACTTTCATCCCAGCAGAAATGTCGCTTCTCCTCGGTTAGCTTGTGCAGAGGTTTGGCTATATTTGCAAAGTTCTTCACAAATCGCCGGTAATAGGAGCACAAACCCAAAAATGCTCTAACCTGCGACTTGTCTTTTGGAACCGGCCAATCCTTAAAAGCGGCGATTTTCTCTGGATCCGTGCGGATACCTTCTTCCGATACTACATACCCCAAAAAGTTAACTTGCCGTTTGAATAGTGAACATTTCTTCGGACTCAACTTGAGGTTGGCACTCTGAATCTTCATGAGCACGCGTTCCTGGTTTTGAAGGTGTTCCTCAAACGTCCGGCCTACGATGATGATGTCATCCAAGTAGACCAGACAGGCATCGCCAATTAGCCCGGTAAGTACAAGTTCCATCAGCCTTTCAAACGTTGCTGGAGCATTGCACAACCCAAACGGCATTACTTTAAATTGCCACAGACCCTTTCCCGTTGAGAACGCAGTTTTCTCCTTGTCCTTAAGGTCAATTTCAACTTGCCAGTAGCCACTTTTTAGATCCAGCGTGCTAAACCACTTTACTCCTGTAAGCATGTCCAGCGTGTCATCAATTCTTGGCAAGGGATAGCTGTCCTTCTTCGTAACGTCGTTCAGACGGCGGTAGTCAACACAAAACCGCATGCTGCCATCCTTCTTCTTCACCAGCACCACTGGTGAACACCATGGACTAGAGGAAGGTTCAATAACACCATCCTTCACCATTCCTTCAATCATGGTTTCCACTTCCTTTTCACGTGCTACCGGCAATCTTCTTGGCCGCTGACGGATAGGCAATTCTTCTCCTGTGTTTATTTTGTGTTGAACTAAGCCAGTCTTTCCTATGTCAGCATCGTTTGATGAGAATACATCGGCGTACTTGAGTAACAACTTCTTCGCCTTGACCAATTCGTTCGGAGAGAGAACACTGCGACAGTCTTCCAAAAGTGTGGTCACTCTCGTTTCTGAATCCTTGCTGGGGGTCCCACTCGATATATGTTGGCACCGGCGTAACCAATCCACTTCCTCACAAGTACCAACCAGTGTGCCTTTTTCTATAATCTGTTCCCGGTCGCAAAGGTTCAGCACACGTACTCCTGAGATGTTAGTGGTCCTGACCAAGGTTCCAGCTACTTTCCATGGAAGGTCATTGTTTACCCTTTCCACAAGTACACAACGGTGAGCTTGTCCAGCGTTTCGAGGAAGACTAACCGGAACAATTGTTTCCGATCTCGGCGGAAGAACAATCTTCTTAATGCTGTACACATTCCCTGGTAACGCACCTTCCATAAAAAGTTCCTCCTGTCCACATTTCAAAACACCTTGCTTAACGTCGATCTCACAACAATTATTCCTCATAAAGTCTAGGCCTAGGATGCAGTCGTCCATTATATCAGCCACGATGACATTATGCAGGTAGATCACGTTGCCTAGCTTCAACTCCATCCCCTTCTCTCCACGGACGGTTATACGCTGACCGGTGGCTGTTACCAAATTAATGCGTTCTCGGTTGTATGCGGAGTCCCCAAGGAACTGACTTATAAGTAGGGAACTAACAACCGTACGAGAGGCTCCAGTGTCTATGGTCAGTTTACACGGCATTCCGTTGACCTCGCCCTTGATGATCAGACTGTTCCCATCATGGGTTTGTGAGATCGAGATCCTTGGGGCTCTTTTAACATCAGCCAGCACCCGCCCCGCAGTTCTGGCTTTTACTCGTTTCCCTGCTGCTGCTGGGCGGTGCTGTTGGCCGCACTACCCTCCTGATATCGTTCACCTTCCCTTTCTAGGGTTCGCTTAGGGCAGCTGGATCAAAGATGGCCCTTTAGCCATAGCACCTAGGGCTGTATACTTTGTTGCGGTCGCGAACTGTAGCTGCTGCAACCTCCCTGACGCGATGGGAACGATGATCCTGCCGCACGGCTTCTACCTCCAGTGCATGGGCCAAGGCGTCCTTAAGCGTCTCGTGGTGCCCGAGCCTCACAGCAGCTCTGACTTCCAGGTCGCGGATGCCGTCGATGAATGTCTACACCAGGTTCCCTTCAATGAGCGCAGGTACAGACTGGTATGCTTTTCGAACCATCTTCTCCACCTCAAGGGCCCACTGCTGCAGGTTTTCGTTGCTGCGTTGCACGCGATCTTTAAGCTGCGCGCGAAAGACGTGTTCCAGGTGAGCGTCACCATATCTCGCCTCCAATGCCTCAAGGAGCTGCTCGTAGGTCACTTTCTTACCGAGAGCTTCCAACACGGTTAAGGCTTGGTCGCGCAGGCCTAAGGTGAGTGCAGTCATGGCCTGGCTTTTATTCCAGCCGTTTGCCTCCATGACGGCCTCGAACTGGATTTTGTAGGCCGACCAGGAAGAAGTCCCGTCGAACGGCGGCACTTTGAATCCACGTAGCGAAGGTGATTAGCTACTACGGGAGCTGTAGTTCCATCCCCAAGTTTGAGGTCGTTCAGCGTTTTCTTCACGTCAGCCATCACGTTGTCAACCCGATTGTTCACATGGTTGATTCGGGTTTCATGTTATTCGATTCGGGTTTCAGCTTCCGACAGGCGGTTGTCATGTTGAGCAACCCTATCCTTCACCTCCCCTTATGTCTTTCGCAAAGGTAGCTTGAAGGTCCTTCATGAGGAGCATCTGTTCCTCCTGTCGGCGGGCCTGTTCCTCTTGTCCGCTCTGCAGCTGCTCTTTCAACTGACGGACCTGTTCCTCCTGTCCGCTCTGCAGCTGCTCTTTCAACTGACGGACCTGTTCCTCCTGTCGGCGAGCCTGTTCCTCATGTCGGCGAGCTTGTTCCTCCTGTCGGCGAGCCTGTTCCTGCTGTCGGCGAGCCTGTTCCTCCCGCTGCTCTTTCAACAGACGGGCCTGTTCCTCTCGTCCGCGCTGCAGCTGCTCCTGTAGCATCGCCATCAGAGCACCTAAGTCATGTGCTGCAGATGTAGGAGCTACTGACGGGCCCGCAGCCTCCGTGGCTGGCAGTTGGCCCTCCGACGTCTGCGGCGTTGCACCACCAAACCTCCTCTGGTCCGTCTCCTGCTGGCGTTGACTTCGGGTACCGACACCCTCCGATTCCTCCTTAGGTAAAATCGGCATGATTTAATCCCACTTCTGACACCAATTGTTACGAGCTTGAGGTTCGTGACAATAAAAAATTGCCGATAGAATTACCTAAATTAACACTTTAATTCACTTTACACTAATTAAAGTTAAAAACACTAATAATTAATCACACTGATTCACTTTATTCCGCTCCGAAGCTTCGCTTGTCTCGCCAACTTCAATACTTCCCCGATCGCACCTTGCAGCGCCTATAAATACACATTAGTACGGAATCATCCAGAACATTCAGGTAAATACGCGCACCAA
Source organism: Parnassius apollo (assembly GCA_907164705.1). Classification (NCBI taxonomy): domain Eukaryota; kingdom Metazoa; phylum Arthropoda; class Insecta; order Lepidoptera; family Papilionidae; genus Parnassius; species Parnassius apollo. Next base: position 5,167,135 of record CAJQZP010001367.1, on the reverse strand, counting down.
TCGACAAAGCGCCGAAAGTTCGAGAGTCAGCTTCCAGAAGCTTAGTTCTTCATTTCCACAACAGATGGCGCTGTCGGTTGAAAGATTAGTGATGACATTTTCTGGAAAGCTCTCCCCCTCGCTCCGTTACCCGACACTAGACTAGATAGCGCTAGTGCCAGATGTCAACTTAGCCGCGCAACAATACAATATATATATATATTTATACATGTTACACAGAGTAAACTGTGAATGATTACACTAATTTGGTACTTACTTGACTGCCTCGTAGGTTTAGTGATCGTGAATGCGACTGTTGATCACGAGGTCTCGGGTTAAGACCTCGGTCGGGCCAAGAAATTGGTAATCAAATTTTTATGTCAAGAAATTCTTAGACGCAGCCCGAATTTAGGAAGTTTTTGAACCCTGCGCTTTATCTCTCTCCGGTCGGATTGTCGTCCCATCGTAGAATCCAGTAGGAGAGTGAGGGCATGCAGGACATAATAATGTACTACTACTTTTACACGACTTAGTTATGAGTTCTGTAAAAAAAACACGTTAACAAAATTAACGTAAAAATAATACCTACGACCTCTCTGTGGAATAGTTGACCACCGGCGATTTTTCCGGACTGATACGACTTAGGGACCTTCAAGAAAAGAGCCTACTCCTTTCTAAAAGGCACCTGCAATTTCCCTGGTGTTGCAGTTGTTCACAGGCGGCGGTAATCAGGTGAGCCGTATGCTCGTTTGTTTGTTTTATTGCCAAAGCTTAAAGTAAAGTAAGGTAAAGTTACAGCCTATATACGTCCCACTGCTGGGCACAGGCCTCCCCTAATTTCTGATGGGGTTTTAGGGCAAGGAAGTGTCCGCCGCGCTGCCCCAATGCGTGTTGGCGAACTTCACATGTCTTCGAAATATTTTTTTTCTTATTCCTCAGACATGCAGGTTTCCTCATGATGTTTTCCTTCACTGCCGAACACGTGGTAAATGAGCGCTTAAAATTGCAATTAACAATTTCATTGGTGCCGGCGGGGCTCGAACCCGGGTTACTCGCGTTCTGTTATATTTACAGCGAGCGTTATCCATCTGAGCTACCACGGCTCTATCACTATCACGGCCAAAGCTTATTTGCCATTTTTTATTAATGTATTAGTTATAGTATACAACTTTGTGTTTTTGTATGTATCCTACTCCTAGTTTTGTTTTTATAGAATAAAGCTTAAGCATATTACCCTCATGTACCTTGTTATCATGCTAAAATGAAATGACTTGTATCAAGTCTGTTGCAGTGTACGCTTTTTTTATCAGTGCGGTAAAAACTTAATAATAGGGCATTTCTCCGGTTGGATAATTTGCCAATAGGTGCAGTAGTTAATAATGGATAATTTCAGTACATTAATAGATGCAACAGTGCTTAAACAACGCCACGAGCTACGTGTAAAAATTTTAATTTAGAATAGGTGCTGTGACAGCTATACAATTTAGTTTTTTTTTTAACTATTATAAGCCAGTGTTTAACTGTAGCTGTAAGCACATCTTACCGTAAGTGGTGATGTAACCAATGATAAAGCTCACTTATTCACTCACTGACTTAGGTAAGACTATTCCCTCTTTCCCCCATCCTTAATTGATGACACCCCACCGCCACATTGTAACCGTATGTGAAGACAGATGCTGACAAACTATTTAACGATAAATCAAACCATTTAGTTTAAATGTAGAAAAACTAATAAAAAAATGTAGAAGTTTTTAGGCAGATTGGTAGACAACATTTCCTAAAATTATCGAATTGCAAAGCAATATAGAAATATAATTTCTTACTTAATAATTTTAGACTACAACTACTGAGTTAGAGATTCTAGTTTCAAATATAGACCGAAAACAATGTTTTATAAATTTTCTATAAGCTGTATTTTGAAGATAGCCTGATGCTGTACTACAAGTTGTAATAATTAGATTATTTTTTTTCTTGGGTCCGTCAACTGTTTTCAATATATATATATATATGATTAAAACTACACTACATACACATCCCCCGTGACCATGGCAACATACAGCACCCATGGTCACGGGGGACTGTCCCCCGTGACCATGGGTGCTGGAAAGCGCCCGAAACGTCGGGAATCAAAAATAAAAGTAAATAAAAAGTAAATATAAACGCGATAAAATCCGTAAAAGTAGTTTTTAATCATGTATAGTGTTCGCATAACTGGCAAGTTAGGATGTACTTCTTCCGCGAGGCGGCGAGCCTCCTTGCCGGATTGCCGCCATGGGATCTGGAGGTGATAGTCCTCGCGCGCCAGCACGAATGGCGTGCGGAGGCACAGTGCCGTGGGGAAACCTCGCTGCCGCGGCAAGTTGTCGCGCAGCGGACAGACTTCCGGCACGATCTCATGGCGATATGGAGACAGCGACTGTCGCAACCCCGTGCTGGGCACGCCACTATAGCGGTGATAAGACCCCTCTTTGAGGAGTGGCTTGAGAGACGCCACGGCATCCTCACCTTCCGCCTGACGCAGGTCCTCACCGGACACGGTGTGTTTGGGAGGTTCCTGCACCGAATCGGGCGGGAGGAAACGCCCGGGTGCTCCCACTGCGAGGATGGACCGGAGGACACGGTAGAACACACCGTGGAGGTGTGCCCTGCTTGGGCGGAGCACCGCCGTGTCCTCGTAGCGGTGATAGGCGGCGCCGACTTCTCGCGTCCGGCCCTGGTCGAAGCCATGGTCCGGAGCGAGACGGAATGGGATGCCGTCACCACCTTCTGCGAAGCAGTGATGCTAGCGAAGGAGGTGGCGGAGCGGGAGAAGGAGAGAGCAGCAGCTTTCTTCCCCGGCCGCCGCGCGAGACGCCCCGGGCGTCGGGGGCTACGTCGTGGCCCCCGGCCACCGTAGGCGCGGGCCTGTGGACGGCGAGCAATGGGTAGCTCGTCGTCCGTCCGTCTAATGACGACAGGCCGTGTCGACGGCGCGTTTTGTTCCACGCGCGCCTCAAAGAGCTGTCAGCAGCGTGAAGGGGCCCGCAAGGGCCGACGCCTGCCGGGGCTGCGGGCTGTTCGAAAGAGATACCGCGGCTCCAGAACGTAAGGGCACTGAAGGAACACGGATGGTTTTTAGTCAGTAAAAAGTCTGACACTCCCTTACGCTCCACCCAGAGCGAAAGGGGTCATTAGATGATTTTCCATACGCAAAAAAAAAAAAGGATGTACTTCTTAAAATCAGAACATTTACAACAAATACACCTACAAAGCAAGAAGTAACGAGTTTGTTCGAAATGTGAATTTTGGTACGTATTTTTACTATGATTCATGTATTCTTGTGTCATTGGGAGCCGTGGAAGTCCAGAGGATGAACGCTCACTTTCTCCATCGGCACCAATGAAATCGTGAATTTCAATTGTAAATACTGACTTGCAATGTCCTGTCAGTAACGAAAATATTTTAAGAAAACCGGCATGTCTATAAAGAATAAAATATTTAAAGCTCGTGTTACCAACCACCAACACATTGAAAGCGGCCGGCTAATAATCGCTTCATAACCCTTTCAGAAATAAGAGGAGGCATGTGCAAGCTGTGCGAAGTATGTGCAAAGTGTTGCCTCTAACGACATTAATTTTTATTTTCATTTTTAAAAACCGTTATTACGAAAATGATCCATTAATAGCACTATAAACAGAATCATCATTTTAAAGCGATCAACAGAACCTACAAAAGTGTAGATTAAATTATAAATTAATAGCACTGAAAAGTTGGCTAATTTAACATTATTAAAATCAAAGGAATAGACACTGATATTTGCCCGTACAGCCATTTCAATGATTGCACTTATCTGTGACAGCACGAATGCAATTTGTAACTGTTGCATAATGCAGCGCGTACGACACTATCTCGTCAAACATTGGAAGGGCGTGGGGCGGATTGGGTAAACTTCATTGGACTATAGAGGCGTGATGTTTATGCACGTTTGAACAATTTGAATAAATAATATGCTCCTCGGTTGCGTGAGATGCCAAATAAATTATCAAATAGCGCCGTATTTACAGACGATTTTATTGTTTGTTAATATCAGCACTTTTTGTGTTATTAAAATTATACAATACAATATGCAAATACACGGCCTCGATGTCCTTCTGGCCGGTCTGGCCTGGTTCTTTGATCACGACAGAAGATTCGCAATATTATCGGAAGCTGTTAACTGCGCATGTGATATTATAATATTATGTGTATAGGTTCAATAGTGCCACACAGTCTTGTGTAGAAGTTGTAGTGTTATGCTTACATACATACTTACATATCATTTTACACTATTTTATTTTTATTTTTCCATTCTGTTTTTGATTTTCTACATTCACCTCAAAACTGGATATTTTGCATCACCTTTATTTCCATAGGATCCTGTAATATTTTTAATTCATAAGAACACAATAACAAATCATTTTCACTTCGTATTTTCACGTTATCAGCACTTTTTAAATCGGTGTCAATGGAGTCTACCTTTTTCGATCTTTTATTTAGTTCTCCGTAACTCTACAATTTCGGGTTTCGTGCGCGCTCTTGCGCTACCTTTTTTCCTATATAAATAATATCTCATTTTTCACTTAAATCTTGCCGTTTCTGTATTACGAGCTTAAAACCAAAATTTGACATGTTTTGACATCGTTGTTTATCTGGTTGTCGTGGCAATTTTTATTCAAATATTGTTACCGGCCTGATGTTTTTACTTCAAAAATACTCTTTTCTTCTTGGCCATTTACAAAAATTTGCTTTTAATTTAAATAATTTCAAATAATTTCTCGTTCTTATCCCAGATCCGTCAAAAAGTATAAAAGCCGAAGAATCGGCCGATAGAGTCCTCACTTCAGCTTTGATACGAGAAGCACCTCTTAAAGGCTTTATCCGCACTGCCTCGGGATCTTGCAAGCCTTCTCCTGGAGTCGTCGCCTAGCCACGCCTACGCCTCCACCTATTAGTGCCCGCGCTATCTTCGGCCGCTGAGCGTGTTTGTCTCAAGCGCTGCGTGTTCCTACTCCAGACGCTGCGTGTCTACTCCGGACGCTGTGTGTGTCTACTCCGGACGTTGTGTTTGCCTACTTCAAGCGCCACGTGTACCTACTCCAGACGCTGCGTGTCTACTCCGGGTGCTGCGTGTATCTGCTCCGGGCGTTGCGTGGGCCTACTCCAAGCGCTGCGTGTACCTTCTCCAGACGCTGCATGTGCTTTCTCCAGATTCTGCGTGTACCTAGAGCAGGCGCTGCGCACCTAACATAGGCATAGCCTGTTCATACTTCGTTGCAGTATCTTTATTTTTATTTTTTTTTAATAATATTGTAAATCACTATCATCATTACAGCCCATCATCACCTTCATACCTTTTTTTTATAAAAGAAACTGTAAATCTTTTCAAATTTTTAAATAATTTATTTTATTTTTGGTTGTTTTGTTGTAGTTAGGTTAGGTTATTTAGTTTTTAATTGTCGCTTCACGACAATTTGGCGCCCGACGTAAAAGTTCTTCTTTTCTTCACCTTAGCTACGCCTTATCCATTTCCTTTTGATTGAATTGCTTTCTCTTTCGTTCTTAACTCTTTATTTACTCATCCTTATCATATCTTCCAAATTCTAAAACAAAACTTCATCTAGTTTTTCAACTTATCTGGATTATATTTAGACCTACATATAACACTTACTACATTCATCACCTTAATATTTTTATTCTAGAGAACTTAAAGAGGTACTATCTTCCAAATTCTAAAACAAAACTTCATCTAGTTTTTCAACTTATCTGGATTATATTTAGACCTACATATAACACTTACATTCATCACCTTAATATTTTTATTCTAGAGAACTTAAAGAGGTACTATCTTCCAAATTCTAAAACAAAACTTCATCTAGTTTTTCAACTTATCTGGATTACATTTAGACCTACATATAACACTTCACTTACATTCATCACTTTAATATTTTTATTCTAGAGGTACAATTTTTTATTAAATTTCTATTTCTTAAACTTAACACTTAATTATAACGATGAAACGGGTTATTAAGTACGAATTCCTTAACAAGGCCGAACTCGAATACGAAGTGAAGATTAGATGTGAGGAACCAGCTAATACTGTTTTGCTTCTAAAAAAACAGGTTTTGCGTTTAGTTGAGAATTCTCACCCTGAAGATATTCTGACTTCTCCAATTCCGATCGAGGATGACTTGTCTCAAATTGGTTCTACTTTGACTTACCTGGACTGTAAAATTGAAAAATTTTTACAAGGTGAAACCAAATACTTACGATTAATAGAAACTTTTATTAATCATGTTTTTTACAGATTGGAGCGAATAGATACTGACTTATATCCAGACTTTAAAGCTATTTTCGATACTTTGAAGATGAAATTTGACGCTATTACTAAACAATTCGAATCCTTGACTCCACCTCCAACTGAAAATGACTCTCCATCACTTGACCCTCCTGTTGACCCGATTGTCATGGAACCTCCTCTTGTTTCTCAAACATCTGTTACGATCCATACCCCGTATCCTTCACCACTACCTCAATCTTTTTCTCCAACTAACGTCTTCAAAGATCTGAAAAGACACACGTTCAATGGTAAAAGCTGTCCAAGATCCTTTCTTCAAAAACTTGAAGAATACTGCTTAGCTCGCGGCTTATCCAAAGACTTGTTGATCTCTCAAGCATTTGAAATTTTCACCGACAATGCTCTTCATTGGTTCAGATTTAAATATAATCAGAATCCAAACTTAACTTGGAACGAACTTTCCTCTTTATTAATCAAAGACTTTGGTGGTTTTGATTATGATTATAAACTTCTAGAAGCGATTAGGAACCGAACTCAAGGCCGTGATGAACCTATCGTCATCTATATTTCCATCATGTCTGGAATGTTCACTCGTCTTTCGAAGAAACTTTCTGAAACAGAACAATTGGAGATTATTTTGAGGAATATTCGCCCATGTTATTCAGTCTTCGTAGCTCTAAAAGACATTGACTCTATCGACTCTCTTCTGGCTACTTGCCAAAACTATGAAAAGTTCCTTGACAGAGACAAACAATTTAAAGAACCAAATGTACAACAAAGTCCTCTTATTTCTGAATTCAACTACAAGCATTCCACTTCAAATTCAGTTGGCTCTTCAAATTCTTCTAATAACTCACAACCTTCTCCTCCCTTTATGAATAAATTCACTTCATCCTACAAATACCCTTCTAGACAAGTTAATAGTCTCTCTCAAACTAAAGCTCCTCAAGAAAGCTCTTTTTGTGTTCGCTGTCGTAAACAAGGTCATACTTTGAACACTTGTACTCAACCACGATTCGTGATTTGTTTCAAATGTGGTCTTAAAGGTTTTAAAACTGCAGATTGCCCTACTTGTTCTCCCAAACCACATACTAGTTCAAAAAACTAACTGCTGACTTGAAAAGTAACTTAAACTTTGATAGTGACGATTGGGCTAGTTGGATTAAAACAATTCAAAACTTCTTTTCTTGTTACAAAATCTCTTCTACACTCTACTCCAAAGAACAAGATCTTAATCGTCCATTCGTTAATGTCAAAATTTATGACTTAACTTTATCTGGTTTACTAGATTCTGGCAGCTCAGTAACTATTCTGGGTAATAATTCTCATTTGGAAATTCTTAAACTGGGCTGTAAACTTTTCAAGTCAGATCTTATTAGTGTCTCTACTGCTAATAATCAAAAAGTTAATTCCTTGGGTTATTTTGACTTACCTGTTCATTTCAATAATCAAACTCATTTGATTAAAGCTTATGTTTTTCCGGAAATATTTCCTTCGCTAATACTAGGTATTGACTTTTGGAGAAAATTTAATCTGTTACCTAGTGTTTTATCTTCTCTTAACTTTACAGAATCTAAATGCTCTGCTATCGAAATTAAAGATATTAAAGTTTTACCTTATGAGCATTTAACTCCTAACCAAAAGGACATCGCTAACGACATCATCCAACGCTTCAAGACAATTTCTTTTGAAGAAAAAGGTATCCTGGGAAGCACACACTTAATCACCCACAAGATTGATACTGGTAATTCTCTTCCAATCAAACAAAGATGTTACAGACTGTCTCCTGAAAAACAAAAGGCGTTAATTAATGAAGTTGACAAGATGCTGGGATGGAACGTCATTGAACAATGCGAAAGTCCTTGGCTATCTCCAGTTCTCATCACTCCGAAGAAGAATGGTGAATGGCGTTTCTGCGTAGACAGCAGGAAGCTTAACTCAGTTACACGTCGTGATGCTTATAGTCTGCCACTAATAAGCGAAATTTTGGACAACCTGAAGAATGCCAAATTCTTATCAAGCATCGACATTGCGAAAGCATTTTGGGAGATTCCCTTGAATCCTGCTGATAAAGATAAAACTGCATTTTATGTACCTGGAAGAGGCATGTTTAGATTCAAGGTAATGCCTTTTGGTCTCTCTAACTCACCTGCAACTCTACAAAGATTAATGGATATGCTTTTTACTCCTGAATTTGAGAACAAGGTATTTTGCTATCTGGATGACATCGTTATTATTAGCGAGACTTTTGATGAACACATATCGCTTCTCATGAAAGTTCATGAAAAACTTTCATATGCTAATCTGACTATTAACTTTGAGAAGAGTCAATTCTTCAAGAAAGAACTGAAATACCTTGGTTTTCTAGTGGACGAGTATGGTCTACGTGCTGATCCAGATAAAATAAAAGCTATTTTAGAATATCCTGTACCTACTTGCAGAAAAGAAGTACGAAGATTCATAGGCACCTGCAGCTGGTTCAGAAGATTCATTCCAAACTTTAGCACCATTGCCTCTCCACTCAACCAACTAACCTGTTCCGGGAAGAACGCTCCTAAATTTTTATGGAATTCACAAGCTGCAGCTGCTTTCCAGAAACTTAAAGAAGCTTTGGTAACTGCTCCTGTCCTTGCTTGCCCTAACTTCAAACTACCCTTCTCTGTACATTGTGATGCATCAAATTATGGCATAGGAGCAATGCTTACTCAACATCAAGATGACAAAGAAGTCGTGATTGCTTACATGAGTAAAGCACTAAATAAAAATCAACAGAACTACTCAACTACTGAAAGAGAAACATTGGCTGTAATAACTGCGTTAGAACATTGGCGATGTTACCTAGACAATGGTAAAGAATTTACAATATATACTGACCATGCTGCACTTAAATGGTTTCAGAACTTATCGAATCCATCAGGAAGACTTGCTCGCTGGACTTTACGCTTATCATGCTTTAACTTTGTCCTGAAACATAAAAAAGGAAAGGATAATGTTGTTCCAGATTTATTATCAAGACATAAGAATCAAGAACGTCCTGATACAAGAGAAACTTCACCTCAAGGCGTACATCCTATTACAATTGAAGAACCACCTGATCGTGAACTTGAGCACTACAACAAGATTTTTCTCGGATGCTCTAACAACCCAGACGCATATCCCAACTACACTATCAAGGATAACAAACTTTACCGCTGCATCCATTCTCTCGATCGTCTAAACGATGACTTTATTTGGAAAGAAGTTCCACTACCTCAAGATAGACATGCACTTATTGAAGTTAACCATGGTTCCCCTTCAGAACTCCATCTTGGTATCTTCAAGACATTCAAGAAAATATCTTTAAAATACTATTGGCCTGGTATGTTTAAGGACATTGCCAAATTAATCTCGTCTTGTGAAACCTGCTTAACCTACAAACACCCTAATCATTCTCCCTATGGTCTTATGGGTAAACCCAAACTTTGCTCCAGACCTTTTCAAACTATATCCTTAGATCTCATGGGTCCATTACCTATGACTCGTAGACGAAATCAGTATATTCTAGTAATTAACTGCAATTTTACTAAATATACTATGATTTTTCCCCTTAAACGTGCTACTTCAGCTAATATTATTAATCTTTTGGAAAATTCAGTTTTCCTAGTTCATGGCATTCCCCAAACTATTATAATGGACAACGCGGTTCAATTTCAGTCGCGAGAATTCCAATCATTCTTAAATTCTTATAACGTTCCTTGTATTTTTCACACAGCTTTATATTGTCCTCAGGTTAATCCTACGGAGAAGTTTAATAGTACAATTATTACAGCTCTAGCATCTCTAGTAGGAGACGATCATAGATCCTGGGACAACCATCTTGCTAAGATTCAGTACGCAATGAACAGCGCTACAAATGTAGTTACTGGCTTTACTCCAAACTTTTTAGTCTTTGGTAGGGAAACAATACCTTGTGGTTCCTTCTATACTCCAACTCAGAACCTTGAGGAATTGATATTTATGCCTCGGGATATTTACACGTCTAATGCTGGTCTCCTCTCATCTATTTTTCACAAAGTTCAAACTAAACTTCACATAGCTCACGCTAAAAATAGCGCTCGCTATGATCTTCGCCGGTCTTTTAAAGAATTTAATGTGGGAGACACTGTTTGGCGTAAAAACCATGTTTTAAGCAATGCCGGCGCATACTTTAATGCTAAACTTGCCCCTAAGTTCATCAAGTGCAAAGTGATAGCTAAACTGTCACCACTAGTCTATGTGCTTGAAGACCCTAATGGAGTTAGAGGCAAGTGGCACATCAAAGATGTAAAATCATAATTTTTTTTAACTTTTATTAACTGTTAATTTGTATATATGTATAAATATCACCATCATTCTCACCTTATTATTTTTATTTCTTTGTTTGTTTGGTGATCCAGTGTTCTTCAACACATCTTGCTTTAGGACCTCGAACTTTCGTTGGTTAATCTTCACTTTTTATTTTTATTTCAGACACATCTCGTTAGTGATGTTGCTGATCTCTGGCTTTGAGCCCTACCGCTCTGGCCGTTCTTAATCTTTACTTAAGTCATAGCGACTAAAACTTGCTTAAGATTAATTTCTTTAACTTTATCTTCACTCAGGAGCGGATGACAACTCCTTAAATAAGCCTGGATGTCCTTTCGATTTTTTTTTCCACGCAGGAGCGGATGACAACTCCTTAAATAAGCCTGAATGTCCTTTCGAAAACACACTTTTAGAGTGGTAGTCATTGAATGTGAACTCCACCCTTACCTGAATGCAGATGATGAATGTAAGAGATGGTATATCTGATTTTGCCTGGTGATGTCTGTTACTGCAAAGCTGTGTTTTTATGGTTTATTTTGGAATGTACATCTCAAAATTTTTGCTGAGTCAAAAATTTTCCAGGGTCGGGGGGAAAATGTAGTGTTATGCTTACATACATACTTACATATCATTTTACACTATTTTATTTTTATTTTTCCATTCTGTTTTTGATTTTCTACATTCACCTCAAAACTGGATATTTTGCATCACCTTTATTTCCATAGGATCCTGTAATATTTTTAATTCATAAGAACACAATAACAAATCATTTTCACTTCGTATTTTCACGTTATCAGCACTTTTTAAATCGGTGTCAATGGAGTCTACCTTTTTCGATCTTTTATTTAGTTCTCCGTAACTCTACAATTTCGGGTTTCGTGCGCGCTCTTGCGCTACCTTTTTTCCTATATAAATAATATCTCATTTTTCACTTAAATCTTGCCGTTTCTGTATTACGAGCTTAAAACCAAAATTTGACATGTTTTGACATCGTTGTTTATCTGGTTGTCGTGGCAATTTTTATTCAAATATTGTTACCGGCCTGATGTTTTTACTTCAAAAATACTCTTTTCTTCTTGGCCATTTACAAAAATTTGCTTTTAATTTAAATAATTTCAAATAATTTCTCGTTCTTATCCCAGATCCGTCAAAAAGTATAAAAGCCGAAGAATCGGCCGATAGAGGCCTCACTTCAGCTTTGATACGAGAAGCACCTCTTAAAGGCTTTATCCGCACTGCCTCGGGATCTTGCAAGCCTTCTCCTGGAGTCGTCGCCTAGCCACGCCTACGCCTCCACCTATTAGTGCCCGCGCTATCTTCGGCCGCTGAGCGTGTTTGTCTCAAGCGCTGCGTGTTCCTACTCTAGACGCTGCGTGTCTACTCCGGACGCTGTGTGTGTCTACTCCGGACGTTGTGTGTGCCTACTTCAAGCGCCACGTGTACCTACTCCAGACGCTGCGTGTCTACTCCGGGTGCTGCGTGTATCTGCTCCGGGCGTTGCGTGTGCCTACTCCAAGCGCTGCGTGTACCTTCTCCAGACGCTGCATGTGCTTTCTCCAGATTCTGCGTGTACCTAGAGCAGGCGCTGCGCACCTAACATAGGCATAGCCTGTTCATACTTCGTTGCAGTATCTTTATTTTTATTTTTTTTTTAATAATATTGTAAATCACTATCATCATTACAGCCCATCATCACCTTCATACCTTTTTTTTATAAAAGAAATTGTAAATCTTTTCAAATTTTTAAATAATTTATTTTATTTTTGGTTGTTTTGTTGTAGTTAGGTTAGGTTATTTAGTTTTTAATTGTCGCTTCACGACAAAGTTTATGGACGATGTACGATTAGAAAACGTTCCTGCATGTGAAAAGCGTGGTTGTCGTCAACTTATTAGTATCTACATTTATTTCAGAACAGGTAAAATATGATATGACTAAAGTATAATAACTCCCATTTTAGCGTGTCATTTGATTATGCCTAGCGCTTAGTAGAATAATAAAAAGAATCCTTAATCTCTTGTCAGTCCGTCACTCGGTACTTCAGTAAAAAAAACCCACAAAATAGGAATACATTTCCGAAACCCATGTAACTCTTGTATGTATGAAGTGTCAGAAGTCACAATCATGAATAAGTATGGCATTAAGCTACGCTCGTCCATTGACTAAGGATATAACATGTTTTTTTTTAATTACATGATACGCGTTTAGGGGGAATATTCCAACTTTCCCTCAAATATCAACCTCACTTTGACTTATACACTTAAGGCGGAAAGTCCACCCGAAAAGACTAAATCAAAATTCCAGCAACTGCTGATGGGAAGCGAGCAACGTGAGGATGCCGCGAGTGTGTGTAAATCAAGTACCTAAATTCTTTTTAGTTCGTGCATTTTGAAAAGACTTGTACCTGGTTTACATTATCTTATTCTTTAGGGGAACGCGTTCATTAGTCAATTTTATTATAGCCTATAAAAATCCTTTGATGAACATACACCTCCCCCATAAATTGCCTCATAGGGATGTATAGCAGTTGCCACGCTTTGCAGGCGCGTTCGCAACCGCCATTTTTACCACGTTTTACCACGTCTGTTTTTCGTTCCGAGTGGAATCTTGCAAATCCTGCGAACACTTCCCAATGAGAAATTTTGAACAAAGCTCAGAATGGGATGACAAAGGAATAAGAAAAAAAACGTGGTAAATATTTTTTTAAAACCTTTTATTATTATCAGTTGTTTTCAGGAGGTTACTAGATGATGTAGGATAGTTGATTTCGCCGCCACAACACGACGAGGAGAGACCATTAAGAGAGTGAGTACATTAGAGGAAACATGTAAACAGTTGCTTTTAGTAATTAGTACTCCTCGGTTTGGTAAGATTCTACTCGCCTTTCTACTAAAATTAAATAAAATCGAAATCTTTCTGATAAATCTTTTCATTTCTATTTTAATTGACACCTTTTAAACCCTCCCCACTCGTGAGTCACCATCGCCTTTACTCTTTGTAAACCAAAAATTTAGCAGAGTTTATAGTGAATAGGCGGAGGACGCGTGTCGCGTTCCGTAATCCTCATTAAATCGGTGACGAAATGGTAGGTACTGTATTGGAAGTAGTGTAAAGGAACTCACCAAGGCACCCGTATTCAGGTGCTGTTAACGTGCTATCCTATTTCACTAAGAACACGTAAGCCGGACGTTCAGTAATATAATATTATAATTAAATAAATAATGATGCAAACTGAAAAATCTTTTCACTAAAATATACTTACCACATTTAAAGATCATAAATATGATGATTTCTTAAATACCGGGTATAAGTTAGCCCGGGAAAACTTTGGCATCAGGACGTCAAATAGACGCAAAATTAATGTTATGTAATCATAAATATGATATAAAAACCATCCTCATCAGTCGTTAAAGCTGTGATCAGAACTTTTGTCTGCGGTCTAGACATTGTTGAACAAAGTCTCGGATTGTGGGCGACTAAATCTATTCCAATTTAATCCCCAGAAAACAAAAGTTTGCGAGTTTACTGCTAAAAAGAACCCCTTTGTCGTATCTCCTCAGTTTCAGGGCACTCCCCTTATTGCCTCAGACAGTATTGGAATCCTCGGCGTCAACATATCAAATGACAGTTTCGCATTCTCTTTCAAGTGAGTTTCGTGGTCACTTGGAAGAGAAAGCGAAACTGTCTTCTAAAAAGCTTGGCGTGCTCAGCAGAGCGGGACAGTATTTTATGCCGACACACCACCTGCAACTTTACTCGTACAAGGCGCGTTTCAGCAGGACTACAAAATAAAATGATTTCGAGGTTACGCCTAGGGAGTAGGAGTACCGAAAAAGACGCGTTAGAACCAGTGCCAACTCTGGAGCACACATCCTCTGCATAATTGGGGATTCCGTCGATTTGTGGGTATCCAGAAAGAGAAGTGCTTTACGTACTGAGCACTGTGTCAATTACACATCAGGCATAAAGCAGTCACACCGCGGGATTGTCGGCGATGTGTTCTCCCCATCACTGTGATCCGAATTGGGTGTAAAAAGAGAACCTAAAGGATCGGCTTTCTCTTTTGCAGCGTGGGCCTCCCTGTTCAGAGATGGTAGTGATGGCTTACAGAAATTCATTTGGTCAGCCTTGGCGAGAGAACAAATTGTGCAGGTACCCGAAAGAAGGCGAACTAATTTCTTGCCAATTCTGCCAACATGCTCATACTTTGCCTTGACAATAACTCTTTTAACCTAGCCTAGAGGCGAAATTATAGTTATTTTTAAGCTTGCTAGTGTTTACATCCCGAGCCGCCGAAGCGTCAGCCCTGGCCTGATAACTCTCCTGCTTACTGCATAATGCATTCTTACAGGAGCGAATAAACCAAGGTTGAGATCTGCCTCCGATGGGTACCATAGATGATGGAATAAACAGTTTCATTCCCAGTAGCACCACATCACTAACAAATTCAGCAACAGCGCTGGGATTGTCTGGCGAGAATCAAACCTGCCCCTATGGGTAGGATGTAAAAGAAGATCGCATTCCATCCCAATCCGCTGACATAACCCGCCAAACACGGCGGCAACGTGCAGAACGTAAGCGCGAAGTGAACGTAAATGACACCACACTCTGGATCAGACAATGATCCAAGGAGCCGAGAGGGGCGTCGACGGAAACCTGATATACGTCAGGATGAGAGGTCAGCAGAAGGTCCAATAAGGAAGGTATTTTCTAATCTGTACCCTAAGTAGGTCAGGTACGAAGTATCAGCCGGAAAGGACACCTGAGTCTCGATCAAAAAGAGCAAGGCCGGCTTCACCGTTTCCAGATAGTAGTGGACGGCGTTAAGCTTCGAATGAAGTCCCCCGATGTTGTAGAAGTTTACGACTAGCGTGGTGGGGTTCGATATGCTTTTATCGCTCTGTTTGCCCTCGTGCAGTGTTAGTATAGAGTGGGATTTTGTACGAAATCGTGTTTTCGTCTAACATAATCATTAACATTAATCCTCAACTTTACCATATATTTATTTCAAAATTAATGCTGCAATATTTTCGGCATAACGAAGGATCTTGATAAGCCATTTGACATTATATTTCCCCTTAAGCTTATTTCTTTTCCTTTAAATAAGAGTCATTAAATGCTTTTACATGAGACCTATTAAATAAAAAACATCAACTAAAGGTTCGTAAATAATATGCCTATAAGAATATAAATACCAAAATTAAATAACAAAATCAAATAACAACAGTAAGGGAAGAAGATATATATTATGTCATAGGAATAATTAGAGCACTTACTTCAATTGATGAGATAAAAATCCTTATAATAAAAGAATACAAAGGGCGGTACTTTATACCTTGCGGCATTCTCTACCAGTCAACTCATGGAGTGGTGAGAATTTGACGTAGGTGTGGCAATATAGAATAAAGGAACACAAAACAAATGATAATTAACTACATAATATATACATACAACTAATAAATAAACTCTATATATATATGACCTATCCATACATATATACAAATATATAAATACATTCATATACATACAAATATATTTAAATACATACATAATTAGTACGTACAAATGACTATGAATATATACGTCTGTTTAGCGATACATATTAAATAGATGAGTCATGTAAAATGCGTTGACTTTAATAGATGTTCACGTTTTTAAAAGCGTACTTATTGGGTGCTTTTCTGATGTCATCGGGCAAGGAGTTCCAAAGGCGTGTAGCCTGAACTGTGAATGAGTTATGGTATATACGGTATATGTATATATCGATACCGAAATTTCTATACAGTAGGTCTACGATAACGATGTGAATACTGAACCAGAGTACGAAACCTGTACAACTGCAGAAGATGTAATACCGAGTGTCGTTATATCCATAAAAACTCTTCACCACTGCATTGGAAGACTTTTTCTAGCTACTAGACTAAAAATGATACGATGTCAACATCAATATCAAACCGTCTTTGATTTGCCGGTGACATTGTCATTATGGCAGAATCGCTGGTTGGTAAATACTTTCATATTACATTGCATGCTTACTTAATATTAATAATAGGAAATAGAAATAGAATCTTAAAGTTGAAAATATCGGTGCTCGTTATTCTAAAGTCATTACGACTTTGCCCACCAAAATATTACCGATAGGGTTGTCACCTCAATGTTAAATTACATTCATTACGAAACTATCTAAGTAATGTTGACAGAATGAGAGGATATACAAAGGATTACAATAATCAATACATATAATAAAAAAGCAAACGTTGTTGTAAAAAGTATTGAATGTACCTATTTGCAAAATAATTAGGTTGACTAAGTTCAGTTTTTTTTGTATGTTTGTTGATTTCTTTGTATTTTTGTACACTGATCTCGTTGAAATTTTCACCATTAGAACAACCCAAAATATAAAAAAAGTACGGGCCGAGATAGGATTGGAAGAAATGGAGCAATTTTATACCAATTTACGTGAAACGCTAAATGGTGTACCACCGATGAATATACTAAACTACGACGAGACTAACTTGTCCGACAATCCAGGTACATCAAAATGTGTATTCAGAAGGGACGTCAAACATCCTGAAAGGATTTTAAATAACACAAAAAGTTGCATTTCTATTATGTTTACTGCGTGTGCAGCTGGGACATGTATACCAATGTGTGGTTTATAAAGCTTCAAATTTATATTCAGAGTGGCTTGAAGGAGGACCAACTGGAACCAGATATAATTGTTCGAAATCCAGTTGGTTTGACACGTCTTCATTCGAAGATTATTTCAATACTATAGTGGTTGACTGGGCGAGACAAAGTTCCGGGCCAAAAGTAGTCATTGGTGATAATTTGTCTTCCCACATAAATATTGAAGTAGTAGAATTGTGTCAAAAACATAATATAAGGTTGGTATTTTTACCACCAAACTCCACTCACCTAACACAACCGCTGGATGTAGCATACTTTGGCCCACTAAAAAGAGAGTGGAAAAAAATCTTGTTGGAATACAAATGGAAGAATCCTGGACAAACCACATTGAACAAAAAACACTTTCCAAAACTTTTGGCTCAATTACTAAAAAATATGAAACATAAGGAAAGCCATAACATAATAAGTGGCTTCAGAGCCACAGGAATATGGCCTGTAAATCCACGAAATGTTTTTAAGAGAATCCCAGAGTATTTCGAGGATTCAGAATATGGATTTGATACGACTTTCTTGAATTATCTCAAGTAATAGGAAGGCTGCTAAGCCAATGCTAGTGAAAAGAAATAAGAAATTACGCACAGAACCCGGAAAGTCGGTATGTGCTAATGATATCTCGACAGTAAACATTCTACTAACAGCACGAAAAAATCATCTGTAAGAAAAAATACTAAGGAAGATACAATAAAGATCAACCAAGAAAGAGAGACAGAAGGTATTATAGCATCGTGGGATACAGAAAATGAGATATACTTAGATGAAATTACAGGTAAAGTGATAAGAAGGGAGGAAACGATTAAATACGATATGCCGGCGACCTCAGAAATCATCACTTGGGAAAAACCAGCACCACGACCCCAATTTTCACCGGTGATCTATAATCCAGCCACACTTGATGCACTTAGTCAAACAGTGTGCACATCAAAAATATCAACATTCATTTAGGTTCACCAGCGCATGATACTGTTACGAGCTTAAGGTTCGTGACAATAAAAATTGCCGATAGAATTACCTAAATTAACACTTTAATTTTCTTTACACCAATTAAAACTTAAAACACTAATAATTAATCATACTGATTCATTTTATTTCGCTCCGAAGCTTCGCTTGTCTCGCCAAATTCAATACTTCCCCGAGCGCATCTTGCAGCGCCTATAAATACAAATTAGCACCGAAACATCCAGAATATTCAAGTAAACACGCGCAAGGGGCCGAGAGTTCGAGTGTCGTCTTCTAGAAGCTTAATTCTTCGTTCCGAGACTAGATGGCGTTGTCGGTTGAAAGATTAGTGATATCATTTTCTGGAAAGCTCCCCTCGCTCTCGTCCCTACACACTAGATGGCGCTAGTGCCGGATACATGACGTCGACTTATTCGCGCAACAATACTAATGCTCAGCTATCCGATGTCTGTGTATTAAATAAAAAATTGATAAATGACAGCCAGAATCAGCCTTTTGTAGCTTATGATGAAAATGATATTCCAGAGTGTTTACGATCAATAACGAATAGTTCATCTAAATCTAAAGTTATAATAACCTCAGATGTTAAAGTAACCCCTAAGCAAATGAAGGACATTAAGAAAAAAATAAAATTAGGTACTGAAGTCATCGGAAAATCAGCTTTACAGATAAAAATTCTTACGAAAAAAGTGGGCGATGAAAATAGTAATGTGGTCTTATATGAAAAAAATAAAAGAAAACAGGAAAATGTAACTAAGGGACGAAAAACAAAGATAGCGAAACGGAAGAAATTGAGATCATATTATTGTGAAACGAGTTCTGAATCGGATATTATGAGTATTGCAAATACAGATGATTCGGAATATGAGACATTTGATGAATATGTATCAACATGTTTACAAGAGATAGACAACAAGGAAAACTGTGAGCCAGAAAACTTCACTGCACCCTTTGGATTCAGTGATATCACCTATTTTACAAGCGATGTAGATTTAAGAGAAGAGGACTGGGTAGTTGTAAAATTTGCGACAAAAAAGCATAAAGCAGTTTGTTGGCTGTCTTTTATATATAAAAAACAGTACTCCTACTGTAAAATTTGCAAGAAAAGTGAAAAATGCAAAAGATGGCAAAGTGATTTTTACGTATCCGAATGTGGAGGACGTGTGTGAAGTGAATCGTGATGACGTGGAAATAGAATTACTTCCACCAAGTATTTTTAGACGAGGCTAAATATTCTTTGATATTACCTTTAATGCTTCCTAAAACATACAATAATAAAATATTTTAATTTATTTACAGGAATTGCCAATATGTAAAGCTCTTCTCGAAATCTTCTAGCAATAAGGTAATTTCACAAAAAATGTTCCTATGTTGTTTAAGAATAATTAACCTCAAGAAGCACCTCGATGATTATTGTTGATTTTTACTAATTTGTTTTATTAGTCGTTTTACTTTGCATTGTTGATGTTACTTGTTACTGCCATAAAAATATAATGTGACTTTACTATATATAGATTTAAGTTAATATATAAGTAATTGAAAACATAGTTCACTTAGTTTATCGTCCATCACAGGTATAGTACAGGTCTCTGTTTTATCACTTCTGTAGTATAACATAAAAGTTAAATTGTTATATTTAATTTAATTTTGATAACTAAATTTTATTTTTTTGATAAGAGGTATTTAATCTATATTATTTATTGTTTGTTTTAGAAATTTGTATCTTCAATATGATTTATTGAGTCAATTTTAAGAGTTGATATTGAGCTTAATATTACCTATAGGTATTGTTTGTTTTAAAGCTAGTAAGCATTTGCTGTAAAATACTTCTAATTCTATGATTGTTTCAATATTTTTATATTAATGTTTAAGAGCAAGCTACGTGATCGTAACGTATCTACGTACACCGTACTTTTATCAATAAAAAAGTGACAACCCTAGTTCAATCTTTCATTTGAATGAAAAATTGTTGCGACTTTGCCCACTCAAATTTTACAGCTAAAATGAACTTTTAACGTTTAGTATTAAAGTCCTATGATAGATTGATTATTTTACTAAAATGACCCTTAAATCTAACGTTTTAAAGTAAAAAATAACGAAGTTACGGAGGTTTCTGCAAAATGGGCAAACTTGTAAAAAGTACTATATATTTGGCCCGCCGTCCAAATTAAGGTTTTTAACACATAAACATTAATTGTCTTGATATTATCATAAGTTCTATGCAAAGAAAAATACATTTATCAATGGTGTAGCGCAATTACAAATTGAAAATAATATTATTTTAAAAAATATTTAAAGTAGAATAAAAAATCGCAAGAAATTTGGGCAAAGTTGTACGGTTTTACGGTAAAGGAAAACATCATAAGGCAACCTACATTTCTAAGAACTAAGAAAAATTAATATATTTCGAAGACGTGAACTTCGCCAACACGCATTGGGGCAGCGTGGCGGACATTTCCTTGCCCTAAAACCCTCTCAGAAATGAGAGGAGGCCAGTGCCCAGCAGTGGAACGTATACAGCCTGTAACTTGGAAATAAATATCATCATCATCATCATTACAGCCCTTCACAAGTCCACTGCTGAACATAGGCCTCCCCCAAGTAATGCCACAAAGCACGGTCCTGAGCCACCTGCATCCATCGACTTCCTGCATGTCTTACCAGGTCGTCACTCCATCTAGTGGGGGGTCGCCCTACACTACGCCTACCGGTACGAGGCTGCCACTCGAGAAACTTTCTTCCCCATCGGTTATCGGTTCTTCGAGCTATATGGCCGGCCCATTGCCACTTCAGCTTACTAATCCGTTGGGCTATGTCGGTCACTCTGGTTTTACTGCGGATATTTCTGAGTCTATCACGCAGAGAAACTCCGAGCATAGCCCTCTCCATATCTCGCTAAGCGACCTTGAGCGTCCTCATACGGCCAGCAGTGAAGGACCATGTCTCTGATCCGTAATTCATCACTGGCAACACGCAATGGTTGTACACTTTAGTTTTCAGAGATTGAGGTATACCTGACGAGAAGATGTGTCGTAATTTCCCGAACGCTGCCCAGCCGAGTTGAATCCGTCGATTGACCTCTCGGTCGAAGTTTGACTTACCTAGTCGGACTATTTGTTCCAGGTAAACGTACTCGTCAACAACTTCGAGCATACTGCTCCCCACAACTACCGGCATAGGTGTGACATGGACATTGAACATAATCTTTGTTTTGTCCATGTTCATCTTAAGACCTATCCGTTGGGAGACACCATTGAGGTCATTGAGCATAGTGCTAAGGTCCTCCAGCGATTCTGCCATAAGGACTATATCGTCGGCAAATCGAAGGTGAGTGATGTACTCGCCATTGATGTTAATACCGTATCTTTTCCAGTCCAGTAGCTTGAAAACGTCTTCCAACGCAGCGGTGAAGAGTTTCGGGGATATAACGTCACCCTGTCTTACACCTCTCTGCAGTTGGATAGGTTTCGAACTCTGGTTCTGTACTCGGATAGCCATCGTAGCCCTACTGTACAAACAGTTCAGCACCTCGATATACCGACAGTCAACTTGGCACCGCTGGAGGGACTGTAGCACCGCCCAAATTTCGACGGAATTAAAGGCTTTCTCACAGTCCACATACGCCAGGCAAAGTGGCAGATTGTACTCTTCGGTCTTCTGTACAATCTGCCGCAGGGTATATATGTGGTCTATGGTACTGAAGCCTTTTCGGAAACCGGCTTGTTCAGGAGGCTGGAAGTCGTCGAGTCTGCGTGCGAGACGATTCGTAATGACTCTCGAAAACAGCACGTAGACGCGGCTCAGAAGGGAAATCGGTCTGTAGTTCTTCAAGGGAGCGTTGTCGGGTTTCTTAAAGAATAAGACCACCGCACTTCTGCTCCATGCCTCCGGAGTAGTGCCACCATGAAGGACGGAATTGAAGAGCTTCTGAAGGACTTCAAGTACCGGTGTTCCACCCGCTTTCAGAAGCTCCGCTGTAATTCCAACCTCGCCTGGGGCCCTGCCGTTTTAAGGTGCTGGAGAGCCATTCTAATCTCGCTCAGACTGACGTCCGGGATATCATCGGAATAGTGTCGGGTAAGAGTTGCTCTTTTATCGTTACTCACACTTGCGTGTGGCTCCAACGATGATGTGTACAGCTGCCCATAGAACCTCTCAATCTCACTCAAAATCTTAGGTGTCCCGGAAACGATGCTGCAACACTCAGTCTTCAGCTTTGACAGTTGGCTCTTTCTGGCAGACACATCTCTGGCAAAGACTTTGAAGCCCTGGTTCCGCTCGATCGCTTCTTTAATACGAGCTGTATTAAAGTTGCGTATGTCTTGCCGCATGCATTTGGAGATCTGTCTGTTCAGTTGCCTGTATGCTGTCAAATCTGTTGACGATTGCAGCCTCATCTCCCGTCTAACAGCCATGAGATTAAGAGTGTGATCGGAGAGTTTTTGTGTTCTTCTGCGGCGAGTCTTGCAGAACTTAGCTCCGACCGCATGGACAGTTTCCACGAGCTTGTCATTCATATCGTCCACTGCATTGCAATCTTTTAGGCACTGAAAGCGGTTACGTAACTCGAGCTGAAAATGTCTTGGGATTCTGGATTAGAGCACGAGGGGGACGGAGCGTTGACTTCATTAGACGAGACCTCTCCAACTTAACGTTTAGGTTCAGTGTGCCTCTAACCATTCAGTGATCGCTGCTGGTTTACACCCTTGCGATCACTGAGACATCACTGAACAGTTAGCGTCTGGTCGTTATAATGAAGTCAATCTCATTTTTTGTCGAACCGTCGGGGTCGACCAGGTCCACTTCCTGTGGGGCCGCTTCTGGAAGAAAGAGTTCATCATAAAGAGTCCCTCTTTCTCCATAAAGTCAGCCAGCTGCTGGCCCCTACGGTTCCGTTGCCCTACTCCAAATTTCCCTAACTTCAGCTCACCGCCTTCTCTTGTGCCTAGTTTTGCATTGAAGTCTCCCATCAACACCGTGTAGTGGGTTTTGGAGGAATGCATAGCTCTAGAGATATCCTCATACATTTCCTCCACCTCCTCATCGGGATGTGCCGAGGTTGGTGCGTAGACCTGTATGACCTTCAGCGAATACCATTTGGTGATTCTGAGTATCAGGTACGCGACCCTCGTCGACACACTCCCAATCTTTACAACGTTGTTGACGAGAGACTTGTGGACGATAAATCCGACACCTCCTTGGGACAGATGGTCGCCTTCCCGGTGATAGAACAAGTTGCCAGACTCGAGGATTACCGTGTCCTCCCCGTCTCTCCGGACCTCAGATAATCCAATAATATGCCAGCGCAACTTGTCTACCTCTTCTTCCAGCTCCAGTATCTTCTCATCAGCCCTCAGGGTGCGTGCGTTATACGTTTCCAGGTCGAGTCGTCGTAGGTGGCAACCGAACCTCCACCGGAAATTCTTAGCACCCCCTGCCCCGCCGTTACCATGGTCGCCACCGTAGCCAGGAATAGCGGGGCCGCCGGGGACTGGGGGCCGTTTATTTGTGTCGTTGCTCATGGGGGGATATTTGCCATAGTTGCCACGCTTGGCGAGCGGGTTGGCAACCGCAGTTTTTTATTATGTTATTGTTGTTATTAGGAAGATGCTGCTGCCCATCTCCTGCCTGTCTCCCTCTGTCGCCTCTTACGACACCCACGGGAAGATATGGGGTAGTGGATATTCTCAACCGCCACTACACGGCAATAAATGTAATTAATACAAATTAAAAAGACAAAAAAAATTCTATTTTCAAGTTATAAGGAATCACAATCAATTATAGGAAGTTTAGATATAAAAAGAAAGAACACAAATTGATTGCGTAAAATCTGTATCGTCTGACTTTTACACAACACAGTAAAGTGTTCCGTTTTACGTATTTTATAACAAATTAAAATAGTTAATTTTTAAAGCTACCAATTAAAACAATCCTAATTTGTGCCTCCAGATTCTAATAAAATACAACAGGCTCTCTAATGTGGACATTAATTAGAAAGATCCATTGAAATTAAAACTCAAAAATGTACCCTTATAGGTAATCAAACGGTCATATAATAGTAAAAGTATCTAGATGACCGAGCTTTGCTCAGTATTTTTTTTTTTTTTTGGAAATCGTGTGTTTGGAAATTATATTTAGATACAAAATACATACTGATGAAATATTAATAATATTTTTGATCTTACCGAAATAATAGAAAAAACGGAACCGGTTATTTGAATAAAAAATGTTGAGTGCAATTAGTTTTCATGTTTTTAAAAAAATACTAAAAAAGGGCTCGAAATAATAGGTTTTCTCACAAAAGAAGGGTACTTGAAAAAAAGGAATAATAGTCGGACCGAAAACAGGACTCGAACCATGGTACCTACAATATCGGTACCGCTCGATATTCCATTTGAGCTATTGTAATCATTAACACATTGTCAAAATTTGCCTTCTTATTCTAATGATATTGTAGCATTTTCATTGCAAACACGGATAAAATGACTCTTTCTAAAAGTGAATCCTAGCTAGATCGATTTATTGCCCCCGAAGCCCCTTGGACACAAAATTTTATGAAAATCGTTGGAGCCGTTTGCGAGATTACAATTATAAATATATTACTATTTAAATTATTATAATATATTATATAATAATTTAAACGAGCTATTTTTTTTTTTTTTTATTTATATATATATAAATAAATAGCATGCATACCTTTAGTATAGGATTGATGTTAGTAGCGTCACTGCGGTAAGAACTAACTCTAAGTACATCGAATCGGTGATTAAATAATGTTAAAGTACATTATAAGTTGCGAAATAGCGACGATCAAGCACCAGTTAGTGTAAGCGCGCTTTTTTACGTTAATTAAACAGTTATTTGAAATAATGAAGCTTCTATTATTATATTCGTATGGTCGTACGTTTTAAGTAGTTCGTTTCTCGACTCAGTGTTTTTTACGCAACGCTGCGCGCGGCATTACGTCGCCGTATCTGCACGACGTACAAACAAATCACAATCCTAGATTAGAGAACCGAGGCAAAATAACAATGTAAGTAATAATTTTAAATTTAGTGTACGTTTAAATTCATAAAACAGCTGCTATTGAAATTATTTCTGCGCAGTTAAAACTTCCGATGTTCTCAAATACAACGGTTTGGGACCATTGTAATATTACTGTAGTAAGAGTGATTAACAAGCACACAGCCCACCCGATGAAAATTGGATGCTGTATCCTACAGTCACATACAGCTAACCTCGATCAAGAATCAAGTAGAAATCATCCAATAAAATGGGGTCTCTGGTTCTCGTTACTATACGAAACATAGCAGCTTTAATTTACTATTCGACGTTGGTATTCTAAGCGAGCGTAGTCCTTACTCGCTCAAGACTCGACGTATCCGTGTAATTAATAAATATATTGCAGCGTTACTCTATCACATAAAAACAAAAATAAAGTCTGTCACCCATATGATACCGTATAATTTTAATGTATTTTCTTTGCCTTATGTAATAATTACGTGCTAACTACGAGAACTCGTACTGAAAATTACATAACAAAGAATCCATTACATAATTCTATCATCTTTTGCATCTATTAACCCGTTAAAGCCCATCAAAAGACCTGCTACTGCTGCATATAGACCTCCCCATTAATTGCCTCAGGTATAATGTGTCATATATAGTGTGTCATATATAGTGTTTCATATATAATGTGTCATATATATTGTGTCATATATAGTGTTTCATACATAATGTGTCATATATATTGTGTCATATTTAGTGTGTCATATATAGTGTGTTATATATAGTGTGTTATATATAGTGTGTCATATATAGTGTGTCATATATAGTGTGTCATATATAGTGTGTCATATATAGTGTGTCATATATAGTGTTTCATATATAATGTGTCATATATATTGTGTCATATATAGTGTGTCATATATAGTGTGTTATATACAGTGTGTCATATATAGTGTGTCATATATAGTGGCCATAATTGCCTCGCTTGGCAATTGGCCGACCCGTTTTGCCAAACAAGGTTAATATTTTCTAGTTTCTAGATGGGGTAACGACCTAAATAAGACATGCAGGAAGTTGATGCAGGCAAGTGACACATGACCATGTTTTGTAGCATTCCTTATGGAGGTAACGTTCTGCAGTGGACTTGTAAAAGGCTTAATGATTATGTAAGGGTTAGACGTTATTACCTAAAAGTAAAAAAATATATAAAACGATTTGTAACGATTTCTATTTACCTAATTTTCTTATAAATTTATGGCCGTACAGTAATGAAATGACATTATATTATAATAGTTCCTAAAATTGGGCCTTGTAATCAGACTCGCAGCGGCTGAACGCAACGGCGCGGAAGCATGTAATGGCCGCTGATGGCAAAAGCCGGATGACAAAAACCACCTCATTATCCACTCCTATGACAGTCCACCGCCATTTATAATGCTATTAATAATATAATAGCCATCCACAACAATAAGAAAATAATTCCGCATCAAATGGACATTAAATGCTATTTTATTAGCGAAAATAGCTCCGTATCCAGCGTTTTCTTATTTCCAAAAGCAATATTTTACGAATTTAAGTTGAGCTATAATAAACACCCGCCTCCATGATTTATGTCTATTGAAGAAAAAAATTCATTGTATTTTGTTAATCAATATACTTACCTATCTATATTGTAATTAAATTATAATTTTATTTTTATTTTAGTACTTATAAGCAACACTTCGTTAAAAGTCTCTTATTGTTACGATTTACATAAGTATAATGTTTTAACATAATTACTGTTTTCTGGTCTCATCGTATTCCTAAGGAATGAGTAATAAATGTATGGAAGTAAATATACAGCCTATATACATCCCACTTCTGGGCACAGGGTTTAATATAAGTAAGGCAAATATTATTTAAAAAACCTTTTTTAACCCTTCAAGCGCCATAAAAATCCTATGCAGTTGCACGCGCCTGGCAAATCCCGTGCGGTCGCTTGCGACCGCACTCACCCACAGCACTTAAAACCATTAATACTCAATATATTTAAATAAATATTCATAGGATAACAGTTTTTTATTGCACTAGAGGATAGAGATTTTATGTTGATTATATTTGTGTGTATTGATGTTTTGTGTATATTGTTGTATTGTGTATTTGATTGTTTTTATGCGTAATAGAGCCATGCTGCAGTTATATTAGTAGTATATGTAGTTGTAGCACGAATGGGTCGGCTCGACCGGGGAGGGACCACGCTCTCACAGAATACCAGCGTGAAATAGTAGCTTAATGCTGCTGTGTTTCGTATGGTGAGTGTAGAGAACCGGAGACCCTTTTTACTGGAAACGAGGCATTCCATCTTAGTTCCTCACTGGTGACAACGAATCTGCATTTTGATTTGTAATCGCATTCACTTACCATCGGGTGGACTGTGTGCTCGTTTGTTACCCTATCTTATAAAAAAAATTCATATTGATTATATAATTCCAAACTTTATATGGACTACTTTTCTATGAAGAACATAGAAAAGTAGTCTCTATATATAGTGTTTATGGGTTAAAGTGCTGTGGGTGGGTGCAACCTTATGAGACCGCTAGGGATTTGACGGAATATGGCCGCGTTCTCATGATCTCGCTGGGGGGTTGAGAGGTTAAACTGAATTAACAAACGAACTTACAGTCCACCTTATGCTAAATGGCTGCTGCAGTTCACGAACACCTGCAGCTAATTTCAAGCGAAGTAAGCTTTACATGCGTTGTCACCCCGGAAGGCATAGGTTGAATTCCTTAAAGCCTACGTCGTCTAGAAATCATTCAATTTGCGGAATAATTTCACACAAAATACCAGCGTAAAATAGCATCTCAACGCTCCCGTGTTTCGCATGGCGAGTATAAAAACCCGGAGACCCTTTTTTACTGGAAACGAGGCATTTCATCTTAGTCCTCATGGGTGACAACGTATCTGCATTTTGACTCGTAATCGAGTATCGATGTAGATGTCTATGGACAGCAACCACTCACCATCAGGGCTTGTGACTCGTTTGTCATCCTTATTCTATTAAAAAAATCCTTGAATGTTTATAGTCTTCCTAAATTTCCATTAGCAAATCCACATCTTAATTTACCTACTCTTTTTGCTCATCGATTTGACTTTGAGTTCCGCATCTATTTAACTCGCCCGGGGAGGGAACCGCGAAGGCGAGGAAACGCGGGCAAACATGAAATCAGGATACTTATTACGAAACGCGTTAGTATGCATGGGCTGGGATTAGGGAGCCCTGTGGAGCCCTGCCGCTGCATTTCGAGCGACCAACTGCTCCGTATATAAACGACGGTTCAATTTACATGTAGTTATGTAAAGACCGTCGACGGATTTAGATTTACGTAAGCTTGATGTAACTTTTTATTTCTTTTGCACTCTAACTATCGGTCTCTATCTATTCTACTTAGAAAAAAAAGATTTATAATTTAATACCTCGAATTTCAAATATAAAATCTCTTCTTAATAATAGTTAATAGCATCTGAAATTTGGTCACATAATTATATGAAATAAAAGTATGTCTATTGCTTTTTATGGTTATCCTAAACAGAAAAGGTTTAGTTTAAAACGTATGTAATGAAGTCAAAAATCATAAAATTGGCCGTTTTATTTCAAATTAATAGAAAAAAGTCTCTATGAAATAGGATGACATACCGACAATTTCTCAGGGACATTTCTTCAAATTAGACTATTATTAGTTGCCGATCACGTCGTAGGATGCTTTTAATATTGAATTAGGGGAACCTGTGGTTAATTCGCCCTTAATCGCCCCCGCGGCTGCGAGGTTCGTGTATTAAAGTTATATCCACAGACGTGTAATGGCATAAGTAATAATAAAGTCCAAATGACACAAAATATTGTCAAATTATAGTCTCTGAAAGCATGAGTAACCACTTACAGTGTCCGCTGTTGATCCCTTCGAGTAGCGTCAGCACATTTATGTTATAACGAAATATGGCTTGTAATACATTTAACTTTTTGTTTGAAAATTGACTATAAAAAGAAATAAATTTATCATTCGTTATTTGTACGCACTCAAAACTGTTCTTAACTTCATTGTTACTTTTATGACTAGGTTTAGATCTACAATAGGTTGATATGACATCATTAACATAACATTGTGTATCTTTTACTTATTAATTACTAGAAGTACTTTATTAAAATAATGTGACGACACATAGATAGACAAACGGACAGACAAATAGACATTTAAAAAATATCAAGTTCTAATAGCATGCAAATTATAACCTAGGCTCAATAAAAGGCGTTTATACCTATCTATATTCCAGCAGATCCTTCAATTTTACTATAAATAATTTTATAGAGATGTCACATAAAAACCAGTCTTTAAAACTCAATATGCTTTTTACATTAACATATCTATGCTTCTCCGATGCTACGTACGTATTCTGTGTGTTGACAAACTTCTGATTGACACTTCTGTATTAAAAGCACACTGTTTTAGCTGTTCTTTAAGTAAAAATGAACAAAAATAAAACTATCGTAAGCTGGATTTAGAGGTTTACCACTATTACAAGACTAATTTTATTTAAATGACTTACCACACATTCAAGTTCGTTGCAACCCCTACCTTCCTTTAATTATAGAGACACAAGTAGTATCCAGGGTACACGAAGAAGATCCGAAAAGGCTGTGTCATATTATTTTAGTGGATGACTGCGATCCCATAACTAACAGCTGCGGCGAGTTACCGCTTGATGGTAGTGTTTATCCACGATACGAATCGATTTCATACGATTTGTATCGAATGATCCAATCGTAGTTTAATAGGAGCGATCTCGATATATTTTCAACTCGCTGCCCGCTTATTTTGTTCGTACGTGACGTGCTTACATCGACTATAAATCGTTTGAAACTCATTATACCTATTCGTATTATTAAATGGTCGAATCTGTGAGAATTTCAAATCAATCGTACGCTTCGGAATGTTACATTTTATATTATTTCCATTTTATATTCATTAGCTAAATTTTATTTACATGTTCGACGTTTAAAAACTACGTTTATCTTCGAATTTTATCGCGTGTCGTATAAGTTCTGTTAATTTAAATGTGTATTAGCATTTTAATCACTCTGTATCAGAATCACGACGAGCATGGTCAATAGTCAGAACTATTTGTGGTGCTCAATAAAATATCAAAAACGTTTTTATAAGTTTTAAATTATTTTTATATCTATGTATTTTTGATTTTAATTTTATATTTTTTATAACCCGTTTATTTACAGCTATCAATAACGAATGTGTCATGCGATTTATGTTTTCAACAATTTTCAAAGGTTTTTATTATAAAAATGATCCAAAAATCACATAAGTGTTTACAAAATGTGTTCACTTAAGTGTGTTTTTGTAAAAGAACTATGATTGCCTCGTTGTTCTAGTGATCGTAAGTTCGTCTGCTGAGCATGAGGTCCTTGGTTCAAACCTCAGATTGTACCAAAAAATTAGTTATTTAGGTTTCTGTCAAGGAATTCTCAGTAGCACTTGTAGTTAGGAAGTAAGCGGTATTTAATCCCGTACCTCGTTAAGCACGTAATGCTAGTCCTGCGTGTGTTCTGTCTCCGAACATGTCGGATTACCATCCCATCGGAATACAAGAGTGAGCAAATAGAGTGCAACTGTGCTTTTACATACACTCGGGCACTAAACAATCCTGTCCTGCGCAGATCACTAGAATCCGTTCAGATAGACCTCCGTGCTACAGGACACTATTGCAAACATTATTATCATTATTAACTAGAAGGACATTATTATTGCTACTTACACCTGTATACAGATAACACACATATTATACATATTACAAACACACATACACACATGTATACGTATATATGTTTGCGTGTTTGTTTGGGAAGCTAATAAGTTCTCACTTCTGACGTGCAGTCCAACGACTGACAGTTTATTTTTATAAAATAGGCGTGACTGTAAGTCTATGCAGTGGCATATAGACATCTTTATCTACACTCAATAAAGAATCAAAACGTAGGTGCGTTCTCGCCTCTGAGGTCTAAGATGGAATGCCTCGTTTCCAGTAAAAAGGGTCTCCGGTTCTCTACGCTCACCATGCGAAACACAGCAGCATTAAGCTGCTATTTGACGCTGGTATTATGTGAGAGCGTGGTCATTCCTCGGGTCGAGCCAACCCATTCGTGCTACAACTATAATATACCTATAGCATGGCTCTGCCACGTATTAAGGTAAGATAGCTAGCACAATTATAGGCATTGAGACATTTTATCTTAGTCTTCAGAGGCGGATACTTTGTTTGGAGTTGATTGCGTGTGTCCATGGACTGCCCTTATTATCAGGTAGGCTGTTAACTCGTAGGTTAACCATATAACAAAGAAATGGTTATAAGATTTTCCAAGCATTACTATTAGTCCATCTTTAAACATGCAACCTCGCTGTCATTTGTGAATTTTTTAAAAAATAATCTAGATACTAAATAACTTGGCCAAAAATTGAAGTGAGCTTGTAAAATGTAACGTACTGTAATGGATCCACGGATCCATGAAAAAGTCCACTGCTGAACATAGGCCTCCTACATTGTCTCATGTAATGGATGACCTTTTTTACCGTCTTGAAATAAATAAGGTGTAACATGTGAACTGAGTAGAACCCTATGGCACTGATATTTAAAAAAAATAATTACAATAATTTTGATATAAACGTTGAAAAAAAAATTTTGAACAATTATTTTGCCCTTTGCCCTTGAGCCTGTGACCCTGCGAAGTAACATGTTCAAAGATGCCAACAAAATTTATTGTTTTATTGCATTTCGATAGATTTTAATTATTTTATTTCTTCTTAATTAAAAAAATAAAAATAAAAAAATTTAATTCAAAATTATTGTTTTTATTTTTTGTAAAATATCGATGCCCATAGGCTTCTACTCCGTTAACATGTTACACCCTATTTTATTTCAGACGAAAAAAAGGTCATCCAGTATAATATGCTAATAATAATAATCCCCACGGTTTTGCCATAGTTGCCACTTTTCACAGGCGTATGGCAACCATAGATTTTTCTTAATTTTAAGTTGTTATCAGGAAGATGCTGCAGCCCATCTCCTGTTTCAGTTCCCCTCTGTCGCTTCTTACGACACCCACGGGACGATATGGAGTAGTGATATTCTCACACCGCCACTACATGTCATTCAAAATAAATAAATAATTGTGATACGAATAGTCATGTTCAGCATCCGATCACTTAAAGTGTTACATAATTTGTACATTAGAACAACAATAAAGCTGAAACAACAATCGATACATTCGACACAAACTGCATTAATTAGTAAATTGTGCAAATAGATACGACTGGGATCTGAACCCGGAACTGAAATTAAATGAGCACGCAAACTGATAAGTTACGCGATCAGCGGTCAAAAAGTCAGGGACATAAAGTTTAATTTTGTTCACACGTTATCTAAAAATAAACCCCCAGACCCTGAGTAACATGTTCAGAAACAGGAAACAGATAACAAGCGGCGGGGATAATTTATTTATCGCTTGATTTTCGATCATGTGCATGGCTTTTTACGTTTCGGATAAACAAAACTTAAATTCATTCATTCAAAAAAGGTAAATCTACTCGTATCACGACGAAAAAATGAAAGTCTATATAGAGAAACCATTCAATTACGTATCAATTTGTGAATTATTGGTACTCATTTGATATCGTAACACTTTGTTCGTTAGATTAAACACATTAAGAAATCCGTAAATTACTTTGATATGGAAACAAATATTAGCTAGTATTAAAATTAGTTGGAAGAAAAAGCGACTCGAGACGCTTAAACAAATCATGAAAGGCAAACTAATTGAAAAGCACGATAATAGAAATAAATAGAGAGTCACAGGAATGTTTATCTTTGTAATATTTGTCATTCCATTAAACGTATCAAAATGTTCAGTTTGGTTCGAAATACTACGAGATGGTGTCAAAGTTAAAGAGAATGTTTGAGTTCCTGCAAATAATGCAAGCCCTGCCGATTTATCGTCAGCATCAAAAAAAAATTGTATAATATTTATCTTGGAACTGGTCCAACGAATTTAGGGGCAAAAATCGGTCCTATGTCAATATATGTATTTATAAACAAATACCTATCAGGTACCTGTGTGCCAATTGCCAATATCAGACGAGCTATCGACGTCTAATGGTAAGGTAACTATAGCCGGGTCAATCATAATAATAAAAGCAACACGACTAACAGTTTAAATAATTTTACTGCGATTAATGCAGAAACTATTTTATGTTGTTAAGCACCAAACATATCATTAAGCCGTCCTTATTTTATTTTAATCCGTCTTAATGATGACATTAAATTCAATCCACAATATCGTATTTGTAATAATAGCAGATATTTTCTTACGTTATCTATTATTCAGGTGGCATGAAGAACATGTCCTAGTTTTTTTTTTTGTTTTAAAATCGAACATTTGCCTTGATTAGATATCGTTTCAGTAATGAAAGACCAATGTCGTGAATTTGCAAACTATGACCTAGGTGACCTGTATGTGCATTAAACATATGATAACACATTTATCCAGAAATATAAAAATACTAATATTGTCCCGTACTTTAGTAACAGCTATAACAAATTCAACCACAAACAATATAAACTTATTTACTCCTCTCTTAAGTTTGCACGATATTTAATCATCCCACAATTTGAAGTCCAAAAATCAATGCCCCATTATTTTTAGCACCGGAAATGAAGCTTCTTTCAAATAAATCAAAATTGCACTTAATGGTTGGAATCAAGAACGTCGCAAAAGAACCGACAAATGTTCCGCTATTCATTATAATTCAGAGATGACGGGGCGGGGTCACTACACACTAATCGAGTCAATTTTAACAATGGAGAGACTTTGTAAACAGCTAAAATTTTCTCACACTAAGTGTTTACATTTTACCGTAACATTTATATATACACCACTTAAAACTATCGAAGCGATCAATTTTAAAAAGAAAATCCAATGTTAAGCTTGCACATTTTAATTTTAATCTCGAAAGGCCTCTCGATGACGACATTACAACTTTCAAGTCTTCGCATCGGATAAACGAATAGACTATTCATAAAATGCTAATGCGACTTGTTCCGGATTGTTTTTGCTAAATTCATAGCTCGAGACATTTAACTTTACGACACCGTAAGGAACTTACAATATTAACATAAATTAGCACGTGACAAAAATGATTTAATATTGGTCGTGACAGAGAAATGACATATATAGCAGTTTGAAATTACTTACAAGATTTGTTTTAACGTGCTTATGCGATAGGTATAGTGTTTGTCATTAAGACCGTACCAAATTATATGCGGTATCAACGAAAACGGATATTCGAAATTGGTACAATAAAACGCTTAAGCCCAATAGGTTTATCTCGTCCACTTCCTACAGCCAAGTTAATAACCAAAACAAACAACTAAAAGAACACAATGAGAGGCAAATAAGTCCAAAAAGTGTTAATATAAAAAAGTGTGCCCGTTTTTATAACGCCACAAGTAAGTGTGAGGTCGGAGCGAGGAATGTTGGCGCCTGTCTGAGTACGTATACCTGTCCCTTTATCAATGGGCCATGGACAATGAGGTAAAAAAAATATTTATATCAAAAAAGCACTTCATCAAACCATTGCGTCCGGTAAGGGTTGTCGCCTAAGATACCACAACCAGTTAGTACTATAACCTAGATTTAAAAACGAAATTACGTTTTTGCAAAACATCACAGTAGATAAAAAATGGTTAAAGTAAAATTTCTATAAATGCATGTTGGTCATGACGTCATGACATGATGACGAATTTCACATGTCTCACATAATTTTTTTTAATTTTTCATACATTCACCGCCGAGCGTATGGTAAATCAACCCTTCAAATTGTAATTACCAATTTTAATGGTGCTGACAAGGATCGACCCTAAGTTCTTTGCTTTCTACAAAATTTACAGCTAGTGTTAAACCTCTGAGTAACTACGGCTCTCCTGAACTACGATGGCTCTTCTGAGTACTCATGGATATCACAGTATATATTCTATTATTTATTGAGTTATATTGATCGTATTTTGCAATATTATAGTTCGGTATTAAAGCACAGAGCTGCGTACCTCTTGCATGTTAGGCAATAAGTTTCCGACATTGTCACGTGTAGACTCGCCACCCCGGCGTCGGACGACGTAAATATCTCGAGTAAAGCCCAACACAACTCAAGATGAACACGACAAAACTGATAAGGCCTCCGCGCCGCGCCTGAGACATCCCAATTTAGTGCCGGCCCTCAGATAACGCTATTATACAGCTTTTAACTATACTGACGATACGCTAAATGTGTTTAAAATCACCTTATTGTAGAGTTAGTGCGATAACAGAATGTGTCAGTGGGATTAACCTTCGCTCGATTACCTTTTTAATTGAAAAAATGTGAAACAAGTTTGAAACCGCCTATGCGTGTAATGTGTGGGCGTCTAATGAATTACTAGATAAAAGTCAATCATGTATGTAGTGCTCATGACGAGAATAATTATTGCAATACTAATTTTAAATGACCCCAAATAATACATTAAAATTCTATCTACAAATGTTTTCATTGATGTGATCGACTTTGTCTTCGTTTTATCCCCCCCCCCCCCACTTAGTACAAATTTATTGCATGACTTTAATTAACAGAGTAATGTAATTTTTTTTTAAGTTTATACTTGAACATTTTGTAACAGAATATTTAAAGAAAATTTCTGGTAAATCCAAATGTGCATGCCTTAAGCGCTCATGTTATACGTATTTTTAAGTATTTTAAATACACACAAGTTTTTACAAATAACCTTATTACTATTATTCTAATTTTCAAATAATTTTATGTCAAACAAAAAAAGTTTAGAAAATCAAAAAATGCACGGATCATAACGCTTACATGATCGTGAAAAACTGTAGAAAAAAATTCTCAATCAACAATGGAAAATATTTTTTTAATTTTTAATGTTATTATTATTGAGATTCAAAATTTTTTTTTATTATTGTTTGTTGAAAAAACTTTTAACAGAATGATCTAGAAACGATCAGAAATCAACTTTAATATTACCTACTTTAATTTTTAGATATTTGTACTCGGGCATTATCGTACTAGTCTTTTTTACCTGACCGTTAATAAATAAATTAATACTTTCTTTTTACCTGACTCGTTAATAATCAAATTAATACTTTCTTTTTTACCTGACTCGTTAATAAATAAATGAAATTTCTTGACCAAAAAACCTCATCTCGTCTAATCAGTATGGCTTTAGGAAGAATAAATCTACAGAAAATGCTGTTTTAAGACTTACTACACCAATGACAAACTATTTAGATAATAATTATCACTATGCTGAGGTCTTTTTAGGTCTTTGATACTATGTCACCGAGGATACTTCTGAAACGAATGGAGCGAATGGGTATACATTGGATATACTATACTATATACATGGGTATTCCCTATGACTGGTTCAAAGATTACTTAACTAATCGAAGCCAGCTGATTAAAGTTGGCACACAAATTAGTGACGAAACAAACTGTGATTACGGAGTCCTACAAGGAAGCACTCTTGGACCTACTCTTTTCCTGCTCTACGTTAATGATCTCTGCAACATAGAATTAGAAGTAGCTGATTTATTAATGTACGCAGATGACACTGTCCTGCTATTTCATCATCATATGTGGGATGGTGTGCAAAACTTACAGAGAGAGGACTGTGTGAAGTTTCGAAGGCTCTGTAAAATAGTTTGCTATCGTTAAACATAGAAAAGACGAAGTACCTATGTTTCAGGATAACAAAGGCTACTAAACCCTCCAGCAGCTTTAAAGTCTAGACGCACACTTTCCCATGCAATACAATATCCTTACTTCCTAGCAGACAATGTGGTTGTAAAGAGCTAGAAATGGTTAAACACGTGCGATATCTCGGAGTGAAAATTGGCGAGAAGCTAACTTGGAACCGTCATATTTCAAATGTCACGAGTAGAGTAAGAAAGCACATTTATATTTTAAGAACCTAAGAGAAATTGCAGATAGAGACCTCCTCCTATATGTGTACAAGGCTCTTTGCCAATCTGTCATAACGAATCGTATTGCAGTGTGGGGAGGTGCAACGAAAACTCATATGTTAAGACTGGAAAGGGCTCCAAGAGCCATTCTAAAAGTGCTATGTCTTCTCCCTTTTAAATATCCCTCACACGCTTTGTATCAAAACTGTAGGGTTATCACTCTGATACTACAAATCTATAGTTCTCAGGTACCATAGGGAAGTTGTACCGTCTTTGCCAACGTCTCAGTGAAGGAGAGAGACATGTCCCACGATACGGACTCGTACGGAGTTTGCTAAGCGCCAATATTACGCGTTGACTTAACGGGTGTATAATAAATTAGGTAATATTCAACAATTACGAAAATTTAATACCTATAAATTAAAGAAATATATAGAGAGCTTCATCAATAAATTACATAGATACAGAACACATGATGGAAAGTATAAAGTGAAATGCACACAGGTGTACACACACACACATACGCGCGCGCGCATATTATGTACAATATAGACAAGAGATATGAAGAGTGTTGACTCCTGTAACACAGGCTTTCCTAGCGCAGGAGTCAAAGATCACTGTTTACACATTTCTTATTTTGTACCAAATGTAATCAAATTGTAAAATTGTGAATTGTGTAACTTTTCCTTATGTGTGTGTCAATAAAAATTATAATTATTAAAAATTATTATTTATAGTATACGACTTTGTGTTTTTGTCCCGCTACTTCTCCTAGTTTTGGCTTTATAGGGCGGCAAAGCTTAAGGTGACCGTATTACACTCACGTGCCTTAATATAGAAAATGGTGTCTGAAGTTTAAGCAAAAATGTTATATAATATATTCTAATTTTCCTTACTAAAATAAAATTGAAATCCCGCAGGTAAGTGAGCAGACCTCCAATACCTTCACACGTGCATTTTCTAATCATCTTACTTTTAGTAGACTGATGCTCGAATACGTAGGCTTCCTAAAAATATCTTTAGTCATAAATCCCCAGAAAGCATGCTTTACGAATGATGGCATAAAACTATCTTATTAACCTCCGACGATATATATATATATATATATATATATATATATATATATATATATATATATATATATATATATATATATATATATATATATATAGTTCCACCACGTGCAGCAGTGGACTTTATGAGCTGATGAATAGGAAAAAAAATGAAAAATGTAGTGACTTAATACCGGTAAGTACATAATCTTCACACAGGAACAGTTTTTTTACACTATTTACATTGTGGGCGTAGTTTGGGTCTCTTCTAGGTTAAATATTACAATGAACGGTTTAGAGTATCATAAAGAATTAATTTTTGTCACAAGTGCCAAACCAATTCAGATTCTCTTCTATTGATCTCTCTTCTATAGATTTAATAAAGTGAGGTAAGCGTCCACACGAGTTTGCTCTTGTTCTTCAGTAAAGATGATATCCAGGTTTGTCCCTTTCCGAGCATCTACATTTACTCGATTTAATACAATTAAATAAATCGTTTTGTTAGTTACGATGGAAGCAACTTCTAACTCTGTCAAGGTTGAAGATTTATGTCCCTACAGGGATGATACTTAAATTATTTTTTTTTACATTCCAGAAGCGCCAAAGTAATGCAAGCAAATCCGAATAATAATAACTAGCTTTATAACCGTCACACCAGCTGCAATGACTAGCCTCATACGATTGACTTACCTACCTACTCGCGAACCTATTACACATTAATATCGCCTTATCTTCTTTATTAAAGCCGAGTAAATGTCACGCACGTCGAATATATTCACATAAGTTTTTTTCTCGTAATTTATTCTTACAATAAGCATTTTGATCAGCGGAAACCCATCAATTATTAATACTTCCATCCGTGGTAACACTTAAAAGACACTCATATGTATTTCCAATTTTTATTAGAATACTAGCTTGCCAGGCAGACGTTGTTCTGCCCTTTTCGGCAATTCTTTGTCACGTTCTATTAAAAATGCTTAAATTCGCAAAAAATAATAATTGTGGGTCACTCATGGGCAAAAGAACTATCCTATGCCTCAAGTTGGACCAAACTGCACATGGTGTGCAAATTTGATTAAAATCGGTTAAGTAGTTTAGAAGTCATCGCGGATAAACAACGTGACACGTAATTTTTATATATATATATATATATATATAT
This sequence comes from Parnassius apollo, assembly GCA_907164705.1. Lineage (NCBI taxonomy): Eukaryota > Metazoa > Arthropoda > Insecta > Lepidoptera > Papilionidae > Parnassius > Parnassius apollo. The sequence goes on along the minus strand of CAJQZP010001367.1, from coordinate 5,127,604 downwards.
ATATATATATATATATATATATATATATATATTAAGATTGATACATTGAGGAGCGCGAAAGCGTTGCATTAGTGCGTAATCGCCATAAGTTAGAAGTCAAAATAAAGGGCTGACTGACTGCCATTCATACCTAATTTCCAGCATGTCTTATCAAATGGTCGCTCCATCTAGTTCCCCAAACGCTCAGCTGGCCCTAAAGAGAGATCCTGCCCATCCTTATTTTTTGGTTAAATGATCTATATAAAGACGGCACATTGGCCCTTTAGCTTATTTGCTTAAAGGCTATGCTGCTTTATTGCAGAAAACCCCTATTTAGTACCAACATAGATAAATTACTTGTCAATTATAAATAAAAATTTATAATTATAAAAGTTTTCCCAGACATATAATATATTATATACACAAAGAGAACTACCAACCACTACAACGCTCTTGTTTATATCGGATCACAATGATACCAAATAAGAATATGTGTTCAAAACACACACACACACGCACACACAGTCACAATCGCCGTGTGAGAGCAGCGAGGCTCGAATTTCCGTTTAACTAATTGAGCGAAAACGACACAACACCATTCAGCGTCGAACTAATGAATGGGCCTCGAAAAAGTCAATTTGTCGTTTTTTCAACACTTCAATTTGTGCCGTAAACCCCAAAAAAATTTCGACCGAAACCACAATCGAATTAGTGTCCCTTGTTCCAGAGATTACAGGACTGTCCGGCTCTTATCTCGGTCGTTCGTTATTTTATTGGCTTGTAGAGAGTAAGTCGATAAACACGACGCATAATGGCCCATAATGAATCGTCCTCGCTAGCGGTTTAACTAATCATAAAGCTTTTATGTGTGTCTCTTCTCAGTTTATTATAAGCGTAATCAATTGTTATTCTATGCCACGAATTTGGCACAAAATGAATCACAAATTACATTTAAATTTTATCCAGTAGATATTCTATGCGTCAGTGTTAATATTCATCGTTTTTAGTCACAATATTTTTAAATTATACTAGAACGATAGCGTTTATGTCTGATAGCAGACGGATCGAATATCTACAATAATAATAGGTTTACGCCAATATTGGAACAACCACACATTTCATGCTTTTATTATTGTTTGAATTCAGTAAGTGTAATGCATGCAATTACAGGAATGGTTTTAGACACGGAATTACACTGTATATTAATGGTGTCACTAAAGTTTACTTTTTAATTTGGATATAGCACGTAAATGTGAACTTTATTTTAAATAATAATTTCTTTTCATACTTTTACAAATACACATTTGTATTTGTGAAAGTATGAAAAGCAATTTTACGTTTTACAGTTACGCAGACCCCTAAACCAAGTGGATAATAAACAATCTTAGAACCAACGTTGTAAATAATAAAATACATAGGTGTCAATGTTATCAATGATATGATAAGTATCATATTTTAGATAATAATAGTTAACAATTTAACGCTTACATAATTAAACGAACATTGTAATCACAAAGATACAAATTATTATATAAACGATAAAAATCTAATTTCTCAAATAATAATCAAGACACGGTCTGAAAAGCGCTTATGATTATAATTTACGAATACTTTGTGCAAACTGTTAACGGTTGAGATCAAAAGTAACAGATTCATAAAGGAACACAAACGAATTGATGTAGTATACATACACAATGGGCGACACAGATCGCTAACGGCCTTCCCCGTCACCGCTCGTAATCGTATATAACGAGCTACATTAAAATTAAATTAAATGAACAAAATGATACAAACCGAGTAAAAGCGCCATTCATAAGGCGAATTAAAAGCGAATTAAAATGTCTAAAATGTCAAATTGCGAGGACATACGGACTACTATTAGCGTTCGCTAAGTATTGTTGTCCGCTGCATACACCATTATAATTCTACAATATTTTTATCTATCTATATAAAACACAAAAATTTTTTGTACTTAAGTCCGTTATAGATTTTGAAACCATCCAACCGATTTTGATGAAAATTTTGTGTATGTTTTTTTTATAGGATAGGATGACACACGAGCGACGAGGCGAGCACACAGTCCACCCGATGGTAAGTGGTTGCTGTGGCGCATAGACTTCTATCCTCGATTACGAATCAAAATGCAGATGCGTTGTCATCCGTAAGGACTTAGGTGGAATCTTCGATCAACAAATTGTTCATCGAAGGGTGGAATGCCTCGTTTCCGTTTGAATGGATCCATAGATGGTTTATATTCACATTTGGACACTGTTGTCGAGATCTGGTGGTGGTGGCGCTGTTGTCGAGATCCAGAAATCACCCGTGCAAAGCCGGGCGGATCACTAGTTGTTACTAAAAATAAATATTTTGAGCGTTTTGATTTTTTTTTCCTTTTTTTTTTTTTTTTTGTAAAACAAAGACAATTCTAAGATTCCTGAATGATTGATTCATATCGTATATGTTTTATATTTATTCTCTTGTATAAGTAGGGGAGAGGCGTACAAAATGACATAGGTGGGTCAAATGACATACCTACTTTTCTCCGAAACCACTGACTTATTAGTTCTCACAATGGCTTGTAAAGGATCGCTTAAGCTGAGAACAAATTATTGGACGCGTCCGTCAGCCGCTTAGCGGTGTGCACGGTAGTCGAGACGGCGTCTTCGGAGGCCTCGCTTCGGTCATTCCATAAAGGTTTGTCATTCGAGAAATATGACAAGCAGCGACAGCGAGGATGAATCTATAAAGTTAGCTGCAGCTGTTTTATGTTGTCCTACTAAAAAAAAATGAAAAGGAGTGCTTGGGTCCATGATATTAATGTAAAACGACTCGAGTATGATGAATTTCATACATTGTACAAAATGTACTTACAGACTTACAAAAAGACGATAAACGTTAAAAAATGTACTTATGAATGTATTAATAATATGTACTTATAAATATAGGCATTCGTGGCCATGAACACATTCAATTAATTTTTTTTTCATTACACATCATGTCGCGAAAGCAGTTGGTTCGCTTGTGGCACTCGGAACGTCCGCGGACGCGTCCCGTGCCCCGTTCACACTGTCCGCGGACGCGCCAAACATCCAGCCGGCCAGATTCTTTTCGGACGTCCGAACGCTCAAGAGCGACGCAAGGTCATGTCCGCGTCTTACGGCCGATAGTTTGCACAGTGTAGTATTAAATGTACTGGCTAGATTTCAATAAGCCGCGGCTGTCAGCCGCGTCCGTCAGCCGCGTCCGATAATTTGTTCTCAGCTTTAGTAAAGCTGAGAACAAATTATTGGACGCGTCCGTCAGCCGCGGCTGACAGACGCGGCTTAGCGGTGTGCACGGTAGTCGAGACGGCGTCTTCGGACGCCTCGCTTCGGTCATTCCATAAAGGTTTGTCATTCGAGAAATATGACAAGCAGCGACAGCGAGGATGAATCTATAAAGTTAGCGGCAGCTGTTTTATGTTGTCCTACTAAAAAAAGTGAAAAGGAGTGCTTGGGTCCATGATATTAATGTAAAACGACTCGAGTATGATGAATTTCATACATTGTACAAAATGTACTTACAGACTTACAAAAAGATGATAAATGTTAAAAAATGTACTTATGAATGTATTAATAATATGTACTTATAAATATATGCATTCGTGGCCATGAACACATTCAATTAATTTTTTTTCATTACACATCATGTCGCGAAAGCAGTTGGTTCGCTTGTGACATTCGAAACGTCCGCGGACGCGTCCCGTGCCCCGTTCACACTGTTTGCGAACGCACCAAACATCCAGCCGGCCAGATTCTGTTCGGACGTCGAAGTGGGGGTCATGTCCGCGTCTTACGGCCGATAGTTTGCACAGTGTAGTATTAAATGTACTGGCTAGATTTCAATAAGCCGCGGCTGTCAGCCGCGTCCGATAATTTGTTCTCAGCTTAAGAGGTCGCAACGCAACCTGTGGCAGCACCAGTCGCGTTCGTTGGGCCGTGTGGTACGGACACATGTTTGTTTAATTTTTGCAGTCACGAGTTATAAGCAGGTGGATTTTGTTTCTCGTACAAGTAAGTAGTTTTTACTTTAATTTATTTTTATTTAGCATTTATTTATTGTAATTTTACTAAATAACTTCGAGAATGTTTTGGAAACTCAAAATTCTAGTTAAATTTTTAGTTATCGTTTTCTAATGTTGAAGGTTATGAAGTGGACAAAATGGCATACACCTTGTTCGGGTAAAATAGCATACTATGTCATATGACCCACCTTTTTTTCTTTTTTCCAGATAAATGTACATCATGCCACGCAACTATTCTAGAAAAACAGACCGACAGGATTGGTATAAAACCTCCATGGAAAAGGCTATTGAAGCTGTAAAGAATAATGAAATGGGCTGGCTATTGGCTTCTAAAGTGTTTAACGTCCCACAATCGACTCTTAGAAGACATGCACTGAAACAAAATAAAGTCTTAGCTCCAACTACAAAAGGTACCTACTTAGTATTTTTTTTATTTTCGCGTTTTGTTCGCATGATTAGAGCGGATTTAAACACGTACCTTTGTTTTAGGTATGGGTAGGTACAGGAATGTCTTCACATATGAAATGGAACGAGAACTGGTAGAACATATTAAATTACTAGAAACGAGATTGTTTGGATTCACAAGAAAGGAAGTTTTGGAATTGGCGTACCAGTTTGCGGACGTTAATAATATTCCTCATAACTTCAACAATGAAAAAAAGATGGAAGGCAAAGAATGGTTGGCTGGATTTTGACGCAGACACCCGGACATATCCTTGAGGAAACCTGAAGCGACTTCAGCTGCAAGAGCCCAAGCCTTCAACAAGCCCCAAGTAGCACTGTTTTTCAACACTTACAAAGACATTATTCAGAGCAACAACATTTCTCCTCATAGGCTCTACAACGTCGATGAGTCAGCATTATCAACAGTCCAGAGACCCCAAAACGTCTTTGCTACTACTGGGCGTAAGCAGGTTGGGGCTTTGACTAGTGCTGAAAAGGGGTCTCATGTGACAATTGTTTGTTGCGTGAGTGCAAATGGCCATTTTATCCCGCCGTGTTTAATTTATCCTAAAAAAAATATGAAACAGGAGTTGATAGACGAAGCTCCTACCGGTACTATGGGTATTGCGCAGGAATCAGGTTGGATGACAACAGCTGTATTTTATAAATGGTTGGTGCACTTTCAGTTGCATGTAAAAGCGAGTCTTGATGACAAAGTGCTTTTAATAGTTGATGGACATATCAGTCATAAAGGTATTGAAAGCTTAACATTCGCAAAAGAGCATGGAATCATTATGGTGTGCTTGCCACCTCACTGCACGCACCGCATGCAACCATTAGACGTATCTTTTTATGGTCCATTGAAGACTTATTTTAATCAAGAAGTGAGCACTTGGTTAAAGAGCCATCCAGGTAGAGTTGTTACTCACTTTCAAATAGGCGCCATACTCAACAAAGCTTATGGCAAAGCAGCAACGGTTCAAACTGCCGTCAATGGATTTCAAAAAACTGGTCTCTGGCCTGTTGATCCATACATATTTCCAGATTATTTGTTTGAGCCTGCTGAGACGACAAACATTCCCATGCAACAAGATCGGGTAGAGCCCGAAGAAGATTCAACGGCAGCAGAAAACCTATGTATACCCTCAGCGAGTCCATCTCAGGTAGAAGCAGGGAGTTCGACATCACTAATAATTGCAAGCACATCAGCCGCAGACAACCCACGTCCAATCTCAGTAGTCCAATCTAGAGACACAGCTACTGCAATACCTACGACACCCACATCATCTAAATTGATACTCCAAGAAATATCTTCAGTGCCAAAAGGAATTTATGTGGCTGGACAAGGTAAAAGAAAACCACGCAAGAAACCAACAGTATTTATGTTAATTTTTTTATTTATTGGTGTTAACTTCAACGCCAAATATAGAAGAGGCAAAAGCAAAATCAGCTCCTCCACCTGTTCCAAAGAAAAACACGAGAAAGGTTACAAAAGCTCTGGATTTTAGTTCCGACAGTGAAAATGATTTCTCTTCCTTACAAGCTCACACTGAAGCCGGAGATGATGATGCAGATTGTCCTTACATTTATTGCAATGACCTCTACTCCAGGTCCAAGCCAAAAGAGGTCTGGCTAAAGTGCTTGAGCTGTAAAAGATGGGCTCATGCATCATGTGCAGATGTTCCGAAAAATACAAAACGTTTTACGTGTGAACTCTGCATGTAATCGACTGATTTTCATAAAAAATTTGGTATGCCATTTTGTCCACACCACGTGTGTCATTTTACCCGCCCCGGACACATAACGGTTTTTGTTCGTTTGAAAAAAATATTAATAACTCTATTGTTTATGCACTAAGTTGATTGATCTCTATAATTTTAATAGGTAATGAACCAAAGAATACATAGTTACTTAAAGTGTTCACTATTATTAATAAATATAGATTTGATGACTGATTTTATAACTAGTATGTCATTTTGTACGCCTCTTCTCTGTCTAAGTTACAATAATTATTATGAAAGATACGTGAGTTGGCTGTGTAATAGATGGTTGTCCTAAGAAACTAGTAGTGAAAGGACCGAAAACCTCACAGCCTCCAATAAAAATTAGTAAACGATCTCGTATATGATAGAGATTAAGAGACATCTTGTACGGTCTGCTGCCTGCTATGCGTGCTGGCTCGTCTGGTTATAATGGCAGACACATTTTTGATGAGCAACGACAAAGATTTTTTTTATGAAACCCTATACAGAGCGGATAAAAAAAACCACATAGGACGCTACTAAAATAATTGAGAATGTACTAAAATTCTCGGTATAAAATACATAGAATAGAAAACACACTACGTAGTAATTTAATCTATATTTTTGACAATGGAGTGCAATATTGACGGCATTCACATGTTCTTCTTCTCCTATATGGTGTATCATCGGCCCTCAATCAACTGCTAGACATGAACCTCTTCGGTTGTACGAAGAAATTGCTTTAATCACGCTTAATAGGCTACTTGAGGATTGCAGTACTTCTCACTTCACACCATTAAAGCTGCTCCCTGTAACCTGTGCAGGTGTTTCATCAAAATTCATTCATTTCCCGCAGTTGGTTACAACACTCACTGAATAAAAGTGGGTTGATGGACTCTTTTGTGCCGTCACCAAACGGAAACAACATTTATTTTTATTGGATAGGGTGACAAACGAGCACACAGTCCACCTGATGGTAAGTGCTTGCTGTGTCCAATAGACATCTACATCTATCCTCGATTACGAATCAAAATGCAGATGCGCTGTCACCCGTGAGGACTAAGATGGAATGCCTCGTTTCCAGTAAAAAAGGGTCTTCGGTTCTATATACTCACCATACGAAACACAGCAGCATTAAGCTACTATTTGACGCTGGTATTCTGTGAGAGCGTGGTCCTTCCCCGGTCGAGTCGACCCATTCGTGCTACAACTATACTACTAATATAACTGCAGTATGGCTCTACCACGTGTAAAATATAATATATTTTAAAACTAGCGATCCGCCTCGGCTTTACTCGGGTGATATCTGGATCTTAACAGCAGCGCCACCTACCGGGTCCAAACACGAATTTAAACCATGTAGGGTAACCTATTCAAACACACACAGTATATTTCATCAAAATCGGTAGAGCCGTATTTGAGTATTAGCGAGACAAATGAACAACAATAGATTTTTATATATAGAGATAAATATCGTACATATGATATGTAACGTTATAAGAGGTAGTCAACGAGGGAAACATTTCACTGTTGCCGTAGAGTAGACGCCGCTCGCTTTGCCACTAATGACTTCCTGTGTTTTTCTACGCCAATTATTTCCCGTGGACGTGCAGGCCAAAGACAACGCCAATTTTTACCTTCTTCCAACTTTGGGCTAAATTGAAACTATTTAACCACAGATCAATCATCGTAACGTTTTAAAATATTGTAAGAATTTTATAATACATGTTTATTTTGCAATAACCGGCCATATTTGCAGAGAAGTTGAAAGTGAAACATTCTGTTCTTTTTATCTTTTAAATTCAAAAATCAAAGTGCGTAGTAATGCATTATTTTAACTGATTTTACTGCGCATGCACACATTCGTAAGGGCATTCTCGATCGGTAGGCGTTAAAAAACGTTGTTACCTATAAATAATATTCAATTTGGGAAATTTCAAATAAAAGTAGAAGCCTTATTTACTGCTATAAAACTGCGGTAACGATATATCATTATTTATATATTTGAACTTAAGTTTAAAACTTGGCTACTCGTTTCAAAATAACCCTGTATGTAATATTTTTTTTAATTTTCTCTTCCTTTGAAAATCAAGTCAATAAATTAATACTCAGTCCACTTGACGGTTAGCGGATGCTGTGACGAATAAATACCTAAACATCTATAATTGTTTAAATATTAAAATGCAGATGCGTTGTCACCAACTGAGAACTAGGAAGATTAGAGCCGACCCAAGCGTTACTACAGCAATAATACTATGCAGCCTGGCTCTACCACCTATAGTGTATACACAAGTACAGGTATTAGTAAACACATTGACTGCATTGTTGGTCTGGTGATCGTAAATGTGGTTGCTGATCCTGAGGTCTTAGGTTCGAATCCCGGGTCGAGCCATAATAAGTTATTGGGTTTTGCCGTCAAGAAATTCTCAGTAGCCGCCCGGAGTCAGGAAATTGTCGGTGTTTACCCCGTGCCTCGGAAAGCACGTAAACTCGTTTTTTTTTTTGTAGAAGAGGGGGCAAACGAGCATGCGGCTCACTTGATGGTAAGCGACTACCACCGACCATGAACAACTACAACACCAGGAGTATTGTAAATGTTTTGCCAGCCTTTTATAAAGGAGTAGGGGAGACCGGGGACGGTTGACTATTGGGGCAGGTTGACTTACTGTCAATAACTCGATCTACTTGAAAGTGTTGCCTCATCCAACCAGACGCGAGAGACCGTTTTCTTACCCTGCTCATGTCCCGGGAGCGTGGCATCGCAAACGCACGTCGTTCGGAAGAAAGAGCATATTAACGAAAAACAAACCATGTAAGTAATTATTTTCCACATATTATTTTTTTACTAACGCCTCAATACTCGTTGATATTTACTTTCTAGTAATTTAAAATAGAAGTTTGATTATTTTTCTTTCGCTCCAGTGTTGAGGCTATTATACCATGTGGTTATAAATTAAAAAGCGACCTGGGGCTGGTAGACCAACTTATTTTGGGGCTGATTGACCACCTAGTCAATCTACCCCATAGTAGTCTCGAGATACTTAACATGGAATAAAGCCAGTCTTTTTTAGTTTATTAAATGTTTGTTATTACAGAACCATGCGGGGTTGGTAGAAGTTCGGAGGGCAAGATGCCTCGTGGAATAATTATACAGCAAAATAATTAATAGATAAACTCGTTTAAATGAGAAAATGTTAGAAAGTAATCCGGAACTTTCGGGATCTAAATTTTACTTTAAATTTGAATTTGACTTTAGGGAGCGCTGGCTACAGTAAAAACAGACAAATATTTATTGAAGAGAAAGAACTTGCATCTGAAAATTACCATAAGAAGGTAGCTGATATTTATTACGGATTTACACTCCTTATGAAACACGAAAGTTTGTACTATTTATAGAGATAAACCTGAGAAAGAAAACGCTAAATAAGAAAACAAAGAAACCAAGGCAAGGGTAAGGGAAAAGGTAAAGTATAAAATGTTTTCCATGAGAGAAATAATAGGAATAATGACGAAGAAGACAAAGGTGATGAGTATGATACATTTTGTTTTGAGTGCAGTAAATTTTATAGTTTGAGTATTGTGAAGAGAAATGGGTTCAGTGCACTACGTGCAAGTTAAGTTTTAATTATTTAGTTTTAGTTGACATATGTTAAAATGTATGATTGTTTATTCTAATTTAAAGTTTATTATGTATTTAAATAAACATAACAGTATTGTTATGTTTATTTACGTTGTCATGATTAAAAATATTTACAAATACTTTCTAATTAATCTACTAATTTTCTCGTAGTTTACCCCTGGTGAAAAGTCAACCAACCCCGGGCATTGGGTAGGTTGAAGGTAAGCTTGTGCACTACATCATAATTGATGGTAAGCTTTTTGTTATGTTTTGCAGAAGCTTAATAGTTAACCTATCGTATATAATAGCTTTTACGATAATATACACTAAAATAAAGAAAATATACGCGTCTTCACTGAAATTTGATCAAACATCCCCGGTCTCCCCTAAGCTCTTTTCTTGAAGGTCCCTAAGACGTATCAGTCGTATCCGGAAAAATCGCCAGAAGTGTTGTCGATAACCGTCCCAACAGACTATGAGACCGAAGGATTAGAGAGTGCAATTGTACTTGTGCATACACTAGGTCCCTATATTCATGTCCTGCACAGATGGCTAGTTTTCGTTGATATTGAATATTGCATATTGCATACATGATATGATACATATCTATGAGATACAAGTATACAGAACTGGGTGTCACACTTAAAGATTTAGACACTCCTTTATATATATTATATTTATATTGTATGCCTATATTTCATTCTTAACGTAATTAGTGAGAAACCCGAGTGTGCTTTTTTGAGGCACTGGGTTCATGTCCATGTATCCACTGCCTCGAACAGGCACCCCAGGTATATGAACTAATGTTATTTAATTTATTATCTAATTTTACTTACATATATTCAAGACTTTTTATTTGTATTTTTAACAAATTAATTTTTATTATTATATCATTATGGTAAGCTATCAACAAAGCTTTTGTTAATATATAATTAAGTCGGATATGGTGTATATAACGGTGACATGTTCATGTTATTTTATTAACATTAAAAAAATTTCAACATAATTATAAATACTTACGCATTTGATATAACTAATATTAGTAATGATTTATAATTTTAGTATTAGAATTGAATTGAACGAACGTAATTTTACCCTATATTGTTGATTGAAATAAATAAATAAAAAGTTATTCAATAAGAGATATTTGCGGTATGGCTCCCAACATTCCTTTATTTTCTTTCTTTTTCTTTATCGGCTCGTTAAAGTACCTTCGTGCTAGAACCGTCATATAGCTGCAGCGTGCCTCTGCCACGTACAAAAATTAGATTCATATTAAAATAATTTAACAAATAATTTTTAATTAAATTAATATTTGCCCATTTTCTTTCTTATTTCAATTTTACAATCATGATGGAAAAAAATCTTTATGTAAAATATCTTATTCCAGACGTCCTATCAGTTAATATAAAAACGCTCGGCAATTGAATTGGGGGTAAAAATATATTATTTTTCGTACTTTTTTATTTTTCTATAATATATAGTACAATTGACTGAAATATAGCACGATACTATATATTATAGTACGGGTGGCAACCTACTCCTAACATTTACATAAACGTGTATCATTTTCTGACGAAAAATCCGTCTATGAATACCACCGTTACTTACTCGTACATATTTTCAACACGCTTTTATTAACTTCACGTGTAATAATCTATCTATCTATATAACGAAATATTTCAATGTAATTTTCGCTAACTTGTAGACAGCCGGTTGACTTGTAAATTTGAACTCAAGCACCGATGACCATACAATAATTTAAAAACTTTTCATCATAGCATTCGATCAGGATCACCAGAAAAAATCTACTTAGAATCATCACAAGTCATAATCAATGAGCGTTTTTTAAGTTTTCTTAAATTTTAATATTGGTAATGTAGCTATGAACCTATATACAATACGTAACAAAAACCCTGTGGTTCCCGTCAAGTGCGTTATCAGAATCAGTTTTTTTTTATAGGATAGGGTGACAAACGAGTTCACAGTTAACCTGATGGTAAGTGGTTGCTGTGGCCCATAGACATCCACATCTATCCTCGATTACGAATCAAAATGCAGATGCGTTGTCACCCGTGAGGACTAAGATGGAATGCCTCGTTTCCAGTAAAAAGGGTCTCCGGTTCTCTACACTCACCATACGAAATACAGCAGCATTAGGTAAGCTACTATTTTACGCTGGTATTCTGTGAGAGCGTGGTCCCTCCCCGGTCGAGCCGACCCATTCGTGCCACAACTATACTTCTAATATGACTGCACCATGGCTCTACCACGTACAACACATACAGTATCCAAGCATATAGAAATATTTTTTTTGTGCATGTCGTAAGATCTGACAGAGGGAAACTAATCAGGAGATGGGAAGCAGCTTTTACCTTATAACGACTAAAAATAAAAATACTGCGGTTAAAAACCCGCTTGCCAAGCGTAGCAACTATGGCCAAAACCCCTCCTATAGCAGTCTATGGGCGAGCCCTATGTACAGCAGTGGACTTGAATTGGCAGTTTCGGTATGTTATTGTTTAAATAATACATTATAAACTACAAGACGTTCTTTAAGATGGTAAGTAGCTACTATAGTCCATAGATACCCTCACCCAACTTCAAACAAAAGAGGCTTCAGATGCGTTGTCACCTCTGAGAACTAAGATGGAATGCCACACAGCCTGTAGCCTCACATTCTCTCTCTTTATAAATTTGACGCCAGAAATCGATGAGACTGTGGTACCTACCCGCATAAACTCCTAAGCAATAGAAAAGTTCTACCAACTTTTTTTTTAATAGAATGAGTGTTACAAACAAGCACACAATCCACCTGATGGTAAGTGGATGCTGTTTCCCATAGACATCTACGTGTATCCTCGATTACGAATCAAAATGCAGATGCGTTGTTGACCCCTGAGGACTAAGATGGAATGTCTCGATTCCAGTAAAATGGGTGTCCGGTTCTCTACACTCTCCCATCATTAACACAGCAGTATCAAGCTGCTATTTTTCGCTGGTATTCTGCGTAAGCGTAGTCCTTCCCCGCTCGACCCGACACTTTCATGCTACAACCCTAATATAGCTGCAGCGTGGCTGTACCACATATAAAAGAGCTAGAAAACTCTTCAAAATATTCTTCACCGTCTTCATGTACGCCTGTAAATATCCACTGCTTAGAATGGACCTCTCCTTGGCACAGCAATAGGATCACAGAACTAGACATTACTTTTGGCACTGTTGATCATCGCCAGTCTATTTTACGTCTGACGTAAACGAACTAGCTATACCGCTAACTATCGAAAACATTTTTTTAATTTATCGGTAGTTTTTGTGTTTTTAATAGTCGCTCCATAAGGCACCCACGAGAAAAAATAGTGATAGTGTATGACGCCGCAATTCAATCAAAATATATTATTTCCAAATATTTTAAAAATAAATATAAAGATTAGTGTTACAAATGTACAAATTACTACATTCTTTGTTAAAAATTCTCTGAAGCGTAACGTTTTGATTTTTTCTTAAAATGGTTTTTTACTTTTCTCTCCTTTTATCTTTATTGATAATTTCCTAACTTATTTATAAAGTTTTACCTTATACTATTATTTGAGCCGTTATAAAAATTATAAGTGATACATCAAGTTACGCCCTAGTACTTAAATGAAGTGCATCATTTATTTCGAGTTCATTGAATAAATTATAACATAATCGATGACCATCACCTGAACAAATGGTAGGAACGTGTTGGCACCCACGCATTCGATCCGCCGCCGGCGTTCTGCCGTCATGAGTAGATCTCCAAATATAACTTGCCTTTTACCATCCTTGCATCGGATTAAAAAATAATAACCCAATTTTTTATCAATTTTGAAGAAGGCTGAACACAATGTCATAAAGCACGTACTAGTTATAAGATGCTGAGAGCCTGTGCAAACCAAGACGTAGGTCATTGTTTAATAAATAATATAAAAATAATAGTTTTACCTCGCGTTGTTCGTATATTTGCGTTAAGAATCTCTATCCTGACAGTGTCCTTAGGACATATAAACACAATAGTTATCACGCAAATTGCTGCTACAGTAAGTGTTTGTGTATAATAAAAGCAAGTACTACATGTTTACGCAGCTACGAGTACAGCATACGAGTTGAGCTCTCCGCTCCGCTCCGCTCTTCGCCCTTCCACTCCTTAGCTGTTCAAGAGTTGGAGCATATTATATAAGCTTTAATTCGATTATCAAACGAACTAAAGAAAACAAATGTAGTCTGTAAAAATCAAATTAAAAACTTCCAGTTTTAAGACAATCAATGACGGACAGACAGGCACCTCATAACTCCCGTCTAGCGACGACACCGTAAGTTTTAGTAACAACTAACCATTTTGCCTATTTAGAGGAGGCTTTTATTTAGTTTTATTAAACTTGTACCGAGAAAAAAACAGTAAAATGAATAGTATGACAAGATATAAAGCATTCATAACTGCATGTGAACTGCGAACTGTGTGTATGTGTTTACAATAATAATTAAATAAAATAAATTATTGCGAATAAGCCTGATTTGTACTGATGGACCGGGCACAGTCAAGGATATTTTTGGTCAACATTACCATTCCGTATGACGAGAACCTCGTGAAAAGATCCTGGACCTGGCTCACGAGGTGACTGACATGTGGGGTGGTCTGCCGACCGAAATTATTCTATTCTATTCTAATCCCAGTCAGCCTCTCGGGTCATCTGAGGCGGCTGGGACTACGTGGCAGACCGCTCCAGGCTCAAATGCAGAAGGCGGTGCTCCTCGATACCGCCCGCATCGTCCGCCGGTTTCTTTCCCCCTAACCCTCGGCCGTTATTGATATTTATGTATATTTATCTTTTCATTTCCTTTTATAATTATATAGTTATAGAACCCAACCAGATGAGAAAACTATATTGATACCCCCCCCCCCCCCCAATAATAATAATATTATTTATAATATTAATATAATATAAATAATAATAATAATATATCACACTTTGCCTTTTCAGTAAGAGACTGCACATCGCATACTTGTCATACACTGCGAGTGACGTAATTACCTACTAAGTGTCCAGTGTGTGTCGCTGAAATTATCCAAACCAGTGTCAAAAATAATAGGAGGGGCTCAGTCCAGCAAAGGACTGCTATGAACTGTTAACGAAGAGAATCGAATGAATCTACCAACCTCCAAAGTCGAGGCTGTTGGGTTTTATCCAAATATTGTATCAGAGGCAAATATTTCTATAACGCACGAACAGCAAATCTCTAAGTTTTGTCCACGTATTAGTTTGTATCTGAAATATTTGATCTGTGAAAGGCGTTCACTGGATATTGGACGTAAAGCAGTGGTAAACGCCCGATGGACATAAATATAACCGCCCAGTTTATACTCACAAAGAAAGGCCATCAATATTGAAATGGAAACATTAAACTATATTAAACGTAGAAGTGAAAATTTAAAAAAAATCTGGGACTTGTAAATTTTGCCAATTCATTAGAGCAGAGCGGCAGATTTTTTAATAAAAAAATATAAAATTTTTATATTTTTACAACGTGTAGTGGCGGTGTAAGAATATCCAGTACCACATTTCGTCAAGTGTCGTCAAGGACAACACTGGTAAACAAACCAGGAGGTGATTAGCAACGTTTTCTTAATAATAAATACAAAAACAAAAAACAGCGGTTGCCAAACTGCCTGCCAAGCGTAGCAGCTGTGCCAAATAACCCCCTTATGAGGCTGAGGCAATCTAATGGTGAATCATGTGTTCAACAGTTGACTTTAAAATGCTGTAATGAATAAATGAATCAAAATGAATATTCATTATTTAAAAAACGTATCAGCTTTAGTTTTATTTAATAATATATCCACAAAACGTAAAGATGTGTGGAAATAATACTCCACTTGATTATTTCCATTGATGTTGTTTAATTTATTGAATGATTTTTTTTTTATTTTAATTTGATGATTTTTTTGAATTTATACGAATACAATGAATATCATCACCATCATCAGTCTGCGGCAGTCCACTACTAGACATAGGCCTCTCCCAAGGCGCGCCACTTAGCCAGATCTTCGGCTTCATGCATTCAGTTTCTACCAGCCACCTTGCGCAGATCGTCGCTCCATCTGGTCACACTACGTTTGCCTAGACGCGGTCTCCACTCCATAACACGTCTACTCCACCGGTTGTCACCTCCTTTTTTTGGGTGAATTTCACCATCAACAGTAATTGGAACTGGCATGACGTAATCGTTGAACATAACTTTTGTCTTGTTCAGATTCATGCACAGACCAACACGTTCGGAGGATTCATTTAGTCTGTTTAGCATATCCTGAAGTTCTTGCAGCGATTCTGCTATGACGACGATATCATCAGCAAAGCGTAAGTGTGAGATGTACTCACCGTTTACGTTAATACCGCGTCCTTTCCAGTCTAACGTCTTAAAAACATCTTCCAGTGCATTTGTAAACAGTTTAGAGGATATAACATCCCCCCTGTCTCACTCCGCGATGCAAGTGGATTGGTTTTGTTTAACTGTCCTGTACTTGGACGGACATCGTACTGGTGTTGTAAAGGCGTCTCAGCACTTCGATGTACCGCCAGTCAATTTGGCACTGCTGCAAAGAATCTAGAACAGCCCAGGTTTCAATGAAGTCGAAGGCTTTCTCATAGTCCACTAATGCAAAACACAGGGGCTGATTATACTATGTTGTCTTCTGTATTATTTGCCGCTTTGTGTGAATGTGGTCTATAGTGCTAAATCCTCCTCGAAACCCAGCCTGTTCCGCAGGCTGAGAGTCGTCGAGTCTTTGTGCGAGTCGATTTGTGATGACCCTCGAAAACAACTTATAGGCGTGGCTCAGAAGCGAGATGGGTCGGTAATTTTTTAGCATAGTCTTGTCACCTTTCTTGTGCAACAAGACTGTAATGCTTTTGCTGCACGCTTTTGGAGTTCTTCCATCTAGTAAGATGAAGTTAAAAACAGACGACAGAGCTCTTTTAGCAAGGGTTGACTCCCAGTTTTTAAGAGCTCTGTTGTAACTCCATCTTCTCCAGGGGCTTTTCCATTTTTAAGTTGACCGAGGGCCAGCTCAATCTCCCCAAGGCAGATGTCTGGCAGCTCGTCGGTATAGTGGCGGGTCAGCGTGGCTCTGGGGTTATCACATTTAGGGTCGGTTGTGGCTTATGTGAGGCATATAGTTTGCCATAATAGTTTTCGATCTCAGAGAGAACCTCAGGCTTTGACGTGAGGACTTTGCCATCATGCGTCTGGAGTTTTGTGATGTGACTTCTTCCAAGCTCCCGAACAAAGATTTTGGATCCCTTGTTTCGCTCTATTGCCGCTTGTATAGCAATCACATTAGAGCAACGCAGGTCCCGCCTCATAGCTTTCCTCACAAGCTTGGTTAGTGTCACCTGTTCCGATGGTGATGCTGTTGTCAACTCACGCCTTATTTTCATAAGCTGAAGTGTCTCATCTGAGAACTTCGACTTTCGGCCCGTATGTTGCTTGCCACAAAACCTGTTGCCCTCATCCCGTAAGATCTTAATCACGCTGTTAAGGTCCTCGTCAATATCCAAAGTGGGTCTCAGGGCATCGAATCGATTTTTAAGTTCTAGATGGAAGCGTTGGGAGCCAGTTACGGTTTGAAGCAGATTTGGTCGAGTCGTAGACTCACCAATCGGGACCTTTCAAGCGTAAAATCGATATTCAGAGTGCCTCGAACAAGTCGGTGATCGCTTCCGGTATTGAATTTGTTGATCACTGAGACGTCTCTGAATATGTGTCTTTTGTCCGTCATGATGAAGTCAATCTCATTTTTGTAGTATTATCGGGACTACGCCCGGTTCACTTCCTTTGTGGCTTCTTCGCGAAAAACGTATTCATCAGAAATAGCCCCTCTTTCTCGAGGAAGTTGACCAGCATTTGCCCCCTGTGATTCCTGCTTCCAAAACCGTGGTGTCAAAATCGATTCGACGCCCGTGTGTTTACCCACTTTGGCATTAAAATCCCCCATAACAACATTGTAGTGGGCCTTTGTGGTGTTACGTAAGGCATTAGAAATGTCTTCATAGACAGTTTCTACTTCGTCATCCGAATGTGCCGAGGTTGGGGCATAAACTTGTACGATCTTCAGAGAGTATCTCTTCGATAACTTAAGTACAAGGTACGCTACCCGTGTCGACACACTTGAGATTTCTACAACGTTGTTAGTGAGGATCCTATGAACGAGGAAACCTACTCCGCCGTGGGATAGGACGTCTCCCTCCCGAAAGTAGAGCAGATGGTCAGATTGCAGGGTAATTGTGTCCTCTCCATCTCTTCGGACTTCACTTAACCCTACAATATGCCATCTTATATTTTCCAGCTCAGCTTCCAGTTCATAAATGTGTCCGTCTTGCCGCAGAGTCCGTCCATTATACGTCGCCAAGTCCAGTTTTTGGTGGTAACCTGTCCTCTCCCGGGGATTATTCGCACCCCCTGCCCCACCGTCGCCATGACCGCCACCACGGCCAGGAATAATGGTGCGACCGGGAACTGGGGGCCGTGTTTTTGTAGTGCTACTCATAGAAGGATTTGCCCTTAATCGCCACGCTGGGCAAGCGAGTTGGCGATCACAGTGCCAGACACATCGCACCTGTGACGCTGCTGCCCATCACAGGTCTGGGCATTTTTGGTCTGACGAAGACTGGGATGGTTATGCCGCCATCCATCGGAAGCCTTAAGTTCTCCTTTTTTAAGGCATTTCCCTCTGTCGGCTCGTACGACATCCACGGGATGAAAAGGAGTAACAGTATTATAGGCCGCTGCCACACAGCACGTAAACAATGAATATGAATGAACATAAATTTCGTTTAGTATGTTTGCTTAAAGGATAAATAATGTTTAATTAAACAAATTTATTCAACAAGTTCATACTACGTAGATCGAAACAAAAATTAATAATTTTAATCTGTGGTAACTTCGGTTAACTATGACATCTGGACGTTGGACACCTCAGTCCTCCCCGTGACCATGGGTACTGTAAAGTGATCGAAATGTCAGGAATATAAAATAAGTTAATATACGCAATAGAATTCGTAAAAACTAGTTTTAGTTAAATGTGTAATGTTCACGTAAATATAAGATATCATTATGTAAACAAATTTAATTCAAACTAAACTGTATTGTGAAAATTTTAATGTTTTGCTTTCTATTTTTGCTTAAATTATACCATGGTAGTAAAAAAAATCAAATTGATTAAAGTAATTTGTTTAAAACTACTTTTACGGATTTTATCGCGTTTAATTTAAATTATTTTTAATTACCGACTTTTCGGGTACTTTCCAACACCCATGGTCACGGGGGACTGAGATGATTGACGTCCCGTCATCATTAAACCCGGAGTACCTTCAGCTTTTTTAATTACTGTTTATGGTTCGATCTATGCAAAATGAATTGACTGTGTCTTGAAGTTTTGCAGTGGTATGCTCGGGTTTAGTTTTAATTTTATTGATTATTGGGTTCCAAGCAGGTGGTAGTACCCAGCCTCCTTATCTATTGAAATAAGGATGTTTTTTTTTAATTTCAAAAGCCCCACGTATCATCCTTGGTAGGAATCGGTGTTCTTTCGCGAGGATTTGTGGTCTATCAAATCTGATGTAATGGTTGGGGCTGTCCAGGATATGATCACAAATTGCAAACTGATTTTGGTTTGTGACTGGGTTTAACAATGACATCGGAACGTCAGTCATCTCAGTCCCCCGTGACCATGGTTACTGGAAAGCACCCGAAACGTCGGGAATTAAAAATAATTAAACTTAAACGCGATGAAATCCGTATAAGTAGTTTTAATCAATGTGTAGTGTTCGCGTGAATATAAGAAATCATTATGTAAAGTAATTTGTTATTATACTATTCAAAAGTACACTCAAAAAGAGACACATTAAAATAAAAGTTTTGCCGTATAGTTTTCCAATTTTAACCCATTTAGAGTTTAGGATTTTTTCCCATACACTTTGACCAATCAACGAGAAGACCCTATGTGACAGCCAACTCGAAACAAAGTTTTATGTTTAGTACATATTTCATAATTTAACACAATACTTACTTTAATTTCTAAAGTACAACTTATTATTACAAAATTAATTTCCTCAAAAACACACGTCTATGAGCTTAAAAGCATGAGACGTTTAATAATACATATTAGCCGTACCACATTACCGGTCCTTTGTGAAATTATTTACAATTCGTTGTGACAAAGTGGTCGTGCTGGCTTTGCTTAACCATTCCAAGGTGGGCGAAACCGCAAACGATTATGTAAAATTATAGGGAAACTACGTTAAAACGCGGTAGAGGAAATTGTGCTTCTCTTATTAAACAAAGGCAGTCGCACCATTTGGTGTAAATGGAGTCAAAGACATGTTTCTTGCATATTGCATTACGAAAAAAAAAATGAAAATGTATAATATTTAGCACACGTCATGTGGCGCATTAAATGTCGGCATGATGGCATGGAAAAAGAAGTTATAATGTTTCGGCTCGAAAGGGGAAGACGAGTTAACGCTTGTACAGAATGACGGCTTCAAATAGCAGTATAATGCTGCTATGTTTCGTATGGTGAGAGAACCTACTCGTATAATAGGCTTTTTACATGATTGCAGTTCGCAGACTGCAGACCGACGCTCCGGCAAGTCTGCAGTCTGCTAACATGTTCAAGATCGTCCCCACCATTACATTAGATTTGATAAACCACAAATTCTTGCAAAAGAAAACCGATTCCTACCAAGGATGATACGCGAGGCTATTGAAATTAAAAAAAAACATCCAAATTTCAATAGAGAAGATGGTTGGGTGCTACCATCTGCTTGGGATCCTATAATTAACAAAATTAAACCCAAACCCAAGCATACCACTGCAAGACTCCATGATACTATAAGCTCGTTTTGCGTAAATCGGACCAAAAATTAATATTAAAAAAACTGAAGGTAGCCGGACTAACTATGACATTGGGACGTCAAACATCTCAGTCCCCCCCCCCCGCCCCGTGACCATGGGTGCTGTAAAGCACCCGAAACGTCGGGATAATAATAAAAATAAATTAAAATAATTAAACGCGATAAAATCCGTAAATAATAGTTTTATTCAACGAATTTTAACACTTAATGACTCATTTTTTAACAATCACTTCTCTTCTAAAACGTTCAATACTTGAATCAAAAAAAATTGCAAATACGTGAAATACTAGTTAAAAAATACCACAGGCACGTACAAAGCTGTGTTTAGACAAATCAATACTTGTAATCAATTATCTCCTAAACATAATTGGTGTAAACAAAAGACACTAGTAATTATTTCTTTTCAAAACTTGCATTTCAATTATCATCAATTTCAATCATCCGCGTGTGAATGACAATTATTGCGCTTAATACATTGCATTCAATAATTACTCTTATATGTTACGCAAGAAAACGACATCATGTAAATGAGTCTTAAGATTTGATCTACTATCACGTGGATTATGTGTTCCTTTGACACCCTTATTTCAATTTCAACAAACATTTCTCTCAGCGGAGGTAGCTTGGGGGTTAAGCAATGGTCGTAAATTTCACGGTACAAATTTACCACGTGCTCAACAGTGAAAGAAACGTCATGAGGAAGCCTGCCTGCTTGATAATAAATTTAGTTAGAGTTAATAAATTTCTAAGACGTGAAACCGGCCAACGCGCCATCGTCACACTCGTCAACAACTTCGAGTGTATAGTGCTTCCAACAACTACCAGCATTGGTATGTGGACGTTACACATGATTTTTGTTATGTCTGTGTTAATTTTAAGACCTATCTATTGGGAGACACTATTGAGATCATTGAGAATAGTGCTTAGGATATATACGATATAGTACTTACGATATAGTCCTGGAGGAATCCAGAGATTCTGCCATAAGAACTATATCGTCGGTAAATCGAAAATGAGCGATGTACTCGCCTTTGATGTTAATACCGTATCCTTTCCAGTCCAGTAATTTAAAAGTTTCGGGAATATAACGTCACCATATCTCTTACACTTCTCTGCAGATGGATAGGTTTCGTACTCTGGTTCTGTACTTGGTTATCGAGCGTTATTGTACATACACTTCAGCACTTAGATATACCGTCAGTCAAATAGGCACCGCTGAAGGGGCTGTAGCACCGTCTAAATTTCAACGGAATCAAAGACTTTCGCATAGTTCACATACGCAGGACAATGTGGTTTATCGGTCTGCTATCCATTATAATATATTTGCCGAAGGGTACGTATTTGGTCTATGGTACTAAAGCCTTTTCGAGTCTGCGTGCGAGACAATTCGTAATGACTCTCGAAAACTCTGAAGGAAAATCTCTCGAAAATTCTTCAACAGAGCGTCTTCTTCAGAAGTGTTGTGGTCTAGATATTCAAGAAAGGTGACGTTTTTTGAAGAACAAGAACTTGCACCTCTGGGCCACACATCCAGAGCAGTGCCACCATGAAGGACGAAATTAAAGAGCCTCTGAAAGACTTCAAGTACTGATTTTCCACCCGCTTTCAGAAGCTCCGCTGGATCTTCTCGTCAGTCCTCAGGGTGCGTGCGCTATATGTTCACAGGTCGATTAGTCTTAGGTGGTAACCAAGCCTCGACCTAAGGTTCTTAGTACCGCCGACCACCGTTACCACGGTCGCCACCATAGGCAGGGATAGCGGGACTCGGGGCAGGAGGAGAAGAGAATATATCAGAAAGATGCTGCTGCCCAATTTAATACTCCTCTTATAAAACCCACGGGAAGATATGGGGTAGTGAATATTCTTACACCGCCACTACATCCTAGGTTCAGCCATGTAGACTACAGTGTGGTGAACAGTATGTACCTAGATGGCTGAATCAAGCCACGTTAACGTTGAAGTTCAAAATGATTGTATGTGTTTGATTAATAACTTACGATATTTACCCGGCTATTTGAATCTAATCTAATCGATCCGTCAAAACCTTAATTTGAAAAATGAACGCCGTACCGTTCAATTTCCTGTATTAACGTTACCATACTTACAATGTTAGTAGAAAAATGGAGCTTTTGATTTAATTACCAAGTTATAAAATAGAATTTAACATTTATGCTATATATAAATATTAAATTTAGATATATGTTGGACGTGGTAGAGCCATACTGCAGATATATTATGGTTGTAACACAAATGGGTCGGCTCGATTGTGCTAGGACCATGCTCTCACAGAATAGCACCGCGAAATAGCAGCTTAATGCTGCTGTGTTTCGTATCTTGAGTGTAGGGCACCGGAGAATCCTTATATTGGGAACGAGGCATTACATCTTAGTCCTCATTGGTAGCAGCGAATCTTTTTTTATATAGAAGAGGGGGCAAACGAGCATGCGGCTCACCTAATGTTAAGTGACTACCGCCGCCCGTGATCAACCGCAACACCAGGGGAGTTGCAGGTGCGTTGCCGGCCCTTTAGAAAGGAGTAAGCTCCTTTCTTGAAGGTCCCCAGGTCGTATCGGTCCGGAAAAATCGCCGGTGGTAAACTATTCCACAGAGAGGTTGTACGCGGAAGAAAACTCCTTTTGAAACGTACAGTGTGGTGGACCGCCAAGCATCCAGATGGTTTGGATGGTATTGGCATGTTTGCCGCGTAGTGCGTTCACGAAATTTGGCGGCTGGGATTAATCCGAACAATCTGCATTTTGATTGTTAATTGAAGATAAATGTTGATGTTTATGGGCCACAGCGTTTACTTACCATCTGGTCGGCTGTGTTATCGTTTGTCGTTTATCACCATCATTCTATTAAAAAATATGTTTAAGTCAAATCAAATCAAATTCATTTATTTGCATAATACAGGTATAAGAGTTGTTACAAAAAAATTAGAATATGTACACTGTATTATTACCTTATGAGGTGTGCAAATATTTTACAATATAGTCTACGCATTACTAATTCAATAATGGTGCTTTGAAATAAAATTAAGAACAAGAAAAAAATTGTCGATAGTTGAGTCTATAGTGCTAATTGTTGTCGTACTAAATACCTTGATATTATATAAACTGGAAATTAAATATTTTTGATAATACGAATAATCAAATCCAAAATGTTGTCATACAAAATTTAAATTAAATTATAATTTAATATACTAATCTTATTAAATTGTTACAATGTGTCACATATATTAGGTAAATGTATAAATTACTATTATTCAGTTATAATTAAATTCAAATTATTATTATTAAGTTACATAGTTAAATTAAAACTATTGCTATTAAATTATAATACTTTTGTGCTCTAGGTACTCTTTGACTTTATTATAACATTTATTAATCAGAAATTTGTGTAATATCGTCTTAAATCGTGAGATTAGGCAACTTTCTGACATCATCTGGTAGTTTGTTGTGAATCAGTGATGCCATACAAAGAATTTTTTTTTTTTATAGGATAGGGTGACAATCGAGCACACAGTCCACCTGATGGTAAGTGGCTGCTGTGGCCCACAGACATCCACATCCATCCTCGATTACGAATCAAAACGCAGATGTGTTGTCACCCGTGAGGACTAAGATGGAATGCCTCGTTTCCAGTAAAATGGGTCGCCGAATACTGATAGTAGTACTGCTTATTTGCCAGGAGGCTGCCTGAGTTAGTTCTACCATTTATAAACTAATCATAAAGATGACACATAGTGAGAAAAAAAAGCGTGGTGGAGCCATACTGCAGCTACATTATAGTTGTAGTTGAATGGGTTGACGAGACCGTGAAAGGACCACGCTCTCACCGAATGATAGCGAAAATGGCAGCTTGTCACTTCTGTGTTTCGTACAGTGAGTGTATAGAACTGAGACGCTTTTTACTGCAAACAAGGCATTCCATCTTAACTCTCACATGAGTTTTAATGTATATATTGTAATTAGATCCTTACTTTGACATCATTTTACTTACAACTGCACATTTCATTTCGTTCAAGGCATTCAGCCTTACCCAGCCGTGTACCATATTATATCGGCCGTATATTATAATATATAACCCGCTTCTTAAACTATGCCAAATATGAGGCAATCAATGAGGAGGCCTATGTTCAGGAGTGGACTTTAAAATGCTGTAACGGTTATTGGCATAAAAGTAAGAAACTTATATTTGCTGGTCCAATGCAAACATTATGTTGAAAGCATCAAGTAAACTAATTATTTACATATTATATCTAATAGAAAAATACAAAATAAACGTTTTTTCATCTTGACATTCACTTTACATAATATATTTGAAAAAGGAACATTTTTTATACGTGGTAGAACCATGCTGCAGTTACATTAGTAGTATAGTTGTAGCATGAATGGATCCGCTCGACCGGGGAAGGACCACGCTCTCACAGAATACCAACGTCAAATAGTAGCATAATGCTGCGTGTTTCGTATGGTGAGTGTAGAGAACCGGAGACCCTTTTTACTGGAAACGAGGCATTCTATCTTAGTCCTCACGGGTGACAACGCATCTGCATTTTGATTTGAAATTGAGAATAGATGTAGATGTCTATGGGCCTCAGAAACCACTTACCATCAGGTGGACTGTGTGCTGGTTTGTCACTCTATCCTATAAAAAAAACAAAGTTCACAAACTTATATTCAGTTAAACTGTCAGTACATCATTATTTGTATTCAGTATTTTAAGTTAGACGACAGACTGTTTGGACATTGGCCTTAAAGTTATAACATACTTATGCTTGTACCTACTCTAGAGTCCTTAACAGTATAAACATCAACAAACTACATAATTTGTCTAAATGACAATAATTATATGTTGGACATTGGCATTATGAACGTAAACATGTATGTTCTATTTCGTTTTATTTAATGTATTTATATATAAAATATATCTAATATATAAAAATAATTATTGTTTGTTCGTATTTTATGCGCTGCCATACCGTTCATCAGATTGCAGTAAAACTTTGTCAACATATTGCTTGCACTTCCACGAAAGTTATAGAGGCATAGTTAGACCCGGTAGGTGGCGCTGTTGTGTAATCCAGATATCACCCGTGCAAAGCCGAGGCAGATGGCGGGATCGCTTTATATATAAATTTTAACTTTCTGTACTCCTTCTCCATATAAACTTTAACTGTGCACTACGGGTGCAAAGTCACGTATTGATACCATATAATACGAATTGATATATAGGTTGTAGTATTATATATATATATATATATATATATATATATTTAGGTAATCTCGCAAATTGCAAGCAAAAAGACGCGTAAACAAGTCGCTTTTAAGACCAGATATCAGAGAGATATACTTCGTTACGTATATTCCAAATTAACTTTCTGTAAGACCTTTGTACGGGAACTTTATAGCCTTGAGCGTCTACGCTTACTACTTACTCTACTACGCTATCTTACTTAATTCTAACGGGATACAAAACATTAATATGTAGACGTCTGCCACAGCGTCCACATACCATCAAGTGGATTATACGTTCGTTTGTCACCCTTACTTATAATATGTAGATAAAATAGTCAACACTGTTAATTTTTTTATATTGCGAAGTAAATCAATTTTCGTAGGGAGATAACTTATTACTATTTTAGATTTGATTAAAACTATATTGAATAAAACTTTTTTTTATTCCTAACGTTTCGTGTACTTTGTAGCACCCATGGTCTCGGGGAAGACTGAGGTGATTGACCTTCCGATTTCAAAGTTAGCCCGGCATACGTTTAGCTTTTTAATGATTTTAGTCTCTACTTCGTCTTAGGAATTTAATCTAGACGTTAATTCGATAATATAATGTGCCGAACCACCTAAGTTCAATGAGCTACTAAAAATACACAAACCGAAAGCTCCATTGCGAACCAATAGTGAGTCAGATCAGGAAAAATACTATCATCACTCAGGGGACTCACAAGAGCACACACCAAGGATTCATACCATTTTGTCAGTGAGATAAAAGACCTACATCTTACTGACAATGAAAACATGTCAGTTTTGATGTTCAGTCTTTATTTACTGCCTACCTGTTGAAAACTGCATCTCAGTTGTAACTAGGAAACTAAAAAAAAAAACAACATGCCAGCAAAATATGCAGTATTACTGAGACATTGCCTTACATCTAGCTATCTAATCTGGAAGGAAGAGTTTTACAAGCAAGTAGATGGTGTGGCGTTAGGCTCTTTCATTGTTGCCTTTATATTCATAGAGTATTTAAAGAAGAAAGCTTTTCTTACTTTACCTATAAACCCAAGCGGTACGCAGACGATACTTTCACAATTTTACCATCAGACAAAGTACCCGCATTTTTAGAACATCTTAATTCCATAAACTCCAAAATGCCATTTACTATCGAGTTAGAGGCAAATATTTAGCTTTCCTAGACGTGTTAGTTATCCGAAATCCTAACAACATCATAGGTCATACTGTGTAAAGAAAAGTGTTACAGAGAGCACAAGGAATCTGTGACAGCAAACACCAGGCCGCCGAGCTTCAGCACATCAAGCAGGTTTTGCACGACAGCAAATCAGGTCCGGCACCTACGTCACAGTGACTGAGTGAAATCGGCCACAGCGGAGCTTATGCCTGCTGTGTTGCCATATGACAGGGGAGTCACAGACAAGATTGAGTACATCTTGAAGCGAGCTTCTATTAGATCCGTCAAGTGTATTATCTTCCTACAAAATGCAGGCGAGAACAAGCTTGATTGTGAACGTGGTCTCTCCTATATAGGGCAAACAAAAATATCAATAAAAACCTGTGTGAAAGAACATATACATAGCTGACGTGAAGCACCAACGCTCCGGGAATTCTGCAGTTTTTGATCATATCCTAGACGCCCCCTCCCCCCATTTAATCAGATTTGATAGACCACAAATCCACATGATCAATCATCCGAAAAACCAAGGATGATACGTTAGGGTATTGTAATGAAAAAACTTCCTAATTTCAATAGCGAAGAAAGCTGGATACTACCACCCGCTGCACCTGCAAACCTAAACCCAAGCAAAAATAAATGCAAGATTTTAAGACACAGTAAACTCATTTATAATTTGACTAGCTGTACCCGCGACTACGTTCGCGTGGAATCAGTAATTTTGCTATTCTGAGTGATGATGATTAATTTATAAATTAAACTGTGGCGAAGACATAGAAAGACACTAATCTGAATAAAAACATTCAGTTAGTCGGTCAATCAGACAAACAAATTTACGAATAAATAAATGGACCCACAAACGAATAGGGCAAACTGTACGCTTGTGTTTTATTTTGTAAATAAACAATAAAATGACCGCAATAACGTGATTCTTAATTTGCTCCCAAATTTCTTTAGCCAATACTTGGTTTCCATACAAAAAATAAAATATTGCCCTAAATTTAAATTTGAAATGAAAACTACAATCCAATACCTACCTAAAACTTAGTACCTACACTAACAAAATTAAATGAAATTGCGTAAGTACCTATATTTTGGTCTCATCCTGCAAACAAATGAAAAATGATTGTCTTACAGACAAGTCGGTTTACGGACGATAGTTTAACGTACTCGTAACAACGTCATAACAAAACATTGATGAAATTATTGCATACTTTTATGAATAAAAGTAGCTGTTACCTGCGGCTTCGCCCGCATGGTCACTGGGAAATGAACTATCCATTGCTTTTTGAATTGAAAGAAAACTGAGTTTTATAGATTTGTCAGAGATGCAGCCATTAAAAGGAAACTGAGTAAAATTGATTCGTCAGCCTATTTAAATGTTTTGAAACGCAGCGTATAGGAAAGCATGAAAATAGCCTGTTTATTCCAAATGGAAATGGGATATTTTTTTTAATTAAAGGAAATTGAGCGTAATTATCAGTCAGGGATGCAGATTTTTGAAAAGAAACTGAGCTAAATAGATTCGTCAGAGATGCAGTTTTCTGAATTGAAAGGAAACTGAGCCAAATAAAAGATCCGTCAGAGATGCAGCCTTTTGAGTTGAAGGGAAACTGAACTTAATAGGTTCGTCAGAGGTGCAGCATTTGGAATTGAAAAGAAACTGAGCTAAATATGAAATTTTGAATTGAAAGGGAAGATCTGTGGGAATTCTGATTAATTGATTGTGGAAATTTTGGAAAAAAAAACTAACTGAATACTATTTTAAGACGCTACTGTACACAATGTTATATGTTTTTCCATTCAGGGAAAGAATGTGGAGATTCTGGGCATTTGACACACGCGAACATGCTACATACAGCTGACCATGAGAGAAGCACGGTTTTTCTAAGTTGACCCCCGCTACCTGTAACGTTTGCCCTTGCGCTTTGTTAATTGTCATTGCAAAACTGAGCTTAATAGGGAACTGCAACCTTTTGAATTGAAAAGGAAGATCTGTGGGAATTATAGGGATCCATGGTATAATAACATTTTCACCCTTTATTACGCCTTTCAAAATTGTAGCACCGATTATGTTCCGTCCAAGATGTGTCATACGCAGCCTTGTCCCGTTACATAACCGAGGAGCATCTAAATTTCGCATTAGCATGACTGGGACGCCTAATTTTAATTGAAGCTTATGTGAGGGAACACCTGACAACTCTAGAGCCATTTTAAAGCGCTGCAAAATTGACACGTCTTGTCCATCAGTCCGATAACAACTAACCTGTGATTTTTATAATCAATCAACGGATCATAATTGAATGCTGCGTCATTAAAAACCGACCAATTGTTTCTTTGAAAATTTTGTCGACGTTCAGCTTGGATCCATACATTATCTTTTTTTGGTATCTTTATCTTAATTTTGGTAAAAAGACATAATAATCCAGATATTCTGACCTTCTGTGTTCGTCCATCGTACCATCGTCCGTCTTGTAGAATCACGGTGGCGCCACCTAGCTGAATTTAATTTTGCAACATATTCGATTTTCCCACGGGAATGATATGTTTTTCCGCTGAAAAAGTAGCCTATGTCACTCTACAGCCACCGAACTATCCCCATACAAAAATTCATGCCATGCCGACGCTCTGTTGCGACGTGAAAGAAGGACAAACAAACAAACAAACAAACACACTTTCGCATTTATAATATTAAGTATGGAAGTATGGATTAGTATGGATTATGTAGTATGAGCGTAGTTCTACGTACATAGGACCAAAAGTAATAATTAAAAAGCCGAAGGTACTCCGGGTCAACTTTAACATCGGGACGTCAATCGCTGCTTATATGGTATATTATCTATGCCAATCGAGTTAGACCCCTTAACTATTGGTGCTGCAAAGCACCCCAAACGTCGGGAATTAAATATAAGTGAAATTAAACTCGATAAAATCCGTAAAAATAGTTCTATTTGATGTTTAGTATTTGCGTAAATACATATAAGAAATCATTAGTTTGATTTTCATTTGATTTTTATTAGTAGAACCGTAGTAGATCAGGTAGCCGTGGTAGCTTAGAGGCTAAGCTCTCGGTGTTTTCAAAGTACACGCCCCGTGTTCGATCTCCGCCGGCACCAATGAAATTGTTAATTGAAAACATCGTGAGGAAACCTGCACGTCTGAGAAATTAGAAAAAAATACTTCAAAGACATGTGAAGTTCTTCAACACGTATTGACATTTCCTTGCCCTAAAACTCTCTCAGAAAAGAGAGGGGGCCTGTACCCAGCAGTGGGACGTATATATAGGCTGTAACTTTTAAAAAGAAATTATAACTTTGGTTTTGCTAGACATAAATAATATATACAAGAAGTATTTACATTATGCATATATATTTATGATTTAAAGTGCTATATTAAATAATACTACCTAGTTATGTATGTTTGGTATAAAACATGGAGACAATATTGCAAAATTTAGAGTTTCAATATTATGGAACCTATTCCTATCCTATTCAAATGGAAAGATAATAATAATTTTATCCAGTGGCAGAAATAAAACAAAACGTAATACTAAAATATAAATTGAAACTTTTACGTATTACATCTACATTTTCACTTAAAATATTGCAGATAAAATAAAATAGGTTTAATGAATATATACTCGCGCACATTTACTTTAATTTATATTGCGTAAACAGAAAAAGATAAATTACCGAAGTAAGTAAATAATATACTCTATCGTTACATTACATGAGAAAATTGTCCATTTATGTTATCTTTGGCGACTTTAAATAATGATACCCATAGGCAATCACTCCGAGTGATCGAGGAGGCTTCGAGTAAAATTGATATCAATACAAATTACGTCCTCCGTGCCTCGGTTGTAAATAGCAATTTACATAGCTATTATGTACATCGCACTTAATGACTTCCAACACGTGCTGTAATTAATATATCGTATATCCAACGTAATAGCACATCAAAACACGAACAAATATTCATATAATTCATGGTGCATGGGCTGGACTTAAACTTGTATTGAATATTCTCTAACATCCTACGACTCTAAAGTAATGTAAAGTTACAGCCTAAATGCGTCCCACTGCTGGGCACAGGCCTCCCCTTATTTCTGAGAGGGTTTTAGGGCAAGTAAATGTTCACCGCGCTGTCCCAATACGTGTTGGCAAACTTCACATGTCTTCGAAAAAATTTTTTATTCTTATTCCTCAGACTTGCCGGTTTCCTCACGATGTTATCCTTCACCACCGAGCGCGTGGTAAATCAGTACTTAAAATTGCAATTAACAATTTCATTGGTGCCGGCGGGGATCGAACCTGGGTTACTCGCGTTCTGTTATATTAAAGCGAGCGTTAACCATCTGAGCTACCACGGCTCATTTACGACTCTAACTAACAACTATATTACCATGTACGATATACTTATAACGTCAATATTATAAGAAATCGATTGTAAAAAAAACTCTATTACCAATTATTGAGCATTGTTTGACGATATCGATTATGAATTTCCTTGGTGGTCCAACCTGCAATTAAATGTTAATATTAAACCTTTCGATGGGCGAAAACTACATCATGTTCCGGCTTCGAATTGACGTTTAATAACCACATCCACATTTTTAAACTCGAAACGACTTAAGCGTCTTTCAATAGCTTAACATCTGAAAAATAGAGGAGAGCAGTTGAACTGCAATCAAGTTGAGCCGAAGTGGTATAATTAGCTTATCGTCTGTGGATCACCTAACAGCAAGCGATCGTGCGCGCGCGCATTGGTGAACTCGGAACCAATGGCCGCGCGCCGATCAGCCATCGTTATACCATCGATTCTTTTCGGTTATTACAATAATTCCGACACGATTGCGTCTAATTGCGCTGATTTCCGACGATCGTGGAATACGACGCATTACTGATATATCTATGTAAAGACACGAGGCCGCATTTCAAATTATAATACTTCAACTTTATTGAGAAACAAGTCCTCGTCAAGGAATTATATCATGCCAATAATCCTAACGTGAGTTGTTAGACGTGATTTCAATGAACGTGTTTCCCTGTCTTCGCTGATTTATAGTAATTATGAATTAAATTGATCTTGTGACCTTAGGATATACTAATGAGTAAATTCTTGCACTGGAAGCTAAAGTTCTAAGATTATGTCGTATCAAAGGAGCTAAGTTTCTAGCTGTTAATTATGTAGTATGAACGTGGTTTAAACAAACTTGTAACTACCGCCTAAATCTACAACTTTAAACTGCCTCCGGCAAGAGCTCCTTTACGTACTTCAGTACAGTTATTTAAACTACGATCCTCTGTCGACACTTCTAAGGCTTCATGATTTACGACAAACCGCAAAATCTTCTTGAAGTTCCACAAAATTAGGTTAAAACCCTACCTAAGCGAAGCAGCCCCCTTGTCTTCTTAATCTACTTATGGCTTCTTAATATAAAAAAAAACAAAGCATCTACCTACCCAAATTATAACAATGGCTCTTAATATCGACGTCAATTTAGCAACGGAAGCCCAAAAACTACCATCTTCAAAAGTTTTAGTAATGTTTTTACCGGTGTTTTAAAGCCTCTCCGCTAGATGGAATGGACCGTCGTACATAATCAAACCACATGCGGAGCAGTAATTGCCTCAACATTCAAAGACCCGCTCACATCACGCCGTATAATGACAAAAATAGTCCAAAAAATGCCTCCGCATATGAGATATTTTTTCATGAGTTCGCGCGCTCGCACGGAGTTAAATTACGAAATAAAAGATTAACTTAAAAGATCAATAAACTTAATAAATGATCTCAGTAATTGTTGTATTACGGGCACAATGGAGCGGCGTCGTGAGACGTCATTAACGCGCGAACATCATTAATTTTATTCGCGGCTTTTTGACGTAAAGGCAATGGCGTCTGTCAGATTTGAAAAGCCGCACTGCTGCCACCTGTTGGTAGCGCGATGAATTAGATAGCGAACCCCGCAGCGTTCCACTTGATACTGCCACTGGAATGACTCGCAGGAATATAACGTCCTTTTTAATTTTATAAAGATGTGAAATATTAAACACGTGTAGGTACTTGAATGACTAATTGACTCAAATGTTTTATATTATTTATATTAAAAAAACCTATCTCTCATAGGCAGTCATTAATTTAATTTACATTTGCCGTCTTTAAAATAACACAGTGAAGTATTCCTTGAAGTATTTAATATACTTACACTATTTTACGACAGAATCTGTATATATTTATTTGATTGAATTAGGCGGTTACTAAACAGCGGTTTTAATTTCTAACATTGGGTCCATTTGACTTATTCTGTCCTTTTAAGCGTTCAAATATTACATAAAATATTTTCAAAGCTTAAAACCTTTGAAAATATTTTATGTTAGATTCTTGGGCCTCACTCTTAATCATTAAATATTATTAGGTATCTTATTTTAAACGGAACATTGTTCTTTCAGGTTTATTTCCAATTAGGAGCTGTTGTTTCGTCAGAAATATCTTTAATTTTCAAGTTCGAACTTTATTTCAACTTTGTGCCAACAAAAGCTCCATCATTTTAACCGTCAAAGTGGACCGTATCCCAAAAAGAGCTGCCAAAAAACTTGAGCCGCCTCTACAGATTAGATTTCTTTTTGGTAGCTAATTGCGTTTTATCAAATTAAAGCAATTCCGCCCGCGGCGAGCGATGTCGATGATTGATAATGTTTGACATGGAGCGGTTCCCACTAGTTTTACAGAATAAACTGTTTTGATTTACACTAATATTTTGGTCATTTGTCTCGTGAACGTGTTCACTAAGTTTTGTCTTGATTACTAACATTTTTAATATGGTATCTTAAATATAATACTGGATTTATTATGTTTAAATATATATTCAAAACCGTAACAACAATAAAATACATTAATTTTGCAACTTTAACGTTATAATAAAAAAGCCTTAATATCAACTACAATTTCCTTTCATTCAATATTGGGCATAAACCATATTCAGATAATTTCGTGTTCTTACTAAATCCTTCTAAACCAGTAGTCTGATATGGCCGCGGGCTTTCCGACAAGAAATCGCTACTGAGTTGTTTAATAATTTGTTATGTTTTTAGGATCACTGCCTCCGGCAAGACAAAATACACTTGAAAACTGCAACTACTAAAGCGTTTAACATTGAAATCTGTACAGATTATAAATAATAGCTCTAAAACCTATACCTAACCTAACCAGATTTCAATGTTAAATAAAAAAATATAGTATATTTATACTAAGTGAGCGTTATGATTGCTTTCTAGCCTAGGAGTCAGTCTGGGTTGGTACGATTCGTTTATTTTTTTTTAATTTAATATATTATTTAATATATTTACGAACGACCTAGGAGATGATGAGGATATTGAACGAGAGCGCAGAGCGTTGTCGGTAAGGGGCAATATGCTTGCCCGCAGATTCGCCCGGTGCACTGCAGACGTGAAAGTAACTTTATTTAAAGCGTTCTGTCAGTCTTTCTATACCGGTGGTCTGTGGGTGACTTATACGCGCCGGACCTACAGCGCCCTGCGTGTTCAATATAACAACGCCTTTAGGATGCTGTTGAGGCTGCCGTGGCGCTCTAGTGCCTCTAAAATGTTCGCAGACGCACACACTAATGACTTTTTCGCCATAATGCGTAGAAAATCAGCATCTCTCCTGCAGCGCTTACGTACCAGCAACAACGGAATCCTAAGGGTAATTGCTGCCAGGCCCGACTGCCCCATACTGCATCACTGTATGACGGTAGCTATTGGGCGAAAAAAATAATTTGTACATAATTCACATTAACTAACAATACTAACTTAGAAGTTAAGGACAATTGTTACTAACATACTAACAATCTATGGATATTCCTTACGTCTGAAATAAACATTATTATTATTATTATTAATATTTATTTATGAATTTATAATACAGTGGTATTACTTAATTCTAAACTCGCCAAACTTTTACGTATGATAGCGAGAGGCGCTCTTTTACATAGCAATGAACCACCTTATGTACTATATTGGACACAGTAATACACAATTATAAAGATAACACAGTAATATATAAACCTATGACATCTTGTTGTTATGTTAATTTTATAATCTTATATAAGTTTATCTTTATTTACATAAATTAAATACTTATATTATATTATTATGGTTTAATATACTAAAATTAATCGTATTTAGTTTTATTAGCCATTCTGTATAATGTTTTTTTAATTTTCTCTTAAGTGATCTTTTACTAATTTTGACTTTTTCTCTTAATAGATCTATTTTGTTAAACACTTTAGCTATCAAATATTTAGATGTTCTCTTACCATAATACGAGTAGTTTTTTGTTGTTAATTGTTGTCGGCAAATAACAGTGCATACAAAGCTGTGTCCTGGTATGAAGGATATTATATATTATATTTTAGTTAGAGCTAGTAAAATTACAGGCTGTGAGGCAATCCATCTCAGTCTTCAGAAGAGACAACGAATCTGGAGCCTTCTTTGTTTGAAGTTGGTTGCAGGTATTCGTAGGCTGTAGTAGCCATAATTACTGTCGCTAGAGCTAATAGGACAATACTAAAGTATACATTACAATTGTAATGTTCTGAACCAGTTTTTGGTAGGCATTGTAAGTTAATATGTTTTTATACGTGGTAGCACCATGCTGCAGTTATATTAGTACTATAGTAGGGAAGGACACACTTACAGAATATCAGCGTAAAATAGTAGCTTAATGCTGCTGTGTTTCGTATGGTGAGTGTAGAGACCCGGAGACCCTTTTTACTGGAAACTAGGCATTCCATCTTAGTCCTCACGAGTGACAACGTATCTGCATTTTGATTCGTAATCGAGGATACACGTAGATGTCTATGGGCCACAGCAACCACTTTCCACCAGGTGGACTGTGTGCCCGTTCGTCACCCTATCCAACAAATAAAAAAATATAATAAATAATGCAGGAACCTGACTCCTACTGGTTAAACAGTTGGTTAGTTTGTCTTTGAAATGAAATCTAAACTAAAGAAATAGGATATACTTATTACAATAACTTTACTACGCCAACAGGTTACATTTAAGAAAATAAAATATACGTGGTAGAGCCATGCTGCAGTTATATTAGTAGTATAGTTGTAGCACGAATGGGTCGGCTCGACCGGGGAAGGACCACTCTCTCACAGAATACCAGCGTAAAATAGTAGCTTAATGCTGCTGTGTTTCGTATGGTGAGTGTAGAGACCCGGAGACCCTTTTTACTGGAAACTAGGCATTCCATCTCAGTCCTCACGAGTGACAACGTATCTGCATTTTGATTCGTAATCGAGGATACACGTAGATGTCTATGAGCCACAGCAACCACTTTCCACCAGGTGGACTGTGTGCCCGTTCGTCACCCTATCCAACAATTAAAAAAATATAATAAATAATGCAGGAACCTGACTCCTACTGGTTAAACAGTTGGTTAGTTTGTCTTTGAAATGAAATCTAAACTAAAGAAATAGGATATACTTATTACAATAACTTTACTACGCCAACAGGTTACATTTAAGAAAATAAAATATACGTGGTAGAGCCATGCTGCAGTTATATTAGTAGTATAGTTGTAGCACGAATGGGTCGGCTCGACCGGGGAAGGACCACTCTCTCACAGAATACCAGCGTGAAATAGTAGCTTAATGCTGCTGTATTTCGTATGGTGAGTGTAGAGAATCGGAGACCCTTTTTACTGGAAACGAGGCATTCCATCTTAGTCCTCACGGGTGACAACGCATCTGCATTTTGATTCGTAATCGAGGATAGATGTAGATGTCTATGGGCCACAGCAACCACTTACCATCAGGTGGACTGTGTGCTCGTTTGTCACCCTATCCTATAAAAAAATATAAGATAGCTAAAAGCGTCATTCCCCAGTTTAATCAGCGATCACACAAAATTTCATAATACACAAGAAACCTGAGTTTGATACCCGGCAGCAACAATAAAATAATTGATAAATGCGATTTTATTTGCTTATTGCTGCACGGCGACTGAGAAAAACATCGCGAGAAAACCTGAATGTCTAATAAATTAACAAAATAATAACTTTGAGAACATATGAATTCTGCAAACACTAGCCTGCTCCAAAAACTCTATCGAAAATAAAAGAAAGCTTGTGTCTAATGACCGTGCTTTGTGACAAACCTTAGGGGAGGCCTATGTTTAGCAATGGACTTGTAGAGGCTGTATGCTGCAGGTGTATTATGGTAGTGGTAGAAATTAGTCAGCTCGACCAGGGAAGGACCACGCTCTCACAGAATACCTAGAGTAGAATAGCAGCTCAATGCTGCTGTGTTTCGTGTGGTAAATGTAGAGACCCGGAAACTATTTCTACTGGAAACAAGGCATTCCATCTCAGTTCTCAGGGGTAACAACGCATCTGCATTTTGATTCGTAATCGGGGATCGATGTAGATGTTTATGGGCCACAGCATCCACTTACTATCAGGTGGACTGTGTGCTCATTTGTCCCCTTATTCTATAAAAAAATGATGATGATGTGCCCGACAGTTGGACGTACAAAGGTTATTTTTTTTAACCCCCAGTCAAAAGTGATTCGGATTCACTTGCGATATCTTTAGACATTGATTATGTTAATCGGCTGCTGAAAAGCAATTTTGGCGACAGTTATATGCTATTGCGATATTAATTCGATCGACTTCACGGCACCCACGGAGTACAATGAATTCATGGATTCCCTTATGCTATCACTACACAACAATTATTTGCTTAATTTTATAGTACCTCTAAGGTCAATTTTAGAATTTCACTCATTCATTACACACACTTCAAAATTTTATTTATTTTTATGTTATGGAAAACCAACAGCTTACAAATCTTAAGTTAATAACATATTAAATTTACAAGTTCCATTATTACAAATTCCACCGCTAAATATTGGCAGCACTTTCACATTAATTACCTCATAAAGAAGTATTTGCAATAAGGAAAGTAAGGGTAATGTGGTCACCTTAAGGTTTGCCGCCCTATGAAACCAAAACTGGAAGAAGGACAGAGACAAAAACTCAAAGTCATATACTATAACTAATATATTAAGAAAAAAGTAGCAAACAAGCTTTGGCAACAATTAGGAATACTTCGGAAAATCTACTTAAAAAAAGTAACTACATTACGCCATACTAAAATCGATTAAAATATTTACTACCTATAATGTCAACTGTGAAAATAGTGTCGATAAAGCATCGCTCTTTTGACCCTTTAGTATTTTATTGACCGATGAAGAGCTATCGTATCACAGAGTCATCTATGCAAACAAGATTGCAGTTTTTGAGTTACAAGAAAGCGACTATATTAACCGGATATGATGATGGCTGGCATGTTGGCTGTAGCAGTACTTTATTATTAGAGTTGTTATCAGGAAGATGTTGCTGTCCACCTCGCATTTCAGCTTCCCTCTGTCGCTTCTTACGACACCTTCGGGATGATATATAGGATAGTGGATGCTTACGCCGCTATTATACTACAATAAATAATAAAACTATGAGAGCGCTAGCGTTTAGTCCTAAAGCTATCACAGCACTTCAAAACACAAATAATTATCGGATATTCATTGTTAAGCTAGTTATGTTGGTATTAACCATAAAAAACTATAATACACAATAGAATGGCTGTCAACCTTACTTTGTAGGAGGATTGGCGTCGCCGGGAGCACACATACAAGCAATTACGTCGTATTATCAGTTATCACTACTACAAACACATTTTAGACTTTTGATTAATGTTTTTGACGCATAAATGTTTCTTTATTTTTGTTTCTAATATTCACAAAATATAAACAGTTTCGATTTACTGCTTGTAGAATATGACTCCTTTATTTAAATTCCATTTCCCGCTGTTCTTTCCACACGTAATTATTGCACAATTAGCCATTTTGAAAATTGGAATCGATTGATTGTGTTGACATTTATACGTGTGAATTGACGTATTAGTGACATGTTAGTGGCTATACGGGCTCCGCCCACTCCCCCGTTCTATTATGCATGTATTATAGCATTCTATGATATTAACATACGTATTATCTAGTTTTTAGTTTATTTTTATGGTGTATGGTAACTTAAATTTACTTTTATACGTGGTAGAGCCACGCTGCAAATATATTATGGTAGTAAAACGACAGTGGAAGGATCACGCTCTCACAGAATACCAGCGTAAAATAGCAGCTTAATACTGTAGTGTTTCATGAGACCCTTTTCTACTGGAAACGAGGCATTCCATCTTCGTCCTCAGTGATAACAGCGCATCTGCATTTTGTTTCTTATATATATAAACACTCACGCCTACCCCAGAGGGGTAGGCAGAGACTACGGACTTCCATTTGCCACGATCTTGACATACCTCTCTCGCCTCCTTTACGTCCATATCTACACGCTCGTCGGTTAAGAGTGATCCTAATGTTGCCCATTTTCAAAATATTTTGAAAATGGACCACATAAGGAGTACCGAGGAGGAGTATCGAGGGTAAATGTAAATATCTATGGGCCACAGCTTCTAGTTACCATTAGGCGGATTGAGTGCTATTTTATCACCCTTATTCTATAAAAAGAAATCTATTTTTTTTTTAAATCTCTACTTTTAGGGAGTATGAAGATTACATGCACGAGGTGATCAACGTACGGATATCTGGTAAATAAACGTGATGATTTTTATATAAGTAAATCTGACGAACGAATATACAGTCCACCTGATGCTAAGTGAATGTTGTGCCTTATAGACCCAAGAATCAAAATACAGATGTCATTAAGATATAATGTTTCCAATAAAGTTTTTATTATAAAATGTTCTTGTCACCTACCCTGCAAAAGACACAAAACACAGCAGCATTATGATGTGCTTTTAGGCTGGCATTCCGTGAAAACGTAGTTATTGCTCGATCGAGCCGCCCCTTTAATAGGGTTTCACCCTAATACAGCCTGCTTCTATTTTGGAAAATAAAAATATTGTTTTGAAAACTGGTGTTGCGGAGTAGCATTACCAATTTGCCGCATGGTGAGTATTGATCATTCATTTCTATATTAATTACAGCCTTTTGAAGTCCATTGAAAATAGGCATTAATTTCCTCATTGAGATTTTGCCATATTTGCAATTTGCAAGCGGTTTTAAAGCACTTTTTTATTATTTTCTGTTTAACATAAGTATATTAGTTAGTTGGTGTAGCTAATCCGCAACAAAACAGTCTCAATACGCTTTTTTTATAGAATATGGGTAACAAACCAGCACACAGTCCACCAGATGATGAGTGGTCACTGTGGCGTATAGACTATCAGTCCGCAATAAAGAATCGAAATGCAAAAGTGTGCCACCCCTGAAGGCTGAGATGTAATGCCTCTTTTTCAGTAAAAAGAGTCTCCAGTTCTCTACACTCACCATACGATAAACAGCAGCATTAAGCTGCTATTTCACGCTGGTATTTTGTTAGAGCGTGGTCCTTCCACGATCGAGCCGACCCATTCGTGCTACTATGACGCCAATAGCACAAGCTTTCATTGTGCATTGGGAGGTAGATCGGCGCAAACGCAGCCGTCATTTCAATCATTAAGAAATCCGGCGGCGGGCACAAAGCGGTGATTGATGCGCCCGTTTACCAGTCGCAGTGGCACGGACCGGTAAAAAACGAATGCTTAATTAACTCGTTTGGCACCGCCGCTCATTAGAATTATTAATCAAACCGAGGCGGGGCGATAGCGCGAGTATGATGTATCGTGCTTTGATTACATTAATGTATTTCAATGTCGGTAATTAAAACCACGCTGGGACGCCCTAGACGAGTGTTGGGAACAAAAGATGATTACGCTTAGCCCACTAAATTCAAAGACTTCACTAATGACACTTATAAAATATGGTTTCGCTAATCCAGCAGGTGCCGATAGACAATCGAGGAAATTAAAATGAAATCGTTCGATGTTTTTTTGTTTCGCCTAAACAAAAGCTTAATGCACCTGCATACTCAATTTAAAACATAGGTACCATTTGCGCATTTAAAGTTCAAAGGAAACTCTTCAAACCCCTGTTTACTTATTTTATTGTTTTTTTTTTATTTATTATTAAATTGGTGTAAATTTTAAAATGTTTGAGTTCTATTAATTTTTTATACAGTATTTTGACAGTATTTAAAAATATGTAACCACGCTTTTTCGTTAAAATTCAAAATATATCTCCCTAATTAATGTCCTTTTTCAACAGTTCATATATAAAAAAAAGAAAAAATTATACGTGTAACTCTATTCTAACAAATTCATTTACACACTTCGACACAAAAATGAAAGCTATCGTTATTTTATCTTGTCCTTTTAATCTGTGTCCAGTCGTGGAAATAATAATAAATAAATATATATAATAAATAAAATATTGCGAGTTATTGTAAAGTTTTTACAATGTTTCTATTATGACTCAAATGTGCTGTAAATTACTTAAAATCTTAAAAAACTTAAAATCTGTAATTTAATCGGTTTTGATACCCGGGGATCCAACTCAGATTTATCGTGTATATACTATTATATAATACGATAGTTTTTTATAACTAAACAATATAATTTCTATTTAATGATACAAAATTCTAACGTGTACATGATGCGAACCACTCAATTTCGAAACCCCAAAAATGTTAAAGTAAAATTATAATGATTTCTTATATTTACGCGAACACTACACATTGATTAAAACTACTTTTACGGATTTTGTCGCGTTTAATTTTAATAATTTTTAATTCCCATCGTTTCTCGGGAAGTCTGCAGTTTGTGATCATATCCTAGACGACCCCAACCATTACATCAGATTTGATAGACCACAAATCCTCGCGAAAAAATACCGATTCTTACCAAGGATGATACGTGAGGCTATTGAAATTAAAAAAACATCCTAATTTAAATTGAGAAGGAGGCTGGGTACTACCGCCTGCTTGGGACCCCGTAATCAATAAAATTTAAACTAAACCCAAGCACTGACAATACTTCAAGACACTGTCAGTTCATTTTGCATAGATCGGACCATAAAGAATAATTAAAACAGCTGAAGGTACTCCGGGTTCAACAATGACATCGGGACGTCAGTCATCTCAGTCCCCCGTGACCGGGACGTCGGGAATTAAAAGTAATTAAAATTAAACGCGATAAAATCCGTAAAAGTAGTTTTAATCAAAGCAAAATTATATTAAATCAGTACAAAATAAACAGTTACATAATAAAATTGTATATAATGAATAATGCAAAAACATTGCTAGCTACAAGCAGACTGCCCATATTACGAGTATATCGAAGCTAACTTCAAGAATAGCAGCTCATGTAAGGCCACCGACGGTGGGCGTGCATCGTGCTGAGATACAAGCCTGTTCTAATCTCCCACTGATAACCGCGTCGCATAAAATCCACGCAGTACCTACGTAAATGGCTGATGAATGTTTGTTACGTAGCTTAAACATAAATTGCTTACTTGTGACATTAATTCATAGGATTCTAGCTTCAAACGAATCACTGATGTACATCAATATGATGCAATTTAAATCATATTCATAGGTAACAAAATAAAGCGAATCTGTTAAGATTACGGCATGTATTTAAACCTATTTTAATATTAATGGATCATGTTCTAAATATCATGTTTAAATGATAACAATAAAAGAAAGAATATATATATTTTTATATATATATATATATATATATATATATATATATGAAATTAGCGCTTTATCGTACTGACCACTTTGATCTGAAATATCTCCTCTTTGGTTAAGAATTCCATATTCAAATTTATAAATTCATTTAGCTGGTACATTTGAGTTTTGAAAACAGTCATTCATTTGTTTTTTCCTCATTAATATTTTCTTGTGTGTCGCTTATTACCGCACAATGGAAAACATAAAATATCGGTATATTTACGAGTACAAGTTCTACCGTGGCACCAGTGGTGCAGAAACAGCTCGAAGGATTTATGATGTGTATGGTACCGGTGTCGCAAAAGAAAGCACGGTACTTTTTGGTTTCAACGTTTTCGTTCTGGAAATTTCAACCTTTCGAACTAACCCCGTGTACGGCCGGAGACCAAAGTGGAAAATGAAGAATTAAAGGCTATTGTGGAAGCGGATCCGTCACAAAGCACTTCAGAGATAGCTGCAGGCTTCGGGGTAAGTGATAAAACTGTATTAATCCACTTAAAGCAAATCGGGAAAGTAAAAAAAACTTGAACGATAGGTACCTCATGATTTAAATGAATCGAACTTTCAAACACGCGTCGACTGCTCTGTTACTTTGCTCAACCGACACAAAAATTAAGGGATTTTAAATTGAATCATTACTTGTGATGAAAATTGGATACTGTACGATAATGGGAAGCGCTCGTTGCAATGGCTGAACCCTGGAGACCCAGCCAAATCCTGCCCTAAACGAAAATTGACTTGAAATTCTCTTGATT
Organism: Parnassius apollo; assembly: GCA_907164705.1. NCBI lineage: Eukaryota > Metazoa > Arthropoda > Insecta > Lepidoptera > Papilionidae > Parnassius > Parnassius apollo. The sequence continues at coordinate 5,083,946 of CAJQZP010001367.1, read as the reverse complement.
AAAAATTGACGAAATTGACTCAGAAAAAGTTACTTGTGAGTGTTTGGTGGACTAACGCTGGTATCGTTCACTACAGCTTTCTAAAATCTGGCCAAACGATTACGGCAGATATCTTTTGTCAGCAACTGCAAACCATGGAGGAAGAACTGGCTGCTAAGCAACCGAGATTGGTCAATCGCTCTAGGCCACTGCTGCTTCGCGACAACGCAAGACCACACACTGCACAACGAACAACCACTAAGTTGATGAGCTACAATTGGAAATGTCTGCGACACCCACCGTACTCCCCGGACCTTGCTCCAACAGATTACCATTTTTTCCGGAATTTGGACAACTTCTTACAAGAAAAAAATTCAACTCCGATTCGGCAGTCCAAACCGCCTTCAAAGAGTTTATTGATTCTCGCCCCCACGGTTTTTTTAGTAAAGGGATCAATGAACTACCTATGAGATGTCAAAAATGCATAGATAACAACGGTGTATACTTTGATTAATTAAATATATTTTACAATAAAAATTGACTTTATATTCCTCCCGTACAAAACGCCAATTTCATATGTAAGCACCTATTATTTGAATTATATTTTATTCGGAAATTATGAATAAGTATAACTAGTTTCAGCAACATATTATAATGTAGAACAATTAATCTATACATATAAATGAAATTCTAGTATCCTTCTATGATATTGAAATAAATGACTTCTATTAAGCTTAGGGTTTTTTGCACGCTATTAAGCATTAACATTTAAATAACAATTTTAAACGGTCCGGTAACTTAACGAACAGATAGAGAGCAAAGCATCCCAAGATGGATCTAGGCTGTATTTTAACCGAAAAACTTACAGATTTTTCTTGAAATTTAAAACAAAAGAATATAAAAAATATTGGTCTTTAACTACCCAGGCAAAGCCGAGGCCGGGCGCTAGTAAGTAAATAATAAAAATGTGTGCCAACTGTAACAACATTTCGAATTATAAAATTATTATGTACTTCCTTAACATACATGAATAATAAATTGTGCAAAATTAAATGAGAAGAAAATAAAAATAAACATAAAAACAAAATGACGCTCGTTTGAAAAGTTAAGTTAACGTGTGATATTGAGAACTAAAGACAAATTTCAGGTAAAAAGTAAAGAAAAAACATAAAAATTGCAGTAACGAGCGGCAGGTGTCGCCAAGTTTGTGAACAACAACAAAGGGTCGCTATCACGGACTGTTAACACAAGAAGCGCGTGCGCAAACGCAACCACAACCCTACACGCAATATCTGGGTGTTTTACTCAAAATTATATCTTATGCATACTTTATTAAAGAAGATTTTAAAGCAACTTCATAATGAAAGAAATAACGACAATTCGCAAACTTAACGCCAGAACAAAGGCCCACGCGTTCGGTACTCAAATAACCACACAGGACGTCTCTAAAAACTCATGTGGTTTAACAGAAACACGAAACATATACTGTGTCTTAAGAATTGAATGCAAGCATTTTGTTTTACATTTAAATATAACTTAAGATTACAAATAGCTTTACAATGGCCGGATAATACTACCGGCCGTTGATTCTATTATAAAAACTTTAGGTATCTAACTAATCGTAGATTTAAGAACATATCATATTTTAAAGATTGATTTTATATAGGTGCAAGTATCGCATGATATACGTGTGAAGTATGATCGCCGTAAATTGCATATTACATCCCCGCTAGCACTAATGAAATTATTAATCGCAAATTTAAATGCTGATTGGTCACAAGTTCTGCGTTGAAGGAAAACATCATAAGTAATCTGCATGTCTGAAGAATTCTTTCTTTTCTTTTTATTTAAAAAATATTTTTTTATGAATAAAACATTTGACACGTGAAGTCCGCTAGCAAACACTAGAGGAGCGCGGCACACTATATTCTCCATAACCCTCTCAGAAAGGAGAGGAGGTCAGCGACCAGCTGTGGGACATGTATAGGGTGCAACATTACTTTTAATTTTTATGCCTCGCACTATATGGATTGGTAACCTGATGTAACATGCTGAAAGTCAATGGACGCAGCTTAACACTGTGCTTAGAAGCAAACTAATTATTTTATATCTATATTGTTCTTCTTTTCGTGTGCAAGGTTCTACAATAATTCGATGTTTTAGTAATCGGTGTCACGGTACCTAAGACTATTCACGGGAAGGCCTTGAGCTGTACCGCTTTTCCGGAAGGCTTACTTACTATATTCTCTCGCACTACTTCGAACTTAAGTGTACTTATTTCAATATTAATTTATTCATATTACAGGTTATTAAAGTCCAGCGCTGAACATGGCCTATGTTAGAATGTTTCATAGACCGGAATATTTGCCATAGTTTCCACACTTGGCAAGCGGACTTGCAACCGCAGTTTTTGATTACTTTGAGATAATTTCACGAAGATGCTGCTGACATCTGCTGGTCCATTTCATCTGTCGCACTTGCGACACCTACGGGCTGACTTGATGGGATAGTGGATTCTCTTACGTCACCACTACACGGCGAACATTAAATGTTTTTCATTTTAAAACTCATAAATATTTATGACGCTCAAAAAACTTATTATCGTCTTTAATCTTACCAAACAAATATGTCGAATAATATGTCGAAGCTATCAAATATCACTAACTGATTATAGGCAGAAGTATTGCTAGTGCAAAGGTGTCGACGTTGCATTCACTGACCCAGTGGGCCAACAAATTGTTACCATCATCAACCAATAGATATCCGAGCTGCCACCTCTCCCAAATTTGAAGAAGTGACTGTGCCGCCGCGCTCGACATGCAGATTAATGATTTACGGTGCCCGGCAGTTTGCACCTTTGACTTTGCCCAGCTCGACTGGCATGAATATTTTTACTGAGAATTTTAAAATTTTTAAACCACCTTAAGATCACAAGATAATCGCCATTGTGTCAAGATAAATTATCTAAACTGATGATGTAATATAAATAAATGTTCTATTGATTCATTGAGGTTCCATTGACTAGTCATCGCCATACTAAACGGCTAATCGCTAAGGACAACGTGCAGGATACGACAGTTTATTCTGTTTACGACTTACAGTCATCGTAACTCCCACGCAATAACGAGGATTGTGGAAAATTTAATGGAGGTACAAATTTTTTGTTTCGCCAAATATAAAATGCAAAATTTATTACTACCAAAGTGTTTTATTACAGTGAACTTTAAAGACATTTAAATCCATAGTCGTTTAAGATATAACAACGAAACAAGACAAAATTTTAAACATTTTTATTTGGATATTTTAATTATAAGTTTATGACAAACTTGAATTGAATTCTACTAATGTTCATTAATACGCAAACACATGAAAAGAAATGTACTGAATATAGAAGAATTTAAAACATACATTCAAAAATATCTTTTGTGTTATATATTAATTGTATTACTTCCCGCAAATATAGTATTAAATGAGGTGTTTCATACATTCATATCTAAAATAAAATATATAAATACAAAAAAAATATTTAAAATCTTATTTTTTCAGTAATTACTTATATACGTTATGTATATGCACACTATACGAGAGAACCTAAATTAGTGTTTTTTAGAATTTTTGTCTGTCTACCTGTTTGTTTGTGTATGCACGATTCACGCAAAGACTACTTAATATATTTCTATGAAATTTTGTGTGTGGGTAGTTAGGGACTCAGGGCAACTTATAGGCGTTTTATTTGATTACGGACCTTTAAAAAAGGATTTTCCTTCCTTTGGATGGTAATTTCTATTGAAGTGAAAACTTCTTCAGCATCGTTGTTATTTGAAAGTCTATAAAACGAAAAAGCGACAGTACCTAAAAAGAGACAGACACTTAAATTCATACGATTTAACGTGGAATAAAATGAGATAGGAAGCGTTATAGCTCAATGCTCGCGAGTCGAAAAAGTCGTAAACGCCGCCGAAACGGCGTTGCTTACGCGTTTTGTTCAACAAGGTACGAAGGTGTCGTGTGTCTATGGAATAAACAAGCAGTGAAGAACGGCCAAACCTCAACTCTCGTAATAGGTCAAATTGATATAAATCTTTTTGTAATTAGTGAGTACTATATAGGATATCGAAAAGAGATAAACATTCGAAGGGAAATTAATCTACTCGTCGTAAAAATTAGTGGGGTGTATTAGTACTTTTAAAAGTACATTAAGAATATCGAAGACTTTTTTAGATATTTTGAATATAGTCGGATGAAAATATGTCGTTTAAATAAAATAAGTAATAATATAAATGAGTCCAAGTAATAATAATTTGATTAAACAAAGAACTACGGTAACCGGTACTAGGTAGTTTCGTGCGTTTCCCATCTGTATAGTTCACTTTTCATAACCTATGATTTTTCATATAGACATGGCAGCACGTGGCCACAGGCAGTAAAAAAATATAACAAATACAAATAACCATATTGAAAAAAAACATTCATTAAAAATTCATGATTTCATAAATTCCATCTAGCGTCTATTTTACGTACCACTTGGGTATCAATCAATTGTTAGATAAAGTGACTACCTATAGAATAAAGTAGGTGGTGCTATTATAATTTTACTTAAAAGAAAATATAATATCTATGTGTCTAATATATATATTAAAAGGATTGTTACATTTATTTAATATAGAATTTAATTTTCTTATATTTTATGCCGAACTTCTGGTTTAAATTATAATATTAAATAAATCATTTGCCGTAAAGTATTTGTATTTTATGTTCATTGCATTTGAAGGTTTAATTTCAGTCGCGTGTGAGCTGCACGCATGTTTTTTATATTATCATCATTACAGCCCTTAACAACTTACATATTACCGGGCCGTCACTCCATCTAGTGGGAGGTCGCCCTACACTACGCTTACCGGTACGAGGCTGCCACTCGAGAACCCTTTTTCCCCATCTGTTGTCAGATCTTTGAGTTATATGACCGGCCCATTGCCACTTGAGTTTACAACTCCGTTGGGCTATGTCGATAACTCTGGTTCTACTGTGTATGTCCTCATTTCCATGTTTATCACGCAGAGAAACCACGAACATAGCCCTCTCCATAGCTCGCTCAGCGACCTTGAGAGTTCTCATACAGCCAGCAGTGAAGAAACACGTCTCAGATCCGTCAGTCATCACTGGCAACACGCACTGGTTTTACAATCTAGTTTTCAGGTTTTGAGATATACCTGACGAGAAGATGTGTCGTAATTTCCCAAATGATGCCCAGCTGAATTAAATCCGTCGGTTGACTTCTCGGTCGAAGTTGGACTTACCCAGACAGACTATTTGTCTCAGGTAAACGCACTTGTCGACAGCTTCGAGCTTAGTGTTACCAACAACTACCGGCATAGGTGTGACATGGACGTTACACATGATCTTTGTTTTGTCCATGTTCATCTTAAGACTTATTCGTTGGGAGATACCATTGAGGTCATTGAGCATAGTGCTTATGTTCTCCAGCAATTCTACCATAAGGACTATATCGTCGGCAAATTTAAGGTATAGAATAGTGTCGGATAAGACTTGCTCCTTGGATCGTTGCGTTGGCTTGCGAGTGGCTCCAACGATTATGTGTACAGCTACCCGTAGAACCTCTCAGTCTCACTCAAAAATCTCAGATGTCCCGGAAACGATGCTGCCACACTCAGTTTTCAGCTTTAACAGTTGGCTCTTTCTGGCAGACAGATCTCTGGTAAAGACTATGAAACTGAAAACGGTTTTGTAACCCGAGCTGAAAGGTTTCGGGACATTGGACTAGAGCGCGAGGGGGACGAAGCGTTGACTTCATTAAACACGACCTCTCCAACTTAACGTTTAGGTTCAGTGTGCCTCTAACCATTCGGTGATCACTGCCAGTTTTCATCCTTGCAATCACTGAGGCATCACTGAACAGTTGCCGTCTAGTCGTCATAATGAAGTCAATCTCATTTTTTGTCGAAACGTCGGGGCTCGAACAGGTCCACTTTCGGTGGGGCCGCTTCTGGAAGAAAGAGTTGGTCATAAAGAGGCCCACTTTCTCCATGAAGTGGGTCAGCTGCTGGCCCTTTGGGTTCCGTTACCCTATCCCAAATTTTTCTACCTTCAGCTCACCACTCTCCTTTGTGCCTAGTTTTGCTTTGAAGTCTCCCATTAACATCGTATAGTGTATGATCTCTCTCTATTTAAGTTAATTATAAATATTCAATAATTGATAATTTTAATTAATAATACCATAATTTAAATGTAATAATAATATTAAAGATTGCCATTATTTGCAGTGCCCTTCCAGGGTTCTTATTTCGAACTGTTTTTTTATAATTAAGACCAAATGTATACAACAAGAATAGCAAATAAATTGAATTGAATTGAAGTTTAGTTTCTAATGTATTAAAAGTTCTTAGCAGCTTTTAATTTTTTATCTGTAAATAAACTGATAAAAACTGCAATTACCTATAGTTTAAATACAGAGATTTCATATATATATATAAAAAAAAAAAAATTAAATGTATAATAGTCTGATCTTGAATTTATAATATCATGCAATGGCGGTATTTCATAAAATTTTAGTGTTTGTTGAATATATTATGATATACCTTGACTGAATCAATCAATAGATATTGTTACAAAGCTACTAATGGAATCGATCTAAACGTAAATTTCGTAGTAAATATGTAAGCAACCCAAATTTGATCAGCGCCGACTCCACTCATATTTCAATTGCAATTGAAGTGATTGACATCGTGGTGAAAAATTGCGAGGAAACGTATTGAGAAGTTAAAAAAAATTTGGATTACCTAGGAAGTTGATCATCCCGCATTGGAATCAAGTTATTTTGACCTGTGCCCAATAGTGGGATGTATCTAGACTGCTACTTTTTACTTTTAATAGGGCTATCCACTGCTGATGACTGGATATGCAGTAGTATTCACGCTTGGCAAGCGGGTTGGCAACCGCAACTTTTTATTATTTTGCACTGTTATCAGGAAGATGCTGCCCATCTCCTGTTTCAGTTTGCCTCTGTGGTCTCTTACGGCACCCACGGGACGAAATGGGATAGTGGTTTCTTTTTCGTTGCCGCTACATGGCTAATATATTTCTACTCCCGTTCATTAATTGGATTCCTTTACCGTAGTTACCACGCTTGGCATGCGAGTTGCCAACTGCATATTATTATTATTTTAAGCTATGATCAGGAAGAGGCTGCTGCCTGTCTTCTGTACATTTCTACTCCAGTTCATGATTATATTTCTTCTCACACGTTCACTGTGAATAGAACTTTATTTATAAAATTTTGAAGTCTACTCGAACGTAATAAATTACTAGCATATATTTTATGGTGCCATTCAAAAGTCATTTGGCCCCATTGACTATTAATAAAGATATTGAAATTCAACATTATTTTATCAAAACTATATCGATTTAATTATTACCTCTCGTCAGTCCAAACGCCATATTCTGGCGTCTCAAATAATATGCGCATCTGTCAAACGCCATAATATGGCGTCGAGTGATAGCAAACTATTTGTAACATATATATGATATATATAACATAATTTATATCTGTTATGCATAATCTGATAGCTTATTTAATAACGTTTCCATTGATATATGATTATATATATTTACTTAGTATATATATATATATATATATATATATATATATATATATAGATATATACATATATACTTAGTATACTTGTTACATACTTAGTACTTCTGAAAGTGCTCGACAGATGCGCCATATTGGCCAAAATGACCCCGACATTCGAGTGGATTAATAATATGTAAATAACGCATTTCTGATTCCAGGGCAATACTCCATTCATAAAGCCACAGCGGAAGATAGCAGAAGAAAAAAGGTGTTGGCTAGACGTATGATATTAATGCAATTTTGATAAACTCAAGTGTGTTTTTATAGCATATTATATTGCCAAATTTCAATCATTTCCTACTTACAATATAGTCACATATACCGGGGTGTCCCTACAAGTGACACAGTTTTACTATTTTTAGTACGGAATAGTATTATTGAGGTATCTAAAATGAAACCCACGCGAGCGAAACCGCGGGTGAAAAGCAAGAATATAAGTACGTTCATTAAAAGCTGTATATTATTGGTATTTATTTATGTTTTATTGCTTAAACCTTAAATAAAAGGGTAACAAAGGGTGAACTTAATGCCTTTTGGCATTCTCTCTCCGTCAACTCCGGGCTTAGTGAAATACGCGTTAAACATATAACATCCCGCTTTTTGCGTCGAAGGTTAAAAAGAAAATACCAGCGATGTTTCTCTCGCCATGTCTTCTCAGTTAATACTCTTAACAGCTAAGACTTAACTGGAAGATACGGTGAGAGAAACGTAATATGAATCTCGTTTCGAAATGGTAGTAGTTTTTCTTTGAAATACATATTATTAAAGACATTTCATTTCAATGCATTATAAACTGAATTACGCTTATATAAAATGATGGGTTTACACACTTTAAAAATACGCTCATCAAATTTCTGTCGGCCAAAGTTTTGACATTACACAATATTTTCAGTGAACATATTAATCGCCTTCTCCCTACAATAAAGTAACACTTAAGGGGAAATATAACCTCAAATGGCTTAGCAAGATCCTCCGTTATGCCGAAAGTATTGCAGCATTAATTTTGAAATAAATATATGGTAAAGTTGAGGATTAATGTTAAGGTTTATGTTAGACGAAAACACGATTCCGTAAAATTTTCTCGATAGAAAAAAAATCCAAAGTTACCTCCAAACTGAACAATAAACCGCTGTTATTCATAAAATACTTTAAATAAGATCATGAAACTTTGCATACTAACTGAACTAACCATAAAGCAGTGCTTATGTTATTTACTTTTTTTGAAATATCATTATTTTCACTGTAAAAAAGAAATTACCTAAACTATCGGCGCGTAAGCTTGGTTCCTGTCGCTCCGTTAGTATTGCTCCGGCTTTTGAAGGGAGAAGTTGTGTCGCTTACGATCAGAAAACACATTACGCAACAGGAAGACGTAAAATTAAAATGGGGAATAACCGTTATAAAAATAAGAAGCGACTGGGTTGGCGTTAAGAAGCAGATATATATAAACATAATGAAATAAGTATCTAACGACCTATCTACTTAGAGTATTAGTGATTACAAACATGTCGGTACATAGCATACGACGCGCGGGGAAGTGGGGGCGAAATTAGAATTTGAGCTGACTTACTCTCACCTCTTAAGAGGGATAGATACAGGAGGTCCCCCGCGTGACCATGGGTGCTGTAAAGCACCCGAAACGTCGGGATAATAATAAAAATAAATTAAAGTAATTAAACGCGATAAAATCCGTAAATAATAGTTTTATTCAATGTGTAGTGTTCGCGTAAATTTAAGAAATCATTATACATCTTTAGGCTATTAAATTTTTACTCTTCCTCCACCTTAATACAAATTCTTTTCATCGCACCTCCCTTCCCTCTTGCTGGTAACACAGCAATCGTTAAATAATTGACTTCCAAAGTTCTTTAATTTTCAACAAACTTTTCGCTACTTTTTAAAGCGTTATGGCTAATCAACTCTTTCGACTCAGACATAACGCGTCTTTCAAAAGAATAAGTTAAATAAAAAATATGTTTCTCTAAATAAAATTGCCGTGTCCAAAAGTTAAGTGTTCACAATTTGAGTTGTTAATGCTGTTATCCTTTTGATACACCTAATCAAGTCATTCGGTTCATTACCGCGGTTCGCGTAGCGTGACTCGGCTTCTGTGAATCACAAAATGTCTTCTATTCTACGGCTATCCATTTTAGGTAATATCATTTTTATTAATTATCCATTCCTTAATCATTTTTAACGTGGTGGTGCCACGTTGCAGATATATTATGTTTTTTTTTTATAGAAGAGAGAGCAAACGAACATACGGTTCACCTGATGTTAAGTGACTACCGCCGCCCATGAACATCCGCAACACCAGGGGAATCGCAGGTGCGTTTCCTACCCTTTAGAAAGAAGTAAGCTCTTTTCTTGAAGTTCCCCAGGTTGTAGCACTCACAGAATACTTGAATAAAATAGGAGTATAACGCTGCTATGTTTCGTGTGGCAAGTGTAGAGAACCGGAGACCCCTTTTTACTGGAAACGTGGTATTTCATTTTATTTCCCAATGGTGACAATGCATTTTGATTCTTAATTAAGGATAGATGTAGATGTCTACAGCATCAAAAATGTCCCATACTTGATATATTGTGACTAATACTTTTTTCTGCAGAGTTAGTAGCTTCCTGTATTGTCCGAATCCACTCCGACTGGTTCGTTCATCTACTGGTCGTACATGTTGATCATCAGGTCCCAGGTTCGAATCCCAGTCGGGCCAAAATCAGTGATTGGAGTTTTTTATCAGGAAAATTTTCGTAGCAGTCCAGACTATGGGAGTGAGGGAATAGAGAGTGCACCTCTGCTAGCGCATACACTTAGGCGCTATAATTCCAGCAGTATAAATCATGTTCTGTGCAGTGGCAAGTCTCAGTTTAGACTGTCAAATGTGATCGAAATTCGATCTGGAGGATATTACTATAATATCAGAAGATAATTGAATAGAAGGTAGAGTTCGTTTCCTGCCCCTCTTCAGACCGAAAATGAATATCCAAAATCTCAAGCTCGGGTTAACCATGGCTTGAGGATGTCAGACACCTTATTCCTCCCGTGACCATGGGCGACACCCGAAACATCAGGAATCATAAATAGATCAAAATGAACGCGATAAAATCCATAAAATTAGTTTTATTCATTGTGTAGTGGTATTCGTGTAACGTGTCAATTAATATCATTTTGTCATCAACTTCAAAGTCCTAAATAAAGATAAAGAAAAATGGAATATTTTTGGCATTCATAATGTTTTAACTAAACTAAAAGGCTATCACCAGCGCAAGGATATCTGTGTTCATCAAACCATCTACACAATGTAGTGATTTGGCAATCCTTTCCAAAAACACACATCCGCTGGCGTGTTAGAAAAGTCCTGTGTCCTGCAATGGACTTGAAAACGCTAATGATATTTTTGTTAAAACTATATGTAACCTCTTTTAGTCACGAAATGTACAAGGAATAGAATTATCTGTTTTATAAAATTTAAAGTGAAGAAACAGTTCATATTTTATGCGCTGCAAAACCGTTCATCAATAATTGCGCTAAAACTTTGTCAACTTATTGCTTGCACTTGCGCGAATATTGTAGGCATAGTACAGTTAACTTACGGTTGTGCGGTTGTGCGTTGTGCTAATATATTTGAAAGTCATATATAATTCAATTTCAATGAATATATTATCATTCCTATTAAACAATATGACCCTTCCAAATTTGAAACGATATTTCCGCAAATATTTCGTTTGCGGCAGCATTGCGCCGGATACCAGCTAGTATATTATTAAAAATAGAAATAGATTATCAACGTTTTCGGTGTTCTTCTTCTTCCTCATCATCGCCCTTTAAAATACCAATGTAGGATAGGAAGAATAAGGAGATTATATTACTAAAATTAATTCAATTCGGTCGGCTCAATAGCATAGTGGTTAGCTACCTGAGCTGCGGCGGGCCGCGACGTTTTGTTTTCTTTTTCCTTGGCGTTAATTCAACATTATTTGTTAGAAAAAAAATTGAAAATAGAAATTGAAGAATATAAATCGTAACAATAAGACAATAGAAATGAATTAGTGCTCGATTACTTCGAAAACCGTTGTTGTATCTAATGTTTCAGATTACATTGCTTGGCGAGTTTGTCAAAGTCGCGTGTGTCGCCTATTACAGTAGAACAAAAGCAGCAATGGTAATTGTGTAATACAAAAAGTCAATCATAGTAAGTCATAGTAAAATATTCATCTAGACGTAAATTAATTAAAACAATGATAACTAGTAAATAATCACTTACTGATGAAATGCCTTTATTAGTTTAATTACACGTCCTTGATGAGTTTTATAACTGATTATGCTGCAGTGCACCATTATAAATTTATAATAACAAAAATTCACGTACGACGTTCCCCGCACAACTAAATCACAAAATGGTGAATTATGTTCGTCCAGCCATATAAGCGACGACATGGCGCGTCTATGCGACTTCTAATGTCTTATTATTACGATTTCTGTGTGAGTTATGTCAGTGTAACATGGAGCTATCTATATTTACTAATATTCATTGCATAATAGTGGATACAAAACACTATAACGAGCTCGGCAACTCTGAATGCCGTTCTGAAAGAGGATTGTTAGAACTTCTAAGAATCGACATTACATTACCTATTATCAAACAGAATTAGTCCGCAATCCAATTACCAAGATTAGGAATACTTATGTTACGAGACTTGGGAATATGCCGCTCCACCATATAGCGTATACTAAAATATATTCTCCAATTGATACCGTATAAACTCATAAAGCACAATGGCTTACGAACAAATTAAAAAAAACCGTTTTCCGAGAAAAAAATTACAGATAGAAGAAATCCATAATACCATTATGGGCTGGGGCGCAATTTGTGGCACCGCCTACGATAGTGACCCTGGTTTTTGATGAAAATATCATCAAAAATAATTAAGAAAATCACCGATGAGACATGCTTGAAACTGTGCCTCTTCTTTTGGAGACAAAAGCGCTTTAGTAAACTTTCATTGATATTAAAAAAAAGCTTTAGCTCACAGATTCTAGCGTTCAGCAGTGGTGCAAAGGCAACAACTCCTGACTTACAGTTTATGGTCTGTCTTAAAGGCAAGGGACTGTGCCGTGGAAGTGTTATTAAGCTAAAAGCTCAATAACACTTCTTAAACTGAAATGAAATGAACTAAAATGAAGATAATTGTAGCAAAACTTTTCAAACGTTTGTCGTTGTCCGGTACGTCGGCGGCCCGTGTTGCTTAATGATGAGGTTAATTTAATGAATAGTAGGTGTACTTTTATTGGTTAATTTGTCTTACAGAGCGACTAAAATTTTTTTTTTTTGTTTTGCTACATAGTATAGCTAATAGCTAATAGCCGTGGTAGCTCAGATGGTTAACGCTCGCTGTAAATATAACAAAACGCGAGTAACCCGGGTTCCCGGCACCAATGAAATTGTTAATTGCAATTTTAAGTGCTGATTTACCACGTGCTCGGCGATGAAGGAAAATATCGTGAGGAAACCTGCATGTCTGAGGAATAAAAAAAATATTTCATGCATTGGGGCAGCGCGGCGGACACTTCCTTACCCTAAAACCCTCTCAGAAATGAGGGAAGGCCTGTGCCCAGCAGTGGGACGTATATTGGCTGTAACTTTATTTTATAGCTAATACTATGCTGTAACTTAATATTTTTTCTAACATTTTTTTAAATATATTTTTGCACTTTTTATTTTCGTTAAATTTAATAAAATCTGAAGAAGAAAAAATCCTCCCTTTATTTATTACTAACGAACTATGCTTAAAAGCTACTACAATCTAGTTGTAAATTGTAGTATATAATCAAAATGGAAATACAATATAAATACGTAATATTATGTAAACAAACATAGTAAACTGTACAGCCTTCATTCCCACCAAGTAAGAACCCAATAAGTTCCACAACGAAATACTGAGCTCCACTGCTGAGCACAACCATGGAGCTGGAAAGAATTTTAACGTATCCTGAAAAAAGATAATTTAATATCTCAGACATTCAGTTTTCCGCAGTACGTTTTTTTAACCACTTTTCATTAAATCAACAATTAAAACTATATGCAAAGCTGTCGTGATTTGTAATTATGGCTAAAAACAGCAACGATTTGTAATTATTTCCTGAGCTAACATGGCTCACTATTTGTTGAATATTATTCTATTTTAGTCTTACTATAATATAATATATTATTACATATTATGTAATAATTGGTGGCAAGCTACATACACACTTATACGTTCGCTTATTTAATGTATCTTCTATCATAACATTATTTTTATTTTATAGCTATCGTTTACCTACAGCTTGCGAAAGCTGCTCCCAAATCCAGCAACAAGCAACATAGCTGCCAAGAGTTTTCAAAAAACGTGACCTTCGAAGACAATGAGGCTTTAGGTATCTGGTACTTACTTCACGTGAGAAACGAAAAACTAAATAGCTTCGGCGAGTCACATTGCGTTGAATTTACAAATATCGCTCAAGAGGTAATTTTAATGTTATCTTACCATTTTTTTTCTTCTATAACTTTAATTAAATGTATTTTACAAACTTTGTAAGAAAACTGTCCGCACATCTAACAAGGAAAAACATTCTTAAATATGTTTATATCTAACAATACTAATAGAAATTTTATAAAATGTTAAAAATTTTCAATTAAATCCATTTTTACGATGCCAAAAAAATAGGAAAGAAAAAAATCTAGAAGAACGCATTGGAAAATACATAGAGAACCTCAAGTGGGATAATCTCCTGATGAAGATGCAGATTCCGTGTTCTATCATCAAATCCAACCGCACCCGGGACTACTATCTAGAAAAACTTGAAGGCGAGGGCTCTTACAGAACATTACAAATGCCTCCATCCACGGGTAATATTATTGGATATTTACTAGTATAACAACCTTATTATACCATATTAAAATAACCTAAAATAACCTTATTGTAAACATTTTATTTTCAAGTATAACAACCATTTGTAGCCAAATCGAAAAAACGAAAAAGTATATTCGACGAGTATATTTTTCATGTATGTTCACATTTGTTATTAAATAAGTTATTTAATTGTTCTTGACCGACAAGCGATGGTGAAGAACGGTTCTAAAGTTGCAGTTTCGTACCGGTAAGCAAAGTGCAGGGCTGTCACTCACTAGATGTAGAGACGACCTGGTAAGAAATGCAAGAAATCGATACATGCACGTGGACCGTATTTTATGGCATTCCTCAGAGAAGGCATATGTTTGGCAGTGAACTTGTGAAGTGTTGTAACGATGATGATAATAATGAGTTGTTCTTCAGGAGTGGTCCTTTTTTCAAGGAAATTTGAAGATAACATGATTAGGGGATGAAGAATTTTAATGTAACTATAAAAACGACTTTTTAGTTGTTTAACTCGAACTCGTGTATTCTTTAAAGTTACAGTCTATATATCACCCACTGCTGGGCACATGCCTCCTCTCATTTTCTGAGAGGGTTTTAAGCGTGTTGTAAGCGTCGTGTAACGCGTGTTTTCGAACATCACGTCTTCGAAATACTTTTTTTCTTATATTTAGTTTTTTTGCGCATTAATTGCAATTTACATTATCATTGGTTCCGGCTGCTCGGGCTGTTCACTGCCTGTGCACGTTTAACTCCTGAGCTACCTTGACTGCATTAAGAAATGCAGTCGAGGTCTATTCAAAAGGGTAAAGAAATTAACTTGTATTAAAAGCAAAAGCCGACTTCGACAACTGGAAAGAATAAAATAATTTTCACTTTTTCAATGTTTATTTTTTTTACAGTATATAATGGCTTCTTATGTAGGCGCTAAAACGCCTACATTAGAAGCCATTATAAATGGAAATTATTTTATTCTTTGAGTTTTTAAAGTCAATTTACTTTTTTCCCTTTCATTCTACTGAATAATTAAATTATTATTTAAAACAATTATAAAAAAAAAACAAAACAGTAATATTTTATACAAATATTACAATCTTTTAACATGCCATCGCCTCTCTCAAGTGAAATTTTCCCAGTACAAAATAGCCTATTGTCTTAAACTACATTCATATTTAAGCACGTATGCATATATTATTATGTACAATTTCACTGACAGCATCACCAACTAATAAAATATCTGATTTGATCAAGCCAGCTAAAAACCAGATGGCGAATAAATACATGTATATAAATTACACGTTTGTCATCCAGAGAGGTACGACTTCCATTGGGCACAATTCTGTCCCCCCTATATCACTTATTTAACATCCATTTTCTTACGCATACCTGTTCGTCAGTTACGGGTACTCTAGGTATTAATTTGAGCTATTAACAGGCTAGTCATCAACGCTTGAATATCGTTTTAGATTTTTGATTGAAATACAATAAAAATTAGGTAAATAAATTAAAAGTACATAGTTTTTGTTTCATAGTGAAAAACAAACCCAAATTTTATAACTGATAACACAAATAAAGAACGGCTATCTCAAACTACATTACATATTGCTTAAATGAACCTTGCAAATTATGGAGTGTAGAAGTAAGGAGAACAATCTCTCATAGGAGAATAGTTGAAAAAGTGGCCATCTGTTAGCAGTAAATAACAGTTCAAAAACTCTCCACAACAGCGCTGGAGTAGCTACTGGGATGAAATGAACTTAGCAGTTGTCGACGGTTTGAAGTGTGCTGCTAAACTGCTCAGTAGCTCTAAAATCTAAAATAATTTTATTTAGTAAATATAACCTCGAAAAAGTCGTCTATCCCACTAATATTTTTCGGCACGTTCTTTAAAATTTAACCCGTAGCTATAGTGGCGCCACCCTTATTTAACGGTTACCTACGGACACTTTTTAATACACAGTCTGTGCTCCTTACCTCTACGCTCCATATTACAAATGTTTTTAAAAATTACGGACGCAACGACAGATCGTCAGTAATGTCATCAGATTTCTCACATGTTGCAAATTTGATAAAAGAAATGTGCATAAAAGCATATGAGAAAAATCGATGAGAGTTTATTTAAAAAATCATTGATAGACACCTAATCATATACATAACGTTTCTTCTTGAGATAGATACGCAAGCACTTAGTAAGAAACTGTTTACCTACATTATGTACTTTAAAACTATTTACCGAATAAATCAAAGAGATAGTACGCCCTGGTTTCACTACGAACACATGCTGGTATCTGTCCATTAAGTTGTGAAACGGTAATTTTGAAATCACAAACTTTTCATTTGTTTCCCTGATCTATCACCCAATAAGACAATTTTATACATTTTACTATCTTAATATTGCCTGTAAAGTCGACTTGATGTCCCTAAATTGAGCGAACGAAACTTATTTATTGCCAATATTAAAAAAAATATAGCATTGGGTGACAAATGAGCACACAGTCCACCTGATGGTAGGTGGATGCTATGACCCATAGACATACACATTTATCCTCAATTAACAATCAAAGTGCAAATACGTTGTCACCCCTTTATTTTTTTTTGCGGATGGAAAATCATCTAATGACGCCTTTCGCTCTGGGTGGAGCGTAAGGGAGTGTCAGACTTTTACTGACTAAAAACCATCCGTGTTCCTTCAGTGCCCTTACGTTCCGGAGCCGCGGTATCTCTTTCGAACAGCCCGCAGCCCCGGCAGGCGTCGGCCCTTGCGGGCCCCTTCACGCTGCTGACAGCTCTTTGAGGCGCGCGTGGAACAAAACGCGCCGTCGACACGGCCTGTCGTCGTTAGACGGACGGACGGCGAGCTACCCATTGCTCGCCGTCCACAGGCCCGCGCCTACGGTGGCCGGGGGGCCAAGACGTAGCCCCCGACGCCCGGGGCGTCTCCCGCGGTGACCGGGGAGGAAAGCTGCTGCTCTCTCCTTCTCCCGCTCCGCCACCTCCTTCGCTAGCATCACTGCTTCGCAGAAGGTGGTGACGGCATCCCATTCCGTCTCGCTCCGGACCATGGCTTCGACCAGAGCCGGACGCGAGAGGTTACCGCCGCCTATCGCCGCTACGAGAACATGGCGGTGCTCCGCCCAAGCAGGGCACACCTCCACGGTGTGTTCCACCGTGTCCTCCGGTCCATCCTCGCAGTGGGAGCACCCGGGCGTTTCCTCCCGCCCGATTCGGTGCGGGAACCTCCCGAACACACCGTGTCCGGTGAGGACCTGCGTCAGGCGGAAGGTGAGGATGCCGTGGCGTCTCTCAAGCCACTCCTCAAAGAGGGGTCTTATCGCCGCTATAGTGGCGTGCCCAGCACGGGGTTGCGACAGTCGCTCTCTCCATGTCGCCATGAGATCGTGCCGGAAGTCTGTCCGCTGCGCGACAACTTGCCGCGGCAGCGGGGTTTCCCCCCGGCATAGTGCCTCCGCGCGCCATTCTTGCAGGCGTGCGAGGACTACCGCCTCCAGATCCCATGGCGGCAATCCGGCAAGGAGGCTCGCCGCCTCGCGGGAGATCGTGCGGTAGCCGCGGACCATTTTCACGGCAACCACCCTTTGGGGCGCGTTCAGGTGGTGGACGGCAAGCCGCGCCAAACCACGCGCCCACACCGGGGCCCCGTAAAGGGCCATGGATCGCACGATCCCCGCGTAGAGCCTCCGGCAGGAGGCGTTTGGCCCCCTCAGGTTCGGCAGGAGCCGCCTGAAGGCAGCCCCGGTCCGTTCCAGTTTGGGAGCCAAACGTCGGAAGTGCTCAACGAAGTTCCATCGGCCGTCGTAGACGAGTCCTAGGTACTTCAGCGTTGACTCGACGCCGATGGATACCCCTCCTACCATCACTGAGGATCCCGGTGGTGGCCTGTTCCGAGGACCATGGAAGTGCATGGCCTCGGACTTGTGCAGAGCCACCTCGAGACCCAGTTGCCGAATCCTCTCAACGACTATCGCAACCCCGCGTGTCATAGTTTCCGCCGCCGCCTCGTACGACCCCCCTTGTGCCAGTACCAGCGTATCGTCAGCGTAGCAAACTACGCTGACGCCGGTAGGGAGGTCGGCGCGCAGTACCCAGTCGTAACCGATGTTCCACAGAGGTGGCCCCAGAACCGAACCCTGTGGGACACCGCACGACATCTCTCGCCGGTTCCACTCACGGTTGCGACCGGGGTAGATGACGGCCCTGTCCGTCAGATAGTCCCCGACTATACGACGGAGATATGTCGGCACCCGGTGATACCGGAGTAGGGAGGCCCCTAATGCAGCTCCAGGGCATGGAGTTGAAGGCGTTGGCGATGTCGAGAGACACCGCCAAGACAACCCCCTCTGGCCACTGCATCCCCCGTCGTGAGGGCTCTCACGCGCATGATGGCGTCCACCGTAGAGCGCCTCTTGCGGAAACCAAACTGGTCTTCCGCAAGATCCGGCCCCGTCCCCGCAAGGTGCTCGGCGAGGCGGTTTGCAATGACTCTTTCAAAGAGCTTGCCCACCTCGTCGAGCAGCACCACGGGCCGGTATGCGGACGGAGAGTCCGCAGGGCGCCCCGGCTTCCGAATGAGGACCAGCTTCCCCGTCTTCCAACGAAGCGGGAATTGGCCTCTTTCCAAGCATGCGCTTAGGATCCCCTCCAGTCGGGGCCCGAGAGCCTCCGAGGCCAGGACCCAGGCTTTGCCAGGCAAGCCATCGGGTCCTGGGGCGGTATTCCTGGCCTTGAGCCTACGTACCGCCACTCTCAGGTCTACCCCGGTCCCTTCTGGGATGTCGTCGTCGTGTCCTGGTGGTCCGCTTCCGGCACCGCAGGTGGCGGAGCCATAGGCGGGGGCGGATGTTCCCCTCGCGCAGGGAACAGAGCGCTTACCACGTCCTCCACGAGCTGGGGCCTGAGACTCTGCGTCAGCGGGGGGCCCAGGTGCGGAGTTTATCCCGCACCATCTTGTAAGGGCGCCCCCCACGGATGAGAGTCTCCAGCATCTCCTCACGGGCCCGATCCCGGGCCCGCAGGACAGCCTCCCGTAGGGCGGTCTTCGCCGCTCTGTATCCCTCGTACAGCTCCGCCTCAATGGCTGCCGTGTTCGGTGGACGAATGCGGAGCCTGCGATGCCTGGCGTACAGGTGCCGCGCGGCGACACACGCCTCGCGCAGAGACGTCAGCTCACGCGACCACCAATACACCTGACGCCGGGCGCTTCCTGGCCGGACGCGGGGCATTGCCACGTCACATATCTCGGACATGGCCTCCTGGAACCACCCTGCCTCATCATTGACGTCGGCAGGCCTGGCCGGGGATGACACCCAAGCCTGCACGATCGAGGCTTCCAGGAGGAGCTCCCGGTCCAGCTGCTTCAGCGCCCAACGCGGACCACTCGGGGCCTGTTGGACTGACGCGCTCGAGGGCTGGGTGGAGACGTCAAACCGGATGTACCGGTGGTCGGAGTAGGTCTCCACCCCCTCCATGACACGCCAGTCAATGGCACGCGGCGACAGAGCGGGGCTAGCGAACGAGGTGTCCACCACCGACTCGCCCCGCATCCGCACACACGTGGGGACAGAACCCCGATTTAGTTCGACCAGGCCTGTCTCCAGAGCCCAGTCTCGAGCAGCTACTGTCGTGTGATCGTGTGATCGGCTGGCTTGCCGGTCGCCGCACATGCATCACAGTGCGGCGTGGCGCAGCAGGTCGCCGATATGTGTCCGGGCTGACAACAGCGGAAGCACAGGCGACTGCGGTCAACCTCCGAGGCGCATCTCACTGATACGTGGTGCCCCACGAGACAGCGATAGCACCTCAGAGGTCTGGGCTCCAGCAGCTTAACCTGCGCTGAGACCCAGCCCACCAGCAGCCTTCGGCCCTCCACTATGGTTTTGGCCGCCGTAACAGGGCAGCACACCGTGGCGGCATGCATGCCCTGTTGGTCCGGGCGTATGGCGCCTGACCTGACCTGGTCAGTAGTGCACCCCCCGGACCTGGCGACGGCGGCCAGCAACTCCTCCTCCGATACCGAGTCGTCCAGACCCATGATGCGCAGGTCTGCGCATCTAACGGGCCTGGACACCCGGGCCTCGTCCGCGTCCAGAGACGCTCTGAGCTTCGCAGCCAGAGCGTCCGCGGTCGCGCCACTGGATTCCCCGGGGACCTCCAGCATATGGGCCCCCGTCTGGGTGACTTTGAGCCGGAGGCCCCGGTGATCCCGAGCTCCCCGAGATCCACCGCCTCCTTCGCCTTCGCGAGCAGATCGCGGTAGGTAACGCCCTTCTTTTCCGCGTCCGGCTGTAGTGTAATCACTACAGCTGCGGTCTTCGGGGCGCGGAGCCTAGCCGCGATCTTGCGCGCCCTGAACTGGCGCTGCCGCTCCTGCTCTTTGGCCTTTTTGGCTGCCTTCTTCCCCTTCTTCTTGTTCCCGACCACCTGCCAACCGGCTTCAGCCGGGAGAGGTGTAGGGAGCTGGGGGGGGGGCGGTGACGGCGGCGGCAGCTGGCTTGCCGCTGGCGCTGGCACATTCGTCGCAGGCACTGGGGCTGGTGCACCCACCACCTGTGCTGCCGCCTTTCCCTTTCTCGCCTTCGTCTTGCCTCTCTTTCACGTCGCCGGCTTAGCCGAAGCCGGTTCAGCCGGTACCGGATTTGCCGGAGCCGGCTTTTCAGGGGGGGGAGGGGCAACTGCAGCCCCGCCCGAGGGCTGGCTGGACTGCCCCGGCCTGGATGCGGCAGCCGTGGCCGCCGCGTACGAGACCGTTGCCGGCCTCGCTGCCGTCTTGTTTGCCCCTAAGGGGGGGGGCGCAGGACGAGGCCCTCCAGCACGGAGAACCGGTGCTGGAAGGCAGCCAGCTCCTGCCGGACCAGGTTCAGAACCTGGTTCTCCACCTGCACGGGCTGGCTTGGGCGCTGCGTCTGGGGCGCCGCGCGAGAGGCAGGCTCACGTAGACTGACCAGGTCTGCGCGGAGCTTCTCGTTCTCCTTCTGGAGAGTCTTCATGGCGGACGTCAGGCGGGCCACGTCCGCCCGCAGCTTCGCCACCTCGTCCGCATTAGGCCCGGCCCCAACAAAGTTGGCCTCCGCAGCCGCCATGATGGAGGCGGAGGCCCCGGGAATGGCCTTAAACTTCGAGGAGGGCTTTTGCTTGTAGGCCACGATCTTGATCGCGGCCTCCACCTCCTTTACGAATCTGGCCTTACGCTCCACCTCGGAGCCGCCAGTCGCACTCGTCTCTTCGCCTGATACCCAAGCCGTATCGCCCGAGTGGCGCCCCTCCTCGGCAAGCTTTGCCGCTCGTTCGGCCCTCTGATTGGCATTCCCCTTGCCTCTCAGCCCGCCCCGCCCGTTGGTGGGGATTTTTCGGGCCGAGACCTCCTCTTCACCGGATGGCGGCCCCTGGTCGCGATCCCGCCTGAACCGCTTGCGGAAGAACTTACTGTTCTCCGCGGTCCCAGGCCCCACGAGTCGGGAGCTCTCTGGGCCTCCCACGCTGCTCGATGCGGCGTCGGACTCTGTCCCCGCATCGTTCCTCCTCTCCTCTACGTTGCCGTTGCCGGCGGTTTTGTTTGTTTGTTTTTTTGTTTCCATTTTTGTACCCACGATTATGGGGGAATTAAAGGTCCACCTTGGCAGAGACCCCTGGGGGTCTGCAAGTACCCTGGCGAGGAGCGCACTAGCGGCTGATTTGTTCATAGAACCCCGTCAGCCATCCATCCCCTCGCGGTGCGTCGCCGCTTGGGATTCGGAGTAACTGTTTATAGAGGTTTTCTCCCTCGCGGTCCGGGCGATTAAGCCAAGACCCTCGGTCCCTATCAAAGCCGCGAGACTTGATCCACGACACTTCGATACTGGGATTACGAGACCGGCGGTGACAGCAAAGGATGAATCCTTCACTGTCTGCCCGGAGGCAGGGTAAGTGCACACCGAGCCCGCCCTCACTCCTCTGCTATGCCCTCTGCTGATCAGAGGGTCACGCAGAGGAACGCACTGTTGGTCCGGAACGGACCCCCCCTCCATGTCAGAATAATTAGCCGCGGCAGCAACATTCCCCAAGGAATAAGAATTTCTTCTCATTTCTCGAGGAAGATTACCGCCGCGCCCAGGGTGCACCGGCCCAGTAGCTGCTCTTCCCTCCAGACGTATCGAGAGGAACTCGCAACTACCAGGCACACGTGGGGGACTTCTGACTTCGCACCCCACGTTGTCACCCCTGAGGACTAAGATGGAATGTCTCGATTCCAGTAAAAAGGGTCTCCGGTTCTCGACACTCACAATACGAAACACAGCAGCATTACGCTGCTATTTTACGCTGGTATTCTGTGAGAGCGTAGTCCTGCCCGGTCCGGTTGAGCTGACTTATTCGTGCTACAACTATAATATAGATGTAGCGTGGCTCTACCACGTACAAAGTGTTTTTCTCTTAATTTTGTAAACTGCGAGTATAGTATATCACAAAACGTTTTGTTTAGATAGTTTGCGTTCGCAAATGAATATTACTATTATTCTTAAGCTTAGATTACTTCTTGAATAATAACATAATGCACACATCGTTTATTTCATCATTCATACGTGGTAGAGCTATGCTGCAGTTATATTAGTGGTATAGTTGTAGCACGAATGGGTCGGCTCGACCGGGGAAAGACCACGCTCCACAGAATACCAGCCTCAAATAGTAGCTTAATGCTGCTGTGTTTCGTATGGTGAGTGTAGAGAACCGGAGACCCTTTTTACTCAAAACAAGGCTTTCTATCTTAGTCCTCACAGGTGACAACGCATCTGCGTTTTGATTTGTTATCGAGGATAGATGTAGATGTCTATGGGTGACAGCAACCACTTACCATCAGGTGGACTGTGTGCTCGTTTGTCACCCTATCCTATAAAAAAATTCTATAAAGTACACCATGGTTAATCTAGATAGGTCCATGTAAGGTTGGGACTTAAAGTTGGATATTAAGTTTGTTAATTACTCTCAGGTTTAAAATAAAATCTGTTTCAATTAAGAATTCCCCGAAAAATGTGCAAACTAAAATGTTAAGTATGGAAATCTAATGAAAAATAATGGATAGAAGTATTTTTTATATATTTAAAATACATTTACTACAATATTAAACTTATTCCACAGCAAAACTAGACCTTGCAGAATTTCACCGCTACCCGATGCGTTTGAAACTTGTGGAAAACCAATACCTAGCATTGATGGACTGCCATGAAAAGTTCGTCTTCATTCTAGCTAAGCAACCCCCAACTGGCAAAGACCTGGACGAACGTATAAAGAAGATAATTGACGCATACTGGCCAGAAGAAAATTAGTAACCGATATTGGTTATGCACCTTTTTAAAATATAGTAAACACTAATCCTGTATATTAAAATTCTATTTATTTTAAAAATACATTTATTACATTTATTTCATGTGTTTTCTCTACCGGTAATACAAAATTTAGATAATGTAAATAATGTTGAAATTTTCGCGCAAAATATACACAAAAATTTCAACATTCCACCAATACGCCTATCACTCTAACCTAGCATAGATTAGTCAGTTAACGAAGAGAAGATATCAAAATACACTAAAGTTACTCAATACACTATATTTCACTGCTGGGCAACACTCACCTGGAGTGATTTTGAACTTGTTGTCCAAATTTCTGTCATGTTAGGACATACCTTACGCACTAAACGTAAATCAGCCAAAAAATAAATACACTCACCTTAACGTTATCTGGGCCGTGAATCCTATATGAACATATCGATATAAATATCGATCCCTTTGCGCCTTTCTGTAACGGCTCCGCAATGTCAAGGGATGTCCTCTCTCGTGGTGCACCAACATTGTACTATTTCGATGCTCCTCTACTCCGTGTCTGACGTCCCCTCACAGCCGCACAACTTGTACATGTACGACACCAATCCTCGACATCGTCACGATAATGGACCCAGTAAAACTGTTCTCGGACCTTCAGTAGAGTTCGTTTAACTCCCAGATGGACTCTTGAACGACCATTATGGCACAGCTGTAGAACATTCGGCACTTTAGCTTTAGGGACAACCATTTGCAGACGACAGCTGTCTCCTCGACCATTGTCCCATTTACGGCACAGGACTCCATCCTGAAGCAGCAAGCTGTCCCATTGGGCCCAATAGCTTTTCGTGGTTGAACTCATCGCTGAGACGTCCCTCCACTTAGGCTTGGTAGCACGGGCCTTCATCCATCCCAGAATCGGCTTGATGTCCGGATCTTCCTGCTGTGCATGTCGTAGGCTGTCCTTCCACCCGTTGCTGAGGTGGTCTGTCCTGAGCATCCTCATGGATACCACTTCCTTACTCTCTTGCCTACTACAATGGTTGCAATCTTCAGGAAAAGGCCTTCTTGACAATGCATCTGCGTTGCCGTGAGATTTTCCGCTGCAGTGTCTGATAGTAAAGTCGTATTCCTGCTGCTGCTGAGCGGTGCTATTAGCCGCACTTCCTTTCTGAGACCGTTCACCTTCCCTTCCTAGGGTGTGCTTAGGGCGGCTGGACCGAAGATGGCCCCTTTCCCCACAGCCATAGCACCTAGGGCTGTATCCTTTATTGTGGTCGCGAACCGTAACTGCTGCAACCTCCCTAGCGTGAGGTGAACGACGATCCTGTCGCCGCCAGGCAGTGCCGTTAGCTGCACTACCCTCCTGATATCGTTCACTTTCCCTTTCTAGGGTTCGCTTAGGGCAGCTGGATCGATGATGGCCCTTTCCCCACAGCCATAGCACCTAGGGCCGTATCCTTTACTGCGGTCACGGACTGTAGCTGCTGCGACCTCCCTGACGCGATGGGAACGATGATCCTGCCGCACGGCTTCCACTTCCAGTGCATGGGCCAAGGCGTTCCTTAAGCGTCTCGTGGTGCCCGAGCCTCACAGCAGCTCTGACTTCCAGGTCGCGGATGCCGTCGATGAATATCTGCACCAGGTTCCCTTCAATGAGCGCAGGTACAGACCGTTATGCTTTTCGCACCAGCTTCTACACTTCTAGAGCCCACTGCTGCAGGTTTTCGTTGATGCGCTGCACACGATCTTTATGCTGCGCACGAAAGACGTGTTCCAGGTGAGCGTCGCCATATCTCGCCTCCAATGCCTCAAGGAGTTGCTCATAAGTCACTTCCTCACCGAGAGCTTCCAGAACTGTTAAGGCCTGGTCGCGCAGGCCTAGTGTGAGAGCAGTCATGGCCTGACTTTTATTCCAGCCGTTCGCCTTCATAACAGCCTCGAACTGGATTTTGTAGGCTGACCAGGAAGAGGTACCGTCGAATGGTGGCACCTTGAACCCACGTAGCGAAGGTGTAGTAGCTACTACGGGAGATGTGTTCCTTCCCCAAGTTTGAGTTCTTCAAGTGATTTCCTCATGTCAGCCATTACGTTGTCAACCCGATTGTTTACTTGGTCGATTCGGGTTTCAGCTTTCTCGATTCGGTTCTCAGCTTTCGCGATTTGGGTTTCAGCTTCCGACAGGCGGTTGTCACACTGAGCAACCCTATCCTTCACCTCCTTTATCTCCTTCCCGAAGGTAGCGTGAAGGTCCTTCATGAGGAGCATCTGCTCTTCCAACCGACGGGCCTGTTCCTCTTGTCCGCCCCGCAGCTGCTCTTTCAACTGACGGACCTGTTCCTCCTGTCGGCGAGCCTGCTCCTCCTGTCGGCGAGCCTGCTCCTTCTGTCGGCGAGCCTGCTCCTGCAGCATCACCATCAGAGCACCTAAGTCAGGTGCTGCAGATGTAGGAGCTACCGACGGGCCTGCAGCCGGTGGCTGGCCCTCCGACGTCTGCGACGTTGCACCACCAAATCTTAGTTGGTCCGTCTCCTGCTGGCGTTGACTTCGGGTACGGACACCCTCCGTTTCCTTCTTAGGTAAAATCGGCATGATTTTATCCCACTTCTGACACCAATTGTTACGAGCTTGAGGTTCGTGACAATAAAAATTGCCGATAAAGTTACCTAAATTAACACTTTAATTTACTTTACACAAATTAAAACTTAAAACACTAATAATTAAACACACTAATTCACTTTATTCCGCTCCGAAGCTTCGCTTGTCTCGCCAAATCCAATACTGCCCCGATCGCATCTTGCAGCGCCTATATATACAAATTAGCAATGAAGCATCCGGAATATTCAAGACGGAAAGGGAAAAACTTAGTTCGTCGGATGGCGCTGTCGGTTGAAAGATTTGTGATGTCATTCTCTGCAAAGCTCCCCTCGCTCTCGTTCCTGACACTAGATAGCGCTAGTGTATCGTCGACTTGAGCGCGTAACACACTGCTCTCCCCACCCTCTGAAACCAAAATGTAGTCTGTGAAAGATTCATACACCTACGCTAAGGCCTAGTAAAAAGTCTCAGCCTCATAGCCTCCGTGTAACGAACTCGGGAGATATGTTGCACATGTGTTGCACATGTGGCTGGACTAATGGAGTGCCACTACTTCATGGTAATTTAGTCGGCGCAAAACCCTTCCTTCCCCTATCAGGCGTTTATACGTAGGCGAGTTTTCGTTACCCCATGGAAAACAAAAGCATCTAACGTAGATTATCTGAGTGTAAACCTCTAACCTGACTAATAATTAGCTACCTAACGTAGATTAACTAAATGTAAACATACAAACCTTAAATAAAGAAGCTAAGTATAAAAATCTAAGCGGCGACTATTTCGGCGGAGGTTTCAGTTTCATTTTTATTTTCATTGATTTAAATTAGATAACTCATAATAGTATAATGATTTCTCTTATTTACGCGAACACTATTTTATTTATTTTCTGGTTATGAGAGAAAAGGAAACCTGAAAATTTTATATTTTCAAAAATCAGACTTCAAAAAGCAAAAATTTGTTTCATTGAAACAAACAATTATCCAATATTTTTGTACCCGATAGAAAGGTAATCGCATTTATTTTTTATTATTTAAAATAAATAGGGAACTTAAAGAAAGATTACTGTATAACAGTTAAAAATGTAGCTACGAATACGAGTACGACCCCTAAAATTTATTGACGCAATTAAATTCTACAAAGTCAAATTACTTAAATGGTCAATTACGGTATAATTATATTTTAGTGGGCTACCGCGCGCGAGGGTGCCGAATGGGAAAGTTGTATGCTGGACTGTACTATGATGTTATCTGCTTTGAATCACAATGTATAAAATTAAAATAGTAGTGTACAGTAAAATCTTGATATACTAAAGCTAATTAAGCCTATTTATAAAATAGTTAAAACAACCACTTTATTAAATAACTGCGAAGAGAATCTGAAGCACTATACATTACCAGACTTATTTGTATCAAATCATTATATTAAAATACCTCAAAACTGTTTGTGATCTTAGGCGGCCCCAACCATTACATCAGATTTGATAGACCACAAATCCTCGCGAAAGAACATCGATTCCTACCAAGGATGATACGTGAGGCTATTGAAATTAAAAAACATCCTAATTTCAATAAAGAAGGAAGCCACCTGCTTGGGACCCTGTAATTAATAAAATTAAAACTAAACCCAAGCATACCACGCAAGACTTCAAGACAGAGTAAGTTCATTCTGCATAGAGAGTTTTAAACTAATGTGAATAGACTAGAAATCGGTAATGAACCGACGTAGCCCTACGAATGTAAGCTGAATTGGCAACGGGCCGGTCATATCGCTTGAAGAACCGATGGGGAAGAAATGTTCTCAAATAGCACCCTTGTACCGGTAAGCGAAGTGTAAATTAGGCCCCTACTTAATGGAGTGAAGACCTGGTAATTGATGCCTGGTACGGAGGAATAGCATAGGATCGTACTTAGTTGTATTCCTTGAGGAGGACTATCTTCAGTTGTGGACTTGTAATGGGCTCCAATGGTGATGAAGAATAAAAAGGAAATTTAAAGCGAATGGAAATCAATAAAAAATGCAAAAGCTTGAATTATTCAGGCCATATTTTGAATGATTAAGACAACAGAGATGCAACGTCCGCCTCGTCGAGGTCTTACTTTTATGTATACCGTTTATATCGCGAGATGGACGACAAATGAAAACAATTTTTTGTAACCTTTTGTCTAATTTATTGCATGTTAGGGTTGTCTCTGAATGACAGGAGTGAGTAATTGTGTGATAAGAGAAAAGTGTGGTTTTAAAGTTTGTTTCACTGCCCAATGCGGTTGAACTAAAAATTAGCTATTAAAATTATGTACAGATTGTTTTTAACCGACTTCAAAAAGAGGTGGTTCTCAATTCGAGTATGTATGTTTTTTTTGTATATTTATTACGCGATATCTTCCCAGATTGTGAACCAATTTTAATGATTCTTTTTTTATTAAATAGGTTTTAATTCAAGGGCAGTCCCATATAAATTTATAGAAAAATCCCTCCCCAAAGGTAGTGTTACGAGCTTAGGGTTCATTACAATAAAAACTGCCGATTGAATTACCAAAATTGACACTTTAATTACTGAACACCTATTAAAACTTACAACACACTAATAATTAATCACACTTAACACTTCGCTTAACTTACCAGTTCACTTTATTTCGCTCAGCAACTTAACAGTTCACTTTATTTCGCTCCGAAGTCTTCGCTTGATCGCCATTTCAATACTGCTCGGTTGCTGCCCTTAACGGCTTTATATAGGGCCTTTTCTACTGATATATCTAGAATATTCTGGTAGAATGTCGAAAGTTCTAGCATCAAATTTTCTAGAAAGCTTAGTTCTGCTACTCGATACTAGATGGCGCTAGTGAAGAACCATAGAAAGATCTTAACGCTCCTATTTCTGCCACTTGATACTAGATGGTGCTAGGACCATATACCAGGCATCAACTATGGCGCGCAACATTGCCCCCTCCTAAGACGTGCTCGTCCCGAGCATTAACGGCTTGATAATAACGCGACGCGCCAGTCGATCCACATGGACGATCTTAGGAGTAGCTCTTGCACCTTTTTGAAACGGCTCCGCAACGTCAAGGGCTATCCTCCTCCATGGTGCAACAACATTGCATAGTTTCAATGCACCTCTATTACGATTTTGAGATCCCTTCACAGCCGCACAACTTGTACATTTGCGACAACAATCCTCGATATCGTTACGACAATGGACCAAATAAAACCTTTCTCGGATCTTCAGTCCATCCCATATTCCCATCTGAACGAACTCTTCGTTTAACTCCCAGATGGACTCCTGAACAACCATTATGGTACAGATGTAGAACATCCGGTACTTTAGCTTTAGGGACAACCATTTGCAAATGACAGCTGTCTCCGCAACCATTTTCCCATTTACGGCATAGAACTCCATCCTGAATCAGCAATCTGTTCCATTGGGCCCAATAGCTTTTCGTGGTTCAACTCATCGCTGAGACGTCGTTCCACTTGGGCTTGGGAGCACTGGCCTTTATTCAATCCAGAATCGGCTTGATGAATCTTCCTGCTGTACATGTTGTAGGCTGTCCTTCCACTCGCTGCTGAGGTGGTCTGTCCTGAGCATCTTCACAGGTACCACTTCCTTACCCTCTTGCCTATTAAAATTCTTGCATTCTTGAGGACAAGGTCTTCTTGTCAAAACATCTGCGTTGTCATGAGATTTCTTGCTGCGATGTTCGATCATAAAGTCGTATTCTTGCTGCTGCTTGGGGGTGTTGTTCGCCGCACAATCCTCTAGAAATCGATCTGCTTCCCTTTTTATAGTTCGTTTAGGACAGCTGGATCGAATATGGCCCCTTTCCCCTCGGCCGTAGTACCTAGGGCTGTATCCTTTATTGCGATCGCGAACTGTAGCTGCTGCAACCACGATGACACGATGGGAACGATGATCCTGCCGCACGGCTTCCACCTTCAGTGCATAGGCCAAGGCGTCCTTAAGCGTCTAGTGGTGCCCGAGCCTAACAGCAGCTCTGACTTCAAGGTCGTGGATGCCGTTGATGAATGTCTGCACCAGGTTCCCTTTAATGAGCGCAGGTACAGACCAGTATACTTTTCGAACCTGCTTCTCCACCTCAAGGGCCCACTGCTGCAGGTTTTCGTTGCTGCGTTGCACTCGATCTTTAAGCTGCGCTCGAAAGACGTCTTTCTGGTGAGCGTCGCCATATCTCACCTCCAATGGCAGGTCCTGTCCGGTCGTGTCGGTTTAAAGTCCCATCAGATTATGAGAGGGAGTGAATAAAGAGTGCATCTGTGCTTGCGCATACACTTGGGCACTATAATCCTGTCCTGCGCCAATGGCTAGCCTCCGTTGAACCAGGCCGCTGTGGCCGAAATTCAGTCTGGAGGATATTATTACTATAATTATGATTATTGCTCTGGATCTCACCTAGCCTTAGTTTACAAAACCATGGTTGTATAGAATATTTCGTCATTAATAAAATGTTGATATTTAAGATCAGTATTGTATAGATTTTTATAAATATAATTGTATAGTTTGCTATAACAGCATTTAAATTTATCAGATAGAGCAGCTTCGAATGGCAGCCTCGTGCCGTTGGGCGAAGTTTAGGGTGGTCATCCACTAGAGTCGAAGTCGATGGATGCTAGTGCTCAGGATCGTTTTTTGTGGCATCCCTTGGGGGAGGCCTATGTTCAGCAGTGGACTTGTGAAGGGCTGTAATGATGATGAACGATAACAACATGGTGTTCGGTTACATTAAAATGATTACTTTCTATATAGCTTTTATACAACTATAGTTTGATACAAAAACAAACATAAAACGATTAGAGTACATTACCGATGTACGCACAAAGTAAAAGTAAATACGAAATAATCACAAAGCTAACTGAACCATTACTTACTTTCCACCCCATCGCTACAAAATATAACCCCTACAAATACGCCAAAGCACCACTCAAATTAAGTGTGGCGCGATCAACAGTCATTTTCGGTTACAATTAACCACACATTTGAGTGAAAAGTCAACCACCCACTCCAATTGATTTATTGTGTCCTACGAGTTCCGTCATTGTATACGGAACTTTTATTGTCCTTTACACGGACCTCCCTGTTCTAGATGGGGCACGCATGTGTACAAACCATTTAATTTCAGTGTTATTTATTCTGGCAGGGAAAGAAACCTCGTGAGAAAAATACATGTCTAAGCAATTAAAAAATATATTTATGTGACATGTGAATCCAGCCATGCATTGTGACTGCACGGCGGACACTAAAATCTTTGTAAAAATGAGAGTTCTGTATTATGCAGTGGGGCATATTATAGGCTATAACCTTACTTTTACTTTTTTTGACTGCCTCGTTGGTCTAGTGGTTGTAGTAGTGCGACTACAGATCATTATGTCCTGAGCTCGAATCCCGGGTCGGGCCAAGTAAATCAATAATTGAATTTTTCCGTCAGGAAATTCTCAGTAGCTGCCCGCAGTCAGGAAGTTGGTTGTAACACCCCCGTGCCTCGGAAAGTATGTAAAGCCGTTGGTCCTGCGCCCGATCTCTCTCCGGTCGTGTCGGTTTACCGTCCCATCGGATTATGAGGGTGAGGTAATAGAGAGTGCACCTGTGCTTGCACATACACTAGGGCACTATAATCCTGTCCTGCGCCGTTGACTAGTCTCCGTAGAGGCAGGCCGCCGTGGCCGAAATTCGGTCTGGAGGACATTATTATTACTTTTACTTTTATTCACCGATAGATCGTTATTTACGTATTTTATTTAAAAATCCACTTTACTATTCTTATGTACACTACACATAATAACAATATGATATATCAATGGCCAAATCTTAAATAGATTGGTACAGCCATACTACAGCTATATTAGCAGTATAGTTGTAGCACGAATGGGTCGGCTCGACCGGGGAAGGACCACGCTCTCAGAGAATAGCAGCGTGAAATAGCTGCACAATGCTGCTGTGTTTCGTATGGTGAGTGTAGGGAATCGGAGACTCTTTTTACTGGGTACGAGGCATTCCATCTTAGTCTTCACGGGTAACAACGCATCTGCATTTTGATTCGTAATCTATGGTAGATTTAGACATATATGAGCCATAGCAACCACTTACCACCAGGTGTACTGTGAGCTCGTTTGTCACTCTGATCCTATAAAAAAGTACGTTTTATTAAAATTAAATTATTATTTTCACTTTTAGCAAAATTATATATCAAAGTGACATGGCGTGTGCCACAGAGGGTCTAACGCTGTTCATTTGTCTAAATGCAGAAAGTAGCGTTTTGAAGGGCACTCGACTGTAGGCTGGGAAAGTGTTGCTCTTTAGGCAGAGTTAAAACGCTCTTAGACTGTACGAGTGGTGTGTGTACCCCTCTCTTGTTTGTTAACCGCTGCACTTTTTGTTATATTTCTATAATTGCTGATTTCACGTTCGATGAGTACATAATAGATCTTTTTTCATTATTATCGAATAGAGAATACGTTATTAATAAGAAAATATTGCCGCAATATTGCGACTTTTTCTAGAATAAGTATAAAATAAATATAAATTGGATTGAACATTACAATGTAATCACTTTGTAAATTTTAAATTACAGTTTCGATGTTATTATGACGAAAACTCGCCGTAATTATACGAACGTCACATCGGAATCATTATTAAAAGTTCAAAAAGTAATAACCGATAAAAAAAGTCGATAGGAATCTGTGAGTGGACGAAATACGAGTACGAGCGTAATTTTCGGCTGTTTGGTGATGATATCAATAAAAAGTTTTTCAATTAGGGTTGCTTGAATCAAAATAATACGTGTGATTTACAAAAACAATTTTTAGACCAATGATTTTTTTAACGGAGCAAAACTTTAAGAAATACCAGCCGAGCCAATATTTATTATACATTACATATTAAAGAGTTCTTTTTAGAAAAAATGTTTTAATTTTCCTTCTGTCTATGAAAGTATAAACTTCCCCCTCTGAGTTCATCGTGTAATAATAATAATATTTTTTTATATTTATATAATACACCGCACATGCAATAAATTGATGCATAAGTTGTAACCACATGACTACCGACATCGGCATACAGATTATAATTATTAAATTCTCATTTTTCTTTTATAAATATAACTTTAACATATTTTACAAAGAACTACAAAATTTACAAGTGTGTAAAACCTATGAACTGTACGGGAAATACTTGCTAGATACTGTTGTACTAAATGTACATTTTTGTATTTGTCACTACTCTAATATTTCCCGTACATTTATATACATAGGTTTCCATGGAATCCGAAGGTAATTAACGTGGTCAAATTGGCCAAATAGATAACGTTGCTTTCTACACAACTTTTAAACTTTACGTCCGGTATTGTAAAAAAATATTGCATAATTTTAAAATACCCGTAGAAGCTAAAACCATTTTAAATGCTTTAGATATTATTTGTCATAATTTCAGATGGCTACCAGCAGCTGTGCTGCAGCGGTCTTGATGGTAACGCACCTGCCTCGTGAACCTAATATTTGAAGGGTACATTTCATTCACGCATTAAAATTATAGTGTTAATTTTGGTTGACATCAAAGTATTTTTCAATACAATGTAAACCATTACTAATGTTCTTTTTAAAAAAATAGTTTCTTAAAATTTAAGTTTCTCTGTCTAGGGACTGTACATACCTTCACAGAAAATAGTTTTTTCTGTATTCTGAGATCATATCGACCGAAATACCCTAAACGAATCGATAGAATTCTAATCGAAACAAACTGATACAGAAGAGCTATCACCCAAAACTGTGAAGTGCAGTTCACGTCAGACCTGGTAGCATAGTTTATTACTTAGAGATGCGCTCACGTTATCCTTCTGAAATGGACGTATTACACACACTGGACTGTTAATACGCAGATAGAGCCCGATTTTTTAGCGACGTTACAAGTGAGTGAAACAACAGCTGAAGGAATATTCTTAAACTTAGACTATTGAACTAAGTTCTTAAAAGGTTCTTTTTTGTAACTAAACGGGTCATTTATTGTGTTGTGCCTCTTAATTTAAGAAGAGAGTGTCTCGCAGTGAAATTGACAGAACAAAAGCAACCAGAGTTGGATCCCTCCGCCACCTTCTTAGCGGTGAAGGAAAACATCATGAGGAAAACCTGCCTTTCTGGCTGATTAGTGATTACCAATCTTATTACCAGTACCCGATGTAACGCTTTTGTGATAAGATAGTAGGTAGGTAAACTAAGTTGCAGTAATAAAGACACGGGAACAGCCATGACACAACCAGACCCAAAAACGTGGCAATGCGTTTTGGGTTTTGAACCCTGATCGCGATATAATAGCCAGATACTGTGGCTAGAGCACACGATCGTCAATATTCTCTTTAACTTACCCAAAAGTAAACTTACTCTACTTATTACTTTTTCCAATGTAAACACGGAGTGCCACTATGACTCCAATTCTCCACAAGTGACGTGATTACCGACGTGCTGCGTGCCGTAGATAGCTGGCTATACCTGTAATTATTACATACGGACCCCGCATGTTAATCGTTGGGAAAAATTCAGGGCGCGTAATGAGCGAGGACGGCTTTTGGCTTGTGGGAACTCGCCTACTGCCAATTGAATTAGGCAAATGCTTTATAATACCTACTTAGTGACTTTTGCCGCGCATATTGGAGCACCAGACATTCGTGTAATAGCTAATTAGAGACATTCTATCACAGATTTAATAAAGGTGCGAAGTCCCTTCTTAAGTATACAAAGTACAAACTAATTTTCGTAATTACACAGTATCGTATTGAAAAAATCAATGCGATGTAAGACTTTTAAATAACTTCATTCGTGTAATAATTAAAAGAACTTACAGTTCTTACGAATTGTATAATATGTCAGCCGTGTAAAACCTCTTTCTTAAATATTAATGTTCGTTTTATTAGTTGAGTCTTTCGTCTAGGGCTCCAGCTGTATATATACAATGCATTTTAGGCATCCTAAATATATAATGACTGATGTTTAGACAGTAAACTTTATTCATCATATGATGAAAAAATAATTTTTATTGTGTACTATGTATTGACGCCCATGCAGATGATTTTCTAACGTGGCCAGCTTTGATTGGTTATTTTATCCAATTAGATTGTATTTGCCTTCACTTGCAACGTGTATTGTTTGTAACCTCTTGTTTCAAGTTTTGAGGAATTTGCGCCGAAAAGATGAGTCGCAATCTCCAGCACTGTGCCCACCCGAATAATTTCGTTAAATGACATATGCATTTGAGAAGATGCCTTCACTGCTGGCTGTATCAGATAGGAGGAATTTGTACGAAGAAGAAAACTTCTAGTAAATACGAGCGAATCGTCCAGATGGTATGGATAGTATCGATAGTCGCGATGTACGATGGTGAAATTAGCGGCCGGAATTAGTCGAACAATTCCTCTGAAGCGTTATCAACTCTGAATTTAATGCATCTAATCGATGCACATCTTGCATTAGGTGATCACCATCATTGGCACCCTATTCTTTAAAAAAAACGCTCGTTATTGTGTCCCATTCGATATTATAAAATCACAAATAGCCTTCGATACAATACGAACACGGAGAGGAGATTGGGATTCATACCTAGAAACACAATTAAATTGTCACGTATGCACTTTTATATTACTGTTTTTTCTACAAGTGCAATTTATGTTCAATATTTTGTAAAAAAATATAAAATATAATCATAATTATAGTCGTTGTCTATTTGTTGTTTGATTTTATTAATGTAATTTAATACAATGGTCTAAACGTCACAAGCTTTATTGTCATTTGTTCGATATACAACTTAAACCTTTATGAAATCAGACTATAACAAAATCTCAGAATAACAGTGCTTGTTGGTATTATAGTAATAAAAGTCCTGTACATAAACTTGGACCGCTGCCATAATCAAAGGTGATTCATAAAGCTTTTTGTTTCAAAAATAAAATAAGTCAAAACTACTTCATTAATTGCAACTATACAATATTCTATTATGACAAATAAATTCTATTTTATTACTATACAAAAGATTGAACCAAAGCAGTATCACTCGAGTTCGAACGCGTTGCAAATCGTACAATTTCATACATTTATCTGGTGCCGCCACCCACGTGCGGCACACGTCACTCATCGTCATTTTGTACGGCCCTTTTCATTGAATAATCTCTGTTTATATTCATCAGAAAAGAACAACTAAAATTATATCAGACCTACAACACAGCACAGAATAAAAATTACTTCTTTTTTCTTTTTATAAAACAGGAGTGATAAACTACTTGATTAGTTATAACACTGCACCTGATATTCAGCGACTTTAGACGCATTGTCACCCCCAATGGAATGTCACAAAGCCTGTTTATACTGATTCTCTTACTTTTCCTGGCTGGCTAGGCAAAGGTTGATAGTTTCAAACCTAAACACCTACGAAAAATATGAGCCCTATCAACTCTAGTTTTAATTTACCCTTACCATTATCGTTACAGTCTATCAAATGTCCGCTGCCGAACATAGGCCTCCCCCATAGAATGCCTCATAAGGGGGATTTGCTTGCAATAGTTGCCACGCTTGGCAGGCGGGCTGGCAAGTTTTTTTTTTTTTGTTTTTTGGTAGTAAGACGCTGCTGCAAATCTCCTGGTTTGCGGTACTCTCTGTCGCCTCTTATGACTTCCACGGGACGACATGTGGTAGTTGATATTCTTACACTGCCACTACTGGGTTTTTATTTAAATTTATATGTAATTTTCAGCCACGAATCATGTAAAGATGATAGCAGATCATTGTCATGATTTTAAAAATTCACTGAATCAGCATACAGTTACGGCTAATTTTGCCGTAGCGATTTTATTCCATCAGCTCTCATACCATGGACAAAACTTAGCAATAAGATTTCACTGCAGTCAGCAGAATATCATCAGTCATACAAAATATACAAAATTGAACGTTGTAAATCTTGTTCAATGAAGTCTTTTAAGAAATTAAGGTCCAATCAAGACTGGTTCCAACAAATATAATTTTTTTTAATTGTACGAAACTGTATTTTTACCTAA
The DNA here is from genome assembly GCA_907164705.1 of Parnassius apollo. Classification (NCBI taxonomy): domain Eukaryota; kingdom Metazoa; phylum Arthropoda; class Insecta; order Lepidoptera; family Papilionidae; genus Parnassius; species Parnassius apollo. Next base: position 5,046,474 of record CAJQZP010001367.1, on the reverse strand, counting down.
AAATACAAACATAACTTAATAACTTCTTTCATCTACCGACTGTTCAAACAGGGCACAAAAACTCTAATTATCTTCTTGACATTTTATTACTAAAAACCAAACAGTATAAGTATAAATCACTATTTACTAAAAACGAAACAGAAATCTCGATTGAATCTTTCGCTGAAAACGGCCGGGACCAATAACGAGATCTCGATCAGACTTGATTAGGAATGCATACGTTAATATCTGATACATTCTTGAAAATGCTTATATAAAGCATTGGAGATAACATAGAAGAAAAATGCTCTTATTCTTTTCTTTTTTTTTTCACTTTACAATACGACAATATATTAATATGCACTTATAATATTTAAACAAGTTATGCACCACTTTAAATCCACAATAATAAGCAATTGGACTAAATATGACTTTATAGCTATTTCGCTCAATTACTCCACTTACGTACACATACCTCCTTCAGTCGACTGCAATAAGCCAGTAGTGTTTAGCGCTCCACAATGCAGAATTAAAGCATTTGCATAGCTAATCAGTACATTTACACGTACAACATGCGATAAGGAAAATATGCTTCCCAATGATTTACATTCGTGACTGTTGCTATTAACTTATAACTAATAACGAGGTAAGTAATTTACGGCATTTGAGACGATTATCATAAGAAATCCATGACTTAAACATGACTCCTAACTAGACAATGATAGAGATGGTATCATACATTATAGTAATTTCAACACAATTACAATTCCTTTGACCTTCAAGTACTTGTTCTGTATTGTTGATGTTGACCTGTTATTGTTGATGGTACCGTCGCCTCATTAAATATTTATAACACTTTTTCATGATGCTAAGCAGTCACTCTTTAGTCCGGACGGAATAATGGATGATGCGGAGTTTAGAATTCTGTTCGTCTTACGCATGAAAGAGGAGAAAGAGGGACTCTTTATGACGAACTCTTTCTTCCAGAAGCGGCCCCACAGGAAGTGGACCTGGTCGAGCCCCGATGGTTCGACAAAAAATGAGATTGACTTCGTTATGACGACCAGACGCCAACTGTTCAGCGATGTCTCAGTGATCGCAAGGGTGAAAACCGGCAGCGATCACCGAATGGTTAGAGGCACACTGAACCTAAACGTTAAGTTGGAGAGGTCTCGTCTAATGAAGTCAACGCTCCGTCCCCCCTCGTGCTCTAATCCAGAATCCCGAGACTTTTCAGCTCGAGTTACGTAACCGTTTTCAGTGCCTAGAAGATTGCAATGTAGTGGACGATATGAATGACAAGCTCGTGGAAACTGTCCATGCGGTTGGTGCTAATTTCTGCAAGACCCGCCGCAGAAGAACACAAAAACTCTCCGATCACACTCTTAATCTCATGGCTGTTAGACGGGAGATGAGGCTGCAATCGTCAACAGATTTGACAGCATACAGGCAACTGAACAGACAGATCTCCAAATGCATGCGGCGAGACTTACGCAACTTTAATACTTCTCGTATTAAAGAAGCGATCGAGCGGAACCAGGGCTCCAAAGTCTTTGCCAGAGATCTGTCTGCCAGAAAGAGCCAACTGTCAAAGCTGAAGACTGAGTGTGGCAGCATCGTTTCCAATAATATCCCGGACGTCAGTCTGAGCGAGATTAGAATGGCTCTCCAGCACCTTAAAAACGGCAGGGTCCCAGGCGAGGATGGAATTACAGCGGAGCTTCTGAAAGCGGGTGAAACACCGGTACTTGAAGTCCTTCAGAAGCTCTTCAATTCCGACCTCCATGGTGGCACTACTCCGGAGGCGTGAAGCAGAAGTGCGGTGGTCTTGTTCTTTAAGAAAGGCGAGAACGCTCTCTTGAAGAACTACAGGCCGATTTCCCTTCTGAGCCGCGTCTACGTGCTGTTTTCGACAGTCATTACGAATCGTCTCGCACGCAGACTCAACGACTTCCAGCCTCCCGAACAAGCCGATTTCGGAAAACGCTTCAGTACCATAGACCACATACATACCCTGCGGCAGATTGTACAGAAGAGTACAGTCTGCCACTTTGCCTGGCGTATGTGGACTATGAGAAAGCCTTTGATTCCGTCGAAATTTGAGCGGTGCTACAGTCCCTTCAGCGGTGCTAAGTTAACTGTCGGTATATGGAAGTACTGAAGTGTTCGTAAAGTAGGGCTACGATGGCTACCCGAGTACAGAATCAGAGCTCGAAACCTATCCAACTGCAGAGAGGTGTAAGACAGGGGGACGTTATATCCCCGAAACTTTTCACCGCTGCGTTGGAAGACGTTTTCAAGCTAGTGGACTGGAAAGGATACGGTATTAACATCAATGGCGAGTACATCACTCACCTTCGATTTGCCGACGATATAGTCCTTATGTCAGAATCGCTGGAGGACCTGAGCACTATGTTCAATGACCTCAATGGTGTCTCCCAACGGATAGGTCTTAAGATGAACATGGACAAAACAAAGATCATGTTTAATGTCCATGTCTCACCTATGCCGGTAGTTGTTGGGAGCACTATGCTCGAAGTTGTTGACGAGTACGTTTACCTGGGACAAATAGTCCAACTAGGTAAGTCCAACTTCGACCGAGAGGTCAATCGACGGATTCAACTCGGCTGGGCAGCGTTCGGGAAATTACGACACATCTTCTCGTCAGGTATACCTCAATCTCTAAAAACTAAAGTGTACAACCAGTGCGTGTTGCCAGTGATGACTTACCGATCAGAGACGTGGTCCTTCACTGCTGGCCTTATGAGGACGCTCAAGGTCGCTCAGCGAGCTATGGAGAGGGCTATACTCGGAGTTTCTCTGCGTGATGGACTCAGAAATGAGGATATCCGCAGTGAAATCAGAGTGAATGACATAGGATGGATTAGTGAGCTGAAGTGGCAATGGGCCGGCCATATAGCTCGAAGAACCGATAACCGATGGGGAAGAAAGGTTCTCGAGTGGCAGCCTCGTACCGGTAGGCGTAGTGTAGGGCGACCCCCCACTAGATGGAGTGACGACCTGGTAAGACATGCAGGAAGTCGATGGATGCAGGTGGCTCAGGACCGTGCTTTGTGGCGTTACTTGGGGGAGGCCTATGTTCAGCAGTGGACTTGTGAAGGGCTGTAATGATGAATGTTACGCATGAAAGAGAGGTAAGACGGCAGATTATCGAGTCGAAGACTTTCAGTGTCCGTGGATTACAAATTTTAATCAAGACAAATCTCCAGTCCAAAAAACGGCGGATTGTAGTACTTTTTTTTTATAGAAGAGGGGGCAAACGAGCATGCGGCTCACCTGATATTAAGTGACTACCGCCGCCCATGATCAACCGCAACACCAGGGGAATTGCAGGTGCGTTGCCGGCCCTTTAGAAAGGAGTAAGCTCTTTTCTTGAAGGTCCCCAGGTCGTATCGGTCCGGAAAAATCGCCGGTGGTAAACTATTCCACAGAGAGGTTGTACGCGGAAGAAAACTCCTTTTGAAACGTACAGTGGTGGACCGCCAAGCATCCAGATGGTGTGAATGATATCGGGACGTTTGCCGCGTAGTGCGTTCACGAAATTTGGCGGCTGGGATTAATCCGAACAATTCCTCAGAGCACTCTCCATGGTATATGCGAAAGAAAATGCAAAGGGATGCAACATCTCTTCGCAGTGCCAGTGAATCGCGCCGATCGCAAAGCACTCGGTCATCGACGATTCGAGCCGCTCTGCGCTGGATGCGGTCAAGTGGAAGGAGCTGGTACTGGGGAGCCCCAGCCCAGAGATGGGAACAGTATTCCATGTGTGGCCGAACCTGCACCTTGTAAAGTTGGAGGCGGTGTGCCGGCATGAAATACTATCCCGCTCTGCTGAGCACGCCAAGCTTTTTAGAGGCCAATTTGGCCTTCCCTTCCACGAAACTGCACGTCACTCGATATGTCGACGCCGAGGATTCCGATACTGGCTGAGGCAACAAGGGGAGTGCCTTGAAACTGAGGGGATACGACAAAGGAGTTCTTTATAGCGGTTAACGCGCAAACTTGTGTCTTCTGGAGATTAAACTGGACTAGATTTAGTCGCCCCCAATCCGAGACTCTGTTCAGCAAAGACTCGACTTCAGACACAAGTTTGTCCCGGCACTCGGAGACGTTTTCCCGAGAAATATTGGCTCGACCGTTGTAAAGAGCATCACCAGTGCTGTCATCTGCATAGCAATGAATGTTACGGGTTTGCAACATATCATTGATATGCAGAAGAAACAGCGTTGGCGATAGCACGCAGCCCTGTGGAATAGGCTTGCAATCGGAGCTTGCACCGTCTACAACGCCCTTGATGCTCCGATCTGCAAGAAAGCTGGTGATCCAATCGCACAATTTCTCGGGAAGCCCATAGGAAAGCTTCGAAAGAAGCGCTTTGTGCCAAACCCGATGAAGGCCTTCGCAATGTCCAAACTAACGGCCAATGCCTCCCCCTTGGACTCTACTGCCTCCGCCCATCTGTGAGTTAGGTAGACCAGAAGATCACCAGCTGACCGACCACGGCGAAAGCCGTATTGGCGGTCACTAATCAGCTGGTGATCCTGAAGGTACCTCATGAGCTGGCAGTTTACAATGGACTCCATTGTTTTGGAGAACAAGGAGGTGATGGCGATAGGCCGGTAGTTGGACGGGTCTGAGTGGTCGCCTTTTTTAGGGATCGGGTGGATGAAAGCAGTCTTCCATGATTTTGGGACTATGCCTAGGGAGTAGGAGTACCGGAAAAGACGCGTTAAAACCGGTGCCAACTCTGGAGCACACGTCCTCAGCACAATTGGGGAGATTCCATCAGGCCCCCTCGACTTGTGGATGTCCAGGGAGAGGAGTGCTTTGCGAACCGAGCGCTGTGTGAACCGCACATCCGGCATGGAGCACTCACACCACGGGATGGTCGGCGGTGTGCTCCCCCCGTCATTGAGAGTCGAGTTAGACGCAAAGAAAGAGCCTAGAAGATCGGCTTTCTCCTTTACGGTATGGGCCAGTAAGTCGTCCTCCCTGTGCACAGATGGAAGAGATGGCTGACGGAAATTCCCCTGGACAGCCTTGGCTGGAGACCAGAATGCACGGGTTCCAGAAGGGAGGCGAACTAGTTTCTCGCCAATTCTGCCTATGTGCTCTGACTTTGCCTTGGCAATGACTCTTTTGAAGGACCTAGAGGCGGAATTATACTTCTTTTTTAGAGCGCTGGTGTTTACATCCCGGGACGCTGATGCGTCAGCCCAGGCTTGGTAGCACTCCTGCTTATAGCATGATGCTATTTTACAGGAGCGACCAAACCATGGCTGAGATTTGCCTCCAATGGGCACCACAGAGGAAGGAATAAAAAGTTCCATACCGTGAAGTACCACATCAGCGACAGAATCCACAACAACGTTGGGATCGTCCGGCGAGAAGCAAACCCGCCCCCCAAGGGTAGGATGCAAATAAAGACCGCATCCCATCCCAATCGGCTGACCTATAGTGCCAAACACGGCGGCAGCCTGCATAATGCAACCGCGAATTCAGTATGAGTGGCACTACACTCCGGACAATACAATGGTCCGAGGAGCCTAAAGGGGCGTCGACGGAAATCTGATATCCGTCCGGGTGAGAGGTAAGCAGAAGGTCCAACAGGGAAGGTGCATGATCCTCCACATCTGGAATCCGCGTAGGCGAAGTAACCAGTTGTGTCATACCATATGCCAAGACAAAATCATGAACAGATTTCCCCGCATGATCGCTTAAACGTGAACCAAGCCATTCGGCGTGATGGGCGTTAAAGTCGCCGGGGATCACGATCTCTGCGGGGGGGATCTGCTGTAACAACGAATCTGCAGCCATTTGGACGTGGTCGAAGAGTCGGTCTGTTTCGGCATTACCGCTATGGGACCTATAAAGGCACCCGTAGACGCGCAGATGGTCGTCGCTGTCTACGCGTAGCCAAAGGATGGACAGGAAGGAAGGATGGACTTGTCGGATAATCGAGCGGCGGATTAGCGAGAGAGTATTTACTTGAACTTGGGTTTAAAATTTGGCTAGTCTTTGAAAAATAACCCTGTATAAAATTGACAAAAAGAACGAACAGTCGACGGCTACGCTATAAATAATTCGCTACTCTAGCCCATGGATATCATGCCTTAAAAACTGTAACTATACTGCTCCTTCAGAAAATTACTTATAAATGCTTCTCAAGTTGAGCTTAGATCATTTTAAATGTTATATTGAGTCTGTTTACATTAGTATTCAAACTGGAGCTGCTGAGGCTAATGGATTAGAGAGTAATTGACTTTATGATCTTAAAATGCCGATGAAGCAAAAATTATCAAATACGATATATTTCCAATAGCAACACATTCGTCGTGACTGTCTAAAACTGCTAGAATTCAAATAATTCATTAAAATTTTGGACTGACAGCCGCACAGATTGTGCTTTCAGGAATAGCGTTAAAGTATTTGGTAACTACTGTAGCTTCAGTTACATCAGAACGAGTGGCATCAGTTGTTAATCTTAGTTTTTAGCTTACCTAATAACAGAAGCCGACTTTCAGCGGAGCACATCACTTTTAGAGGTTTTCTTTGGGTTAAGTATTGGTTTGCATGAGTGCATTTAATTGTATATTCTATTCCAGTCCCCGATGGCCAGGCTATTCCTGACTACGGTGGCGACCATGTTAAAGGCGAGGCAGGTGGTGCTAAGAATCTCTGGTGGAGGCTCAGTTGCCACCTAAGACGATTCGACCTGGCAACATATAACGTACACACCCTGAGGACTGACCTCCTGAAGCTGGAAAAAGAAATAGACAAGTCGCGCCGGGATATTATAGGATTATCTGAGGTCCGAAGAGACACGGTAATCCTCAAATCCGGCAACTTGGTTTTTCACCGGGGGGGGCGACCATCTGTCCCAAGGAGGTGTCGGATTTATCGTTCAAAAATCTCTCGTTAACAATGTTGTAAAGATCGTGAGTGTGTCTTATACTCAGAATCACCAAACGTTATTCGTTGAAGGTCATACAGGTTTACGCACCAACCTCAGCACATCCCGATGAGGAGGTGGAGGAAATGTATGAGGATATCTTTTAAGCAATGCATTCTACCACAACCCACTATATAATGTTAATGGAAGACTTCAACTAAAACTAGGCATAAGAGGGAATGGTGAGATGAAGGTAGAGAAATTAGGAATAGGGCAATGGAACCCAAGGGGCAGCTGGCTCGCTTCATGGAGAAAGAGGAACTCTTTATGATGAACTCTTTCTTACAGAAGCGGCCCCGCAGGAAGTGGACCTGGTCAAGCCCCGACGGTTCAACAAAAAATACGACTAGACTAGGTGAAAACTGGCAGTGATCGCCGAATGGTTAAAGGCACACTGAACCTAAACGTTAAGTTGGAGAGTTCTCGTCTAATGAAGCCAACGCTTCGTCGCTTTTTCAGCTCGAGTTACAAAACCGTTTTCAGTGCTTAGAAGACTGCAATACAGTGGATGAGGTGAATGATAAGCTCGTAGAAACCGAATGCACTCTTAATCTCATGGCTGATAGACGGGAAATGAAGCTACAATTTTCAGCAGATTCGACAGCACACAGGCAACTGAAGAGACTTACACAACTTCAATACAGCTCGTATTGAAGAAGCGATCGAGCAGAACCAGGGCTCCATAGTTTGCAAGAGATCTATCTGCCAGAAAGAGCCAACTGTGGAATCTGAAGACCAAGTATGGCAGCATTGTTACCGGGACACCTGAGTTTCTGAGTGAGGTTGGCAGGTTCTATGGGCAGCTGTACACGTCATCAAGGGCCACACGCAAATGTGAGTAACAATCCAAGTGCAAGTCGTATCCGACACTATTCTAATGATATCCCGAACGTCAGTATGAGCGAGATTAGAATGGCTCTCCAGCACCTTAAAAACAACAAGGCTCCAGGAGAGGATGAATTACAGCGGAGCTTCTGGAAGCGGGTAGAAAATCGGTACTTTAATTCTTTCAGAAGCTCTTTAATTCCGTCGTCAATGGTGGGACTACTCCTGAGGAGTGGAGCAGAAGTGCGATGGTCTTGTATTTCAAGAAAAGTGACAACGCTGTCTTGAAAAATGACAGACCGATTTCATTTCCAAACCGCGTCTACATGATGTTTTCGAGAGTCATTATGAATCGTCTAGCAAGCAGACTCGACGACTTTCAGCCTCTCGAACAAGGCGGTTTCCAAAAAGGCTTTAGCACCATAGACCACATACATACCCTTCGGAAAATTTTACAGAAGGCGGAAAATTACAATCTGCCACTTTGTCTTGCGTATGTGGACTATGAGAAAGTATGCTACAGTCCCTTCAGCGGTGCCAAGTTGACTGTTGGTATATCGAATATCGAAGTGCTGAAGTGTTTGTACAGTAAGGCTACGATGGCTATCCTAGTACAAAACCGGAATATGAAACCTATCCAACTGCAGAGAGGTGTAAGACAGGATGACGGTATATCCCCGAAACTCATCACCGCTGCACTAGAAGACGTTTTAAAGCTACTGGACTGCAAAGGATACGGTATTAATATTAATGGCGAGTACATCACTCACCTTCGATTTGCCGACGATATAGTCCCTATAGCAGAATCGCTGGAAGACCTAAGCATTATGCTCAATGACCTCAATAATGTCTCCCAACGGCCTATCCGTTAATCTTAAGTCTTAAGATAAACATGGACAATACGAAGATCATGAGTAACGTCCATGTTTGCTGAACAAATTTTAGCTCGAAGTTGTTGACGAGTTTCTTTACATGGTCAAATTGTTTGACTAGGTAAGTCCAACATTGACCGTGAGGTCAATCGACGGAAATTACGACAGATCTTTTCATCAGGTATTAAAACCTGAAAACGAGATTGTACAACTAGTGCAATTTTAACCAGACTTATGAATCTGAACGGCCATATAGCTCGAAGAACCGACAATCGATGGGTAAAAAAGGTTCTCGAGTGGCAGCCTCGTACCGGTGAGCGAAGTGTAGGGCGACCCCCCCACTAGATGAAGTGACGACCTGGTAAGACATACAGGAAGTTGATGGATGCGGGTGGCTCAGGAATGTGTTCTGTGGCATTCCTATGGAGAGGCCTATGTTCAGCAGTGGACCTTTGAAGGGCTGTGATGATGATGATGGTATATCAATACTTTTTAGCACTTTCTGCATCCCTACCGGACAATACCTAACAGTATGAGTATTACTCCGAATTCACTATACTGAATTTTTAGTGTAAATTGAAATGTAGATTAAATCGACCACAGCGCCACCAATAGGACCCAGATAATATTTTTAGCACTTTTTAGCACTTAACCAACTTAACACTTAACCACAGAACACCTAATATAGCTAGGAAAATTCCGAAAGAGAAATTCCGCCATATTAAGTGTTCTGTGCACTTAACCAATTGTGAATTTGATTCATTTAGTCCATAAATATGCAATATCCTAATGGGTATAACTTGACTACAGCCGCGACTGTCGGATCGTCGCATAGCCATGAACTTGTAAAGCAAAAAACATAAAAATGTATACACATTTTATATAATATTACTATTATTATTATGTATAATATTACCTCAATCGCCCAAGTCATTAAAGAAATGATACGATCACAGACGCACCCAACGTTTATATAATATACTAGCGATCTGCATATACTTCGCCTGGGTAGGGTATATTAAAGTGGCGTTTTATAAATTTAAGATAATCAAAAACCATTAGCTGTATCAACTTTTTTTTAAAATCTATATGTTTTTAAGATAGGTAAAAGAAAATGAAAAGAAATTTCGAGCACTAGTATATATATTTTTTTTATAGGATGGGGCGACAACTATCACACAAATTTATTACTCCTCTACTATATAACAAACGTGTCACACACCTTTGACACTGTTCGGAGTATTTTCTGGCATAAACGAGATGATTACACTGCCATCTATCGGTAGCTCTAAATCTTTCTGGCGTTTACCACAGTCGGCTATGGCGTTAAATTAGGATCCATCACCTTATTTATCAACGAGGCTGTTGTCAACGTCGACTAAGAGTAAGGCCGGAAAGATTACATGACCTCCTATAAATCTAGAATATGTCAGGAATATCCAGACTGGCAATGAGGAGCAGCTTCACGGGGCCATACCTTTGGTACTAAAATGGCCAATCTGCCCCTGCGTGCGTAGCGGTTATTCAAATCATCTTTAAATAGAACAGATAAAAATCATAAATTTCTGAGCCCTATAATATCTGTTCGTAAGGATTCACTGCAGTCGGTTCAGCCATTATTCAGATTAGCCCGAACGGACGCAGAGACAGACAGACAAACAAAATGCAATAAATTATAATTCTCATGTTTTAATGACATGCAAATTCTTCTTTGCAATTCGCCCCCGTTATTGAAATAGCTCAATATATAAGGCAGTTATTTCAATAACGACAGACACTTCAATTATATCTATTGATTATGTATATAGGTAAAGATATTATATACATATTTCGATATTAGAAACATTTTCGTATCTTAATAATAATTTCTTAATCTTGTCCAGAATTTTGATTAAGCACATCACGTCTCCTATGAAATGAATCACATAGGTGTGAAGGAAAACAAAATACAGAAAACTTACTGTTATAATGCATCAGGAATGAGATGCCACAAACAAACGTAAATTATCATAGGCAAGACGGGTACACTTGAACAGCTTAAACAATGGGAAGTTCAGAAAGAGTTAAATAAAGACGTCGACGACGAAATATTTTAAGTTACGTTATACCTTCTAAAACACAAATAAGTTAAACAATTTGTTCCAAAAAGACACGAAATGGACGGAATGGAATCAACAGACGTAACAATCAAACAATTTTGTCTCCAATTTTACCTTAGTAATAGCTTATGAATTACAATCTGTCGAGTAACAAACCGAGACTAAGTGCCTCCGAAAATTCCGTTTGCCCTATCTCAGCGGCCATTACGGCTTAGATATGAAGGCGATAGAATTACCGGCCACTGAATAATTTGATAGGGGAAATGATTGATACAACAATCAAACGTAATAAGAAACGTGGTCATGCGATTAGGCCCCCGCGAGCAGCGACAGAGGGCGCCGCCGCAACCCGACAATTGCCTGCAGACGATTTAATCAAGTCCCACTTCCTAATGGCTTTCTCTTCATTATGGGCGATATTTTTGTCTTCGCTGCGTACTGGGCGTGCCCATTACTGTGCATTAGGTACTGTACTTTAAAAGTAGTTATGTTACGAGTATATAGCATAGTCCTAAATATTATGAAGATTTTTTTTATAGGATATGATGACAAACGAGCACACAGTCCACCTGATGGTAAGTGGTTGCTGTGGCCCATAGACATCTACATCTATCCTCGATTACGAATCAAAATGCAGATGCGTTGTCACCCGTAAGGATGCCATGGAATGCCTCGTTTCCAGTTAAAAGGGTCTCCGGTTCTCTACACTCACCATACGAAACACAGAAGCATTAAGCTACTATTTTACGCTGGTATTCTTAGAGAGCGTGGTCCTTCCCCGGTCGAGCCGACCTATTCATGCTACAACTATACTACTAATATAACTGCAGCACGGCTCTACCACGTATAAAAATAATAATCATTGCGAAACCCAGTTTCTCACATTCTGCTATCGAGTTGAGCGAGTGGCGAAGTTCGCTCGAAAATACAACGCCGAACTTGTGGTGGGATGTGATACTAATGCTCACCACACAGCCTGGAGAAGCACTAACTTACGAAAGAGGTAGGTTACTTTTGACTTTCTCATGTCCAATCGCCTGGTAAGCCTAAACTTAAGTTGTACACCAACTTTTGTAACGCGTGCTAAGCAAGAAGTATTAGATATAAACTTTGCTATCCAGGTATACATATCCAGGTAGATAACTGACTGTTAGTAGTGAAAACTTGTTGTCTAATCACAAACACATTAAGTTTGTGATTGCATCAACACCAGCTTATGAAACTGTTGCTTTTAGGGATCCAAAAGTGACCTCCTGGTATGTCTACAAAGATAACCTAAGGAGGAATTTGGAAATATTTCCTAAAAGCATCAAAACGTTTGTAGGTCTGGCGTAAGCGACTGAGACAGTAACCATAGGTATCCGTGAAGCCTTCGAGGACAGTTGTCCCGTCAAAACCAAGACTTCAACACGTAAAGTTCCTTGGTGGAACTCTAAGCTAAAGGAGCTTATGGAAAAGACCAGGAAACTATTAAATAGGGCGAAAAAAACCAAAGAGTGGGATATTTATAATGCAGCCCTAACCGAATATAAAAAAGTAATTAGGAAAGCTAAGAGAGCATCCTGGAGGATGCTATGCGAGGAAGTTAAGTCTTTGCCTCGCAGTGCAAGACTAAACAAAATTCTATCAAAACCTAAACCAAATGAAATTAGCCTTCTCAAAATGTCTGATGTTAACTTCACACGGAATAATACTTATCTGATAAAAATCTTTTGCAAGGGGATATATTCCAGAACGATGGACAATTGTCAAAGTTCTATTTATACTTAAGGCTGGTAGAAAGGACTACGCTTTACCAAAGTCCTTCGGACCTATAAGCCTATCTTTCTTTCTTCTTAAGACACTGGAAAAGGTTATAGATAGATATATAAGGAATGTAGCTTTAGCTACGACCTACGAGGCCCATACATTACAACCAGCATGCTTACCGCAGAGGCAAATCTACGGAAACAGCCCTGATCGGTGCTATTGACAGGGTCGAAAAAGCACTGGAGGATAAAGAAATAGTTTTTTGTGCCATTTTAGATATTGAGTGCGCCTTCGACAGTAGCCCCACATCACTGCTGATTGGGGGTCTGACATCTAAAAATGTTTACCTCACAACCATCAGGTGGATGACGTCGATGCTCTCAAACAGAAAGGCAAAAATAGCGCTGTTTCAAACTTCGATTGAGGGATCGTACCTTTCGCTTTAGACACGAAGGCACGCTATCCTCTACTCGTCAAATCAAAGCCGGTGTCCCTCAAGGCTCTGTGCTTGCCCCCCTCCTATATATACTATTCACCAACGACATCCCTACCCCGTCGAATGGTGTTAAACTAGCCCTCTTCGCAGATGACACAGCCCTTTACTCTAAAGGCAACTAACTGCCACAGATTCGGAACAAGATCCAAAAGTCAGTAAGCGACTAGAGTTTGGTTCCAAAAATGTCGTATCGACGTAAACCCGGAGAAGAGCTCCGCCGTTTGCTTCGAATATAAACGACGTCGTCTCACCACCACTCCGCCAATCAGGATGTTAGTAACCCCTGTTCCCATGGCAAACTACAGCCAAATATTTAGGCGTCACCCTTGATGCAAGGCTCACTTTCGAACCCCATATCAAGAAGGTTACTCGCACCGCACGATTTTACATGGGTAGGCTCAACAGCATGTTGGGCAGACACAGTAAAATGTCCCTCCGCAACAAGCGAACCCTATATAAGGTCTGCATACGACCTGTCATGACCTACGCGGCCCCCATTTTCGCACATGCTAAGCCCAAAGCTATAAATGAACTTCAAATAGTTCAAAATCTATTCTGTCGTAGGGCCACTAACTCGCCCTATTATGTCCGTTATGCCGACCTACACCGAGACTTAGAGCTCCCAACAATCCAGCAGTTCCTTAAATCACTCTCTGAAAGATTTTTCAAAGCCTCAGAGTCCCACCCAAATCATCCATTCCTCCACCATCCACCACTCGCTATAGTGTGCGCAGACCGAGAAACTCTCTCTCGGACCCCCCCAACAAGCTTTCGGCTGACCTGAACTGCCTCCTGGCGGCTCAGGCCGAGCCGACATAACACATCCCTTAATCTGCCTTAGTTAGGCACACTTCCAAGCGACTTTTCGCCGCTTGCGCCCTCCTTTCTGCCAAGGAGGGTCGCGTTCGTATACGGCTTAGAGATCTCTAGTTAGACCGTTAAACCAATCCCTAAAAGGCGGTGTTTAGTGGGTAAAAGTCTCCATACAACCACGCAGCCGGCTGCGTGGTATGCTATGAGCATTCACCGCCTCCCTCCCGCGCTTTCCGGAGGGTTGCCCATATTTGCTTCGGGCGCAAAAAAAAAAGTTGCAACTTCAAGAGGCTGTCCACAAGGAGGTGTTTTGTTACCCCTTCTTTGGACTCTTGCGGTTAACCAACTATTGTACATGATGGCAGACCTTAGCATTGACACACTAGGTTATGCTGATGACCTTGTGATCATTGCCAGAGGCTTTTGCCAAAGTACTTTATCATTAATCATACAAAGAGCCCTAAACACTATAAATTTTACTGGTGTAGGGAAAACAGTTTTTCGTGTAGGGATAATATTTGTTTATTAAAAAAAATTATAAGTATGTATTGATTTGAATTGTATATTTCAGATTTTCATTTATTTTTATTTCAAACAGTGCACCCACCTTTTTGAACAAACCCTATCCATACAGTAGGTATTTTGCGTAATTTTTCAGTTTTTGTACCTTTGTAATTGGAACAAGGTAGAAGTTATGGGTTGAATTGTAACTGGAAATGATACTTAGATTTATCTCAATGCAGTTAAATGTAAACCATGCTGGAAGCACAAAAAACCGGGAGTGATTTGCCTTCTTTAAGAAGTTCAAGGTCCGAAAGTGGGAAATACATTTTGTTCCGGGTAGTTGTAGTCTAAATTCAGGATGGTGTAGCTGGCAATGCAGGACTTGCCACACGTACTTGCAGAGCGCGACGCTACGCCTCACAGCAAGCTGGCTGTACCCGGCTGGCTAACTTGAATATAAACGTAACGTCTAACACCTCTGTCCCTCCTTGACCATGGCTGCTGTAAAGTACTCGAAGCGTTGAGAATATCATCATCATCAGTCTGCGGCAGTCCACTACTAGGCATAGGCCTCACCCAAGGCGCGCCACTTAGCCCGATCTTCGGCTTCATGCATCCAGTTTCTACCAGTCACCTTGCGCAGATCGTCGCTCCATCTGGTCAGGGGACGTCCCACACTACGTTTGCCTAGACGCGGTCTCCACTCCATTATTCTATTCTATTCTATTCCACGTCTATTCCACCGATTGTCACTTCTGCGACAGACATGACATTGCCACTTCAGCTGAAAGACTGAAAGCTATGTCAGTAACCTTGGTTCTTTTTTTATAGGAGAGGAGGCAAACGAGCAAACGATTCACCTGATGTTAAGTAACTACCGCCGCCCATGAACAACCGCAACACCAGGGGAATCGCAGGTGCGTTGCTGGCCTTTTAGAAAGGAGTAAGCTCTTTTCTTGAAAGTGCCTCGTATCGGTCCGGAAAAATCGCCACTGGTAAACTATTCCGCAGACAGGTCGTACGCAGAAGAAAACTCCTAGTGAAACGTACAGTGTCAGTATCGGGAGGTTTGTCACGTAGTACGTTCATGAAATTTGGCGGCTGGGATTAATCCGAACAATTCCTTAGAACACTCCCCGTGGTAAATGTGATAAAATACGCAAAGAGATGTAAAAAGCTGCTCCGCGCTGGATGCGGTCAAGTGAAAGGAGCTGGCACTGGGGAGCCCCAGCCCAGAGATGGGAACAGTATTCCATGTCATGCCGAACCTGCACCTTGTAAAGTTGCAGGCGATGTGCCGGCCTGAAATACTTTCCCGCTCTGCTGAGCACGCCAAGCTTTTTAGAGGCCAATTTGTGAAAAAACTTACAAGTGACCACGAAACTGCACGTCACTCGATATGTCGACGGCGAGGATTCCGATGCTGGCTAAGGCAACAAGGGGAGTGACTTGAAATTGAGGAGATACGACAAAGGGGTTCTTTTAAGCGGTTAACGCACAAACTTGTGTCTTCTGAGGGTTAAACTGGACTAGATTTAATCACCCCCAATCCGAGACTTTGTTCAGCAAAGAATCGATTTCAAACACAAGTTTGTCCCGGTAATCGGGGACGTTTTCCCGAGAAATATTGGCACGGCCGGTGTAGAGAGCATCACCGGTGCTTTCGGTGATCCTCAAGGTACCGCATGAGCTGGCAGTTTACAATGGACTCCGTTGTTTTGGAGAACAAGGAGGTGATGGCGATAGGCCAGTAGTTGAACGGGTCTGAGCGGTCGCCTTTTTTAGGGATCGGGTGTACGAAAGCCGTCTTCCATGATTTTGGGACTACGCCTAGGAAGTAGGTACTGGAAAAGACGCGACATCATAAAGAGTCCCTCTTTCTCCATAGTCAGCCAGCTGCTGGCCTACGGTTCCGTTGCCCTACTCCAAATTTCCCTAACTTCAGCTCACCGCCTTCTCTTGTGCCTAGTTTTGCGTTGAAGTCTCCCATCAACACCGTGTAGTGGGTTTTGGAGGAATGCATGGCTCTAGAAATATCCTCATACATTTCCTCCACCTCCTCATCGGGATGTGCCGAGGTTGGTGCGTAGACCTGTATCAACCTAGCGAATACCGTTTGGTGATTCTGAGTATCAGGTACGCGACCCTCGTCGACACACTCCCAATCTTTACAACGTTGTTGACGAGAGACTTGTGGACGATAAATCCGACACCTCCTTGGGACAGATGGTCGCCCTCCCGGTGATAGAACAAGTTGCCGGACCCGAGGATTACCGTGTCCTCCCCCTCTCTTCGGGCCTCAGATAATCCAATAATATTCCAGCGCAACTTGTCGTTACCTCTTCTTCCAGCTCCAGTATCTTCTCGTCAGTCCTCAGGGTGCGTGCGTTATACGGTGCCAGGTCGAGTCGTCGTAGGTGGCAACCGAACCTCCACCGGAGATTCTTAGCACCCCCTGCCCCACCGTTACCATGGTCGCCACCGTAGCCAGGAATAGCGAGGCCGCCGGGGACTGGGGGCTGTTTATTTGCATCGTTGCTTAAGGGGGGATATTTGCCATAGTTGCCACGCTTGGCGAGCGGGTTGGCAACCGCAGTTTTTTATTATGTTATTGTTGTTATTAGGAAGATGCTGCTGCCCATCTCCTGCCCGTCTCCCTCTGTCGCCTCTTACGACACCCACGGGAAGATATGGGGTAGTGGATATTCTCAACCGCCACTACACGGCTAATAAAATAATAAAGCATCGCTCATGAATTTTCTCGAGGCAATTCCATTTTCTGAACGACTAAACAAGTTTGACAAAACCTTGTGACAAGACCGAGAATCTTTTTTTAAATAAATAAATGGTATTCGATTTTTAAAACCAAGGAGTTTTCAATTAAAAAGATTTTAATATGACAGGAACAGTGGAAATATTCCATTCCCGATACTTTTAGTGCAGTCTGTGTAATGTCGTGTTACTGTCCGCTGTGGTAGTTCTTCTAGTACAAGCAAGGAAGATGATGTTGCTGAGAGACTGCTCTGTGTTACTTTGAGATAGGTGTGTTGCTGTTGGTGTGCAAACTTTGGTGTTATCGTGTAACTAGCTGAGCCCCGCGGTTTCACCCGCGTATATCACGCGTCTGAGCCACGTGACATAACATGACACCTAGTTCAAGCATTTTAGATAGCAATGTATGGAAAAATTGGCTAAATAAATGGAATACTTTTATTTATCGGTATATGTCCGTTATAGAGCGAAGTAAAATTTTATCACCTCTCCCACTCCTGGGTGAGCGTAACAATCCGCGCCCCAGAAAGTGTCCCGAAGTGTGGTGTTTAGCCCAGAGATTAGCGTATTTAAACAAACAAAAAAAATTTATTTTTTTATTATATGATAAAAAGGAAGAAAGGTTCTCGAGTGGCAGCCTCGTACCGGTAGGCGTAGTGTAGGGCGACCCCCACTAGATGGAGTGACGACCTGTTAAGACATGCAGGAAGTCGATGGATGCAGGTGGCTCAGGACCGTGCTTTGTGGCGTTACTTGGGGGAGGCCTATGTTCAGCAGTGGACTTGTGAAGGGCTGTAATGATGATGATGATGATGATTATAGATAATATAGATTATGTCCTTCACGTTACACTATGTGCAATTGTGACGGGGACATATTTCGGTATAGCTGAATTGTAATTGCTCTATACTAACTGTATAGTTGCGTATCTTGCATCTCTTTGTATATTTTAACGCATCTACGATCTTATGCTCGGAAGAATTCATCACCATCAACATCATCAATACAGCCCTTCACAAGTCCACTGCTGAACATAGGCCTCAACCCCCAAGGAATTCCACAAAGCAGTCCTGACCCACCTACATCTTCTGCATGACTTCCTGCATTTCTTACCAGGTAGAATCTTCATCTACTGGGGGGCCCCACACTACACTTCGCCTAGCGGTAAAAGGCTGCCACTCGGGAACCTGTCTACCATATTGCTTGTCGGTTGTACACAGCAGCATTTAGCTGCTATTTTACGCTGGTATTCTCTACCAAGTACAAAGTCAATCAAGTGATTATAGTTCTCTAATAAGTGGCCTAGATGTTGTGATAGACTTAAGTACAAAACGAAAAAAGAAAAGACTAAAGGAAAAGAAAAAGTAAGAACCAAAGTTTAACGGGTTGATTAGCATTATGTTAAATAAAGTACAATATTTGTATTATATACACATTTATTACAATATTTATACATCAGTACACAAAAGATAAAATTCACAATACAATTTACATGTTTATTTACACGTATTTTTTCCCGTTACACGTGAATAATGAAGCAAAGGGAATGTATAATATATAGAATAAGTTAGTTTACCAAGCCACTAAAAACCTTCAAACAAAATTTGTTTAAATATCACGACACCTTGACTAGCCATTTAATAGATACCTAAGTTGTAAAGAGGGGTAAAGTTTTCTTAATATAGTCGCACTCGGAAATAATAATAAAAAAAGTTGTTTCAATATTCACGTGCCAGGTAATAAGTATTCTTAAATACAAATCTTGCTCAGTAACTTCATAACTTATGATTTATTAAATGATCACTTGTAAAACTTAATGCATTATAATTTAATAAAAAAAAAACAGTTAAACATTTGGTTTTCAAATCGTGTCCTAATATTATAGCATTACACCAGAAACATTGTAAAATAATGAATGATCCAATCAGGGTTGAGGTCAATATCATAATATAATGTTACAGCTTGACCAGAATGACTGTGCCATTTGAATTGTTTTGATATTTCCTCACTTATTGCACTTATTTGGATTTAAGTAATTTATTTAATATTAAAATAATCTCTATCTTATCCAATCCGGGCCCTGTTGGCAAACTATTAATAAATCAATCTATAATAGGTATTTGTTTCATACACCAGATCTAGAGGAAAACAGATAATGTACGAACACATTATTTTCTTTCTTATCTATTACTAATATCATTTATTTTAAATACATGCATATAAATTATCACTTATCACTCGGATTTTGATTAAATAGCTACTACATTAACAAACTGCCGAAGTGGATGAAAATATACATACTTACAAAGTGGTTGTAGAAAAAAAACAGAAATAATTAGATGTCATTTAAAAGATTGTCACATCATTATGTATTGACATTAGAATAGAAAACGCTAATATAACGCGTTCATATTCTAAACAATTTAATAGACAATTTATTATATTGTTGCTCAGTTTATTAATTGGGCTTGACTGTTACTTATTAACAGCCTCATGTATACAACTTAGAATTAATTGGTTCTTTATATGAAAACAAATCGGTAGGTAAAATGCTTACACAAAGAGGAACAAAACATTAACTGGGCTTAAATATTTAGTTATTACCTTCATATATTCTTGTATAGAATCATTCCGATTTAACATATACTGCTTCGACTACACATATCAAGCAAGTTATATAGATGTAGAGTAAGATATATTTACAATGCAAGTTATCACAAAATGGCGGCGAAGATTGGGCGCGTTCAAAATGGTCGTCCGTTTTGCGGTCGCTCGGGCAGCTTTGGAGGCGCATTCGGAACTGGTCGGCTATAAATGTAAACAAAAACGAAACATTAGCATTGATTTATAAAAAAAGAAAAATTAAATTTTCATGTTACATAATATATTTACAAGTTAAACGCTAAGAAAATATGGCAAATGAGACTTATAGTGCTTAATTTAAAAGAAAACTATGAAAATCAGTGCCATACAATCTTTACGTTAGTAATAAATAATATCATAACAAAACAGATAATGGTGCAGATGAAAAAACCTTGTGTCGAAAAAGCCGAGCCTTGTGCTAGAGCAGAATAATAAAGCATTTATAATCATCATTGAAGCAAATAGCTTTAACTTTACCATGAATTATTTAATGACCATATTTTCAATAGAAACGAGAGTAGGTACATCTCAAATAAACTGTAAATAATAAAATATCCTATTTGAACAGATTAAAAGCCTGTATTACAAGCATATTTGCATGCTTTATCCACGGAAGTCTTAAAATACGAACATAATGTTATACAAATAATGTGTGCTGCAAACTTAGGTGTTACATTATATTCGTATTATTATAGATCCGTGGCTTTATCCACAAAACAATTTACTCATAAAAAAAACAATATTTTATAGCGGTAACCATAAACTCATGCATTTCGTATAATTCCCATTAATTGTTATTTCAATAAGATTTTGAAGAAGAACAATCTAAATTATTAAATTTCTAAGACATCATTCTTGCAGAAAATATTTCTAGATTGCAACTAAATCTTATTGAAATGTAGCATTAATCCAAACTCTGCTTACCTATATTGCGTCCGTAGGTAAATTGATCAGAAAATAACTGTTAAGAGAGGAATTAAAGCAAATATTTTCAAATAAATATGTACCTACTATTATTAAATCAAACATTTTAATACACATATAGCGTTTAATTACTCTATTTACACAGCATAAGGTTAACAATATTCATAAACTATATCAAATCCAACAATTTCTGCCTATACGTTTTTTGATAACACTAATGCTATTTATTAACAAGAGAGAGAAAGAGAGAGAAAACTTTCAATGATTTTCATTTCGTATCAATCCTGTTGCACTTCATACGTAAAAAGATGACAATGATACCAATATTAGGAACTTAATTTTTTGCAACAAGCAATCAGACAGGTTTATTTAAATTAGTAAGTTGATGATGATGATAGTGATGATGGTGGTGAACATGATGATGGCGGTGGTGGTGGTGGTGGTGATGGTGATGATCGTATTAGTGGTGGTGATGGTGGTAATTTGATGATGAAGACAAGGTATGGTTAGTCAATGCCAACTCTACTACGTTATGGCGATTGTCAAGATAAAAATTCCACTGATATATCATGTTATATTTAATAACAAACATTATAACGTTTCCAAATTGAAAGTAACATTCTAGTAATTGACCAAAGATATTGCTAACAGCAACAATATAATAGGGGACAATGGCTTTGGTCTTACACATTGTAAGTACAATATAGTTTTACGTACAGACATTAAATTCAATCATTTGCAATAAATTCATGCAGTGTTACATCGGTATTTGATTACATCGATTAGATTAATATACATTACCAAGAAAGCTTTAATTATTTTAGAATAAATACGTTAGTACGAGGAAATTCATATACTGTATGCATTTTAGTTTTGTAAAGTCTAAGTCTACATCCATTAAAGTGAGTAAGTCGCAACACGATCTAACACTACTGTAATGTGCATCAACATCAACAACAACTTTGTCTTGATTACGTAACTTGAACATCTGTAACCGCTTAGCACAATTACAGAACCATACAGTGATATGCTCAAATATAAACACAGACTTTTAAGTCAGGCAAACCAAAAACCTTTCATATAGTCTAAGACCCCGACTTAAATCGACCTTCACTTATCGAGTTTCCTAATAAAATAAATGTTTTATACAATATATTGTTTGAATAAAACATATTTCGATAATATCGATAGATATCGATAATCTCTTACGTCACTGTTAATCTTCG
The DNA here is from genome assembly GCA_907164705.1 of Parnassius apollo. Lineage (NCBI taxonomy): Eukaryota > Metazoa > Arthropoda > Insecta > Lepidoptera > Papilionidae > Parnassius > Parnassius apollo. The sequence continues at coordinate 5,024,599 of CAJQZP010001367.1, read as the reverse complement.
TCTTTCTTTGATACGAGGAAAAATGTGCGCGTTTCTGACTGTTTCAGACGCCGCTGTTCTAGGTCTTATCTACAGCAAAGGCTTGTATGTTCAATGTTTATCCTTTGTCCCACGCTTTCGTACTTACATCTTAAATCTATAATCGCGGCAACCATAATCTTTTACTACCTTTTTTTGCTACGGCAACCCTATGCCATTGTTCACAACTTTTTTTATATTTTAATATTTATAGAAACTCGATGAGGGTAATTTACTCATACAACCTACTCATACCCGGCAACCTTTCATTATTACCGGGAAAACGGTAGGCAATTTTACTTTGGCGTTACTGGTGCTATTTTTTTAAGAAACCTAATAACATTAACTCAGAAAAAGTTAAATAGTTTTTAGTCAAAAATAGCTGTGCCGGGATATGAGGTGGCAACCCCAGTACTTGTTGTTTATTTTTTATACAGTATTTTGCACACAATATTCATTTTATGACAAAACTCGATTAAGGTTGGTGAATTTAAGTCAGAATCTTCTACTATTCTAAACGAAGCCATATAATTTCATTTTCTAATCTGTAGTCATACATTTTACAGTTAATAATCACAAGATAGTTGCAGAGCATTAATAATAGAATTGATTGTCTTATTTTATATACGGAATCAGTTATTATTCTATAGCATTGCATTATAATACTGAGTTCATTCACCATTTACTAATTTCTACCGTTTAATATTATAATTCCTTCATATCTTATACTCTGGAATGTTAAAATAATCGAAGCCCATACAATAGTGAGTTAATTAACAATGTTATATTGAAACTATAATCATTGGTAATCACTAAAAAATGTATATTTTGCATTAACAAAAAGTCATAAGCGTGTTGCATAGGGTGATGTTAAATATATAAATACTTACAAGCACTGTTTGTTTCTCACAAAAAATGTGTGTGATCTTCATTAAGGAGTCTTTATTTGAGCAAGATACAATATTGCTTGAATCTGAGCAACATACGAATCTTTTTAACATTTACATACAACAAGTTTTGCATTATCGCATATTAGTTTAATTTACACTATGGTAACACTGTTTTACTATCACTCGTCACATTTCATTGTCACTGTACATTTTGCAGAATTAATATGTACATGGACCATAAATATTAGAGAACAAGCTGGTTTCTGATGATCGTAGTTAATGTTAAAAAAAATAATATATTACAATATTAATAACGACTTTACATGTTTAAAACAAATCAACCCTTTTTAAGAAAAATATTAATTCGTTATTTTCATTAGAAAATATAAAAACAACACTGACACATTAAAAAAGCGTTATCGTTGTAAGGTTAGGAACAAACAATAAAAAGCAAACTGTTCGTTTGTAGCACGATTAATAGAAAATAACACTCATACATTTTACAGCAATAAGGCTCATCAGATTAGATGGTAGTATAAATGGACAAAAATTATGAGAAACAAGCGTCCGATTGGGACTCATAGACACACATATTGCTTGCAAGTGTGCGCGTGGCTTATCAATGGTAAAATGGAACATAAGCGATACGCGCACGCAGATTTTACAAACGTACACGTTGCCTGCGCACATTGCGGGCCAGTGCGTAACTTACGCAGCTTCGCTTACTCTAAACATACACAATACCGCGTATACGCTGTGCACACATGGTAAAACGCGTGTTATGCGTGTGTAGACTGTCAATGCTGTTTACTTGAATTTGGCGAAAGCCGAACTGAGTTCATTGATAGCCGCGTTGGTGACGGCCTGTCCTACGGCCTGATTGATCTGTTGTCGCATGTGCGGCGGCAGCTGGCCCATCGCGCCCGCAACTGCACCACTTCCCGGTCTCCTATTGATTTATTTCTTTTAATTTCACAGCTCATACATTATTCATGGATATGTAAACTTTTTCACACATCGCAAATTATTAGTAAAATTAAAATATTCCCAATATTGCTCTCACAGCTTCTCTGTAAGACACCGTAGTAACGTAACTGCCATAATTTACAAATAATATGTAGGATAATCTCTTACAGGGCAACTGTGAATCTATTATAAAAGTGCAGTCAGAACTAACTTACTCACGTACAAATTTTATAAATACATTCGTAACATAAAATGGTTTATATAACAAAACATAAACAACCTTTAGTCATCTAATTCAGGAAAGAGTGTAGTAACGAAAAAAGTGTTACAGGAATAGTTAATTACAGAAGACCACACACAAGTAATCGCAACTAAAACATGCAGTGCTTTTTAAAAAAACTATTTAAAACTTTATATACATGGTATAATGCTCACTCGCAATATTAGGGTTAAGCTTATTATAATGCGAGAAAATGATGTACTTATAAGATCTTGAACATCAAGCAAAGGAAATAATTTTATATTTGTTAAATCCACAACCTTATCTACTCATAATAACATATATTTTTAAATAATTTACATTCCCCCGCAAAATTAAATTTACTGGGCATATATTTTTAAATATGACAACCTACTGCTGATATAGCGGGGCTAAAATTTTATAACCTAGTTTTCATTATTACTTTAATAATAATTTGGAAGCAACGTTATTTCACGCATCATAAGTATTCGTGGTTTAAATATTACATCTATAATGTATTGTATAACATACGTATAAATATTTATAAATGTTTGCCGAATCTTTATTAACTTAATACAGTCAAACATTTTTAGTAATTTAAAGGATTTATAAGTGAAAACATAATTTAAAATGAACGATCTGATGAAGTGTTAAACTTACTTAAACAGATGTGTTATTATAGTGACAGTATTATTATAATACTTTAAATATACCTTTATATGAATATGAATATTTCAATATTTTAGTGTATGAACGCAACAAACAATACCGATTAAATGATGTAAGCAGTTAAAGTTAAATGAAAGCTATTTTAACTGTACTAAGTTAACATGGCCATAAGTTAGTACCTTATATAAATATGTATCTAATGTTAGTTAGAGACGCGCCGATGCCGCCACTTAGCGCCGTCTGCGAAAATAACCACACACTCAACTATTGCACCAATAAAAGTAAACACTTGTTAATTTTTTTAAGCTGAATATCTTACTTTAGTTTAGAGAATAAAAGCACACAAAGGTTTCATGTTATTTGATAAGTAATGGAATTATATTACCCATATCTCCTAAGATCAATATTATGGCTGTTACATCACCCGAAACAAATTGTTAATTTTAAAGCGAAAAAGCTTACATAATTATAATTAAGATGAAATAATTTAATGTCTAAAATAATAATATAATAATAATGCCTCCAATTAGTATAGCATTTTATACAATTATTATGGATTCATTTAAAAATTCAATACAATGTTTTATCACTTTCCTGAAAGATTTAAATATCGGAAACTTTCATAAGATCCTATGCATTTTTAAAGTGTGTGCAGTTGGTTTAAACTTCCTATATATAGTAGATTAGACATAAAAGGTAATATTTTTTCTTTCTACTTAAAATAAAATTAATAAAATTTGCTATTACGGAAAACCTGTTACTTTCTAAAACTTTAATAGACCTTAAGATATTAGATAAGACCTTAAAATATAGTATGTATACAGTATGTGTGACATATATGAATAGAATTTGCAAACAACAAGTATTACTAGTCCGTAGAAGTGTAGAAAAATTAAATATTAAATTAAAACCCGTAAAATAAAAAAGTGAAATTTTCAAACAAAATAAATATTAAAATAAATTCAGTAAAAGTGAACACTCTGTTTAGACAACGTACCTTGACCCCTTGGAAGAGTGACAACGTTGCACGCGGGTGGCACGCCGACAAAAGACACCGCTGTCGATATGTCGCAATACCAATAGTTTGCACTGCGTGGCAACGTCGCTATTTAATGTTCAAGGATTCAAGTTCATTGAATCATTGACTTAGTGACCCAATTCTATAGAGTGTTCAAATTTGCTTAAAATTAAAACTCTACTTATTGACCTAATTACTGGATCGATTACGTTCATTTTTTGTATATCGTCAGCAAAGGCGATAACAAGTATAGGGTTTCATTTATTGCATATATGTGGGACCCATTCTGTATACAGTATGTATGAAAATATAATAGAATTTGCAAATAACAGTATTAATTTAAGGTCTAATTTAGTTCGTAGTTTTGTGTATATGTGAAATACCATCATTTACTTGAATTGAAAATAATATTAACCAGGTACTATTTAAAATTAGGCTAATTGGGTTTAAAACTATGCAACGGAGCTCTTGATTGGCGAATACCATGGTTTAACATTGTCAAAATAAAATGCAGAATTTAAATGTTTTTAAAACACTCAGGAATTCGTTCTAAGCACATTCCATCCTAAAAAATTTAAATAATTTTGAAAAAGTTTTTTTTTATAGAAGAGGGGGGTTAAGTGACTACCGCCGCCCATGAACATCCGCAACACCAGGGGAATTGCAGGTGCGTTGCCGTATTTTGGCTCACTGGCTTTTCCTGGGGGAAACCTACTCTCAGCAATGGACTTTTTAAGGGCTGAAATGATGATGATGATGAAAGTAGAGTTGACTGTGAATGTGAGTTTATGTAATTTTATACTCTAAGCATTGCCTTTAACGAAGGAAAAAGTGACGCAGCCAGCACTGACGAATCCAGTTCTAAGGTAATAGAGAAAATATTTCTTTAAGACATGTATGGATCAGTCACTTGTGTAATGGAATGTTGCATCTAGTTCTAAGGTAATAGAGAAGATATTTATTTAAGACATGTATGGATCCGTCACTTGTGTGACGGAATGTTGCATAGATACTTGCAACAGATACAATTCGTATTATTTTCTGGGTTAATAAAGCAAAGCTCTTGTAAATGAAGTTAAAATTACAATCATACCCTCGGGCCACACACTCGTCGAGTGGCACGGGAACTAGCGAGGAAAGGAGGCAGAGACGTATTGTGGCCACAATACTCGTCATGCCCATCGCTCTCTGTTTTGTCGGTTTTTTAGGCGAGTCAAAGGACTGGCAATATGAGTGCGAATGGCTGGCCACGCACTCGCACAAACGCAGTCCGAATCGAGCGCTCGTTACGGAAATACGTCGTGTTATTTAAAAATCATAAATAGTATACCTATCATCATCATTCAGCCGTATTATCACATGAGTAAAAAATATACAGAGAAAAAGCTATCTATACGGCGACAACGTATACTTATTTTTATGATATTGATATAATTAGCTATAATAAATATGCATAGCTCGCACGCTGCAACGGTTTCAACATTGTGTTGCTAACGCGAGCGACCTAGTGTGGAGAGTCGCGATTAATTACGCGAGTAGAGCAGTGTGTGGACGGGCAGGACAACGTCGCGGCAGCGCGAGGAGCGACAGAAACCAGACAATTGCCGAGTTTTTATAACACAAAATGAAACGAGAAATAGGAAAACAGTAAGAAATAACCGCATTAAAAAATTTAAAATGAAGTTGTAAAATATAGAGGGAGAAAAAGAATAATGACACAGTGGACGCCTCAACAAAAGAGACCGAGAGGCAGGCCTAAAAAGCGTTGGAGTGACTGCGTGGAAGAGGGTCTCAGGAAGATGGGAAAATTTACCAGCTGGAAGAAGGTATCCAGGCAGCGTGACAACTGGAGGAAGATTGTGGAGGAGGCCAAGACCCACAAAGGGTTGTAGCGCCAAAGGAAGAAGAAGAAGAAGAGGGTGAATACGATATCAAGTGATTTCTGATAGCAATAATTAAATGATAACACTATTTTTTTAATATGTTTTATTATAAAAACCATTTATTTCATTTATTATTCATCTTTATCGGTTTGTGTTGTAATCATCATGCAGCGCCCTCTGTCTCGCACACTCACTGTGGAACTAATATATACAGCAACTAACATGGTTCCTATTACGTAAAACAGTAATTTCAATAATAGCTGGTGTAGGAATTCGTGGTTAACAAAAAAAAGGTAAAATTAAGCACAGGTCTTTTAACTTGAAATCCATGTAAGGGTTGAAATCCATGAAAATAACCTAAAGTATTATAAAGTACCTACATAAGACTCAAAACGGAAAGTCCTACGTAAAATTTATTGTCGTGAGTATAGAAGTAAATATACCTACGCGCTTTGTGCTTAAGGCATGCAATATTTCTGTCAATTAATCGTTAATTATAATTACACTCTTTAAAAAAATCTTCAAATCTTACACTCCACGTAATAAGCTTAAAACACAGTACAAAGTTTACTCTTCACGTGTTATAGTCAACCAAATCTAAGAAATACCTTTTGACGTTTCACATTAATCATTCCGCAATAACTTTGCACAAGCGTACGCACAAGATTTAAAATAACCTTTTACGTAGATCGGAAGAATTATGAAGTTATCTACATTTCATTACAACGTGTATAGTTTATCACTTATTTAAATTAGAATTTTTCAAACAAAGCAAAATATTAAAAAATAGCCAGTATTAAGTTTTTTTACTTGACGTCGTTTCAATGACATGTCGCTATGTACGAGGGTGGATTGAAAAGTACTCGGCCTAACCAAGAAAATAAACACATACTAAATCAGTTATATTTTTATTTTTCTACATAATCACCATCAAGTTCAATACACTTTTGCCACCTCCCCTTCCAAGCATTTAGACCGTTGAAATAAAAATGATTCTTCCTTAGAGTCAAAATATGCGTCTACAGCTGCTTTGACCTCGTCGTTTGTCGAAAATCTTTGACCTCCCAAGTGCTTTTTAGGTTAGGGAACAGAAAGAAGTCTGATGGTGCCAGATCAGGTGAATACGGCGGATGCGGTAACAGTTCAAAGCCACAGTTGTGAATTTCAGCCATTGACTGTACTGACGTGTGAACACGGGCGTTATCTTGATGAAACAGGACTTTTCTTCTGAGCATTCCTCGACGTTTTTCTTTTATTTCCTCTCGTAAACGACGTAGTAAGGTGCAGTAGTAATCAGAGTTTATAGTCTGACCTCTTTCAAGATAATCAATCATAATCACACCTTTCGAGTCCCAGAATACTGAAGCCATCACCTTATTTGCCGACAAAATCGACTTAGCCTTTTTAGGGGTGGTGAACCAGGTCTTCTCCACTGTTTTGATTGTTGTTTTGTTTCCGGTGTACAGTAATGAACCCATGTTTCGTCCATAGTAACAAAACGATTCAAAAAATCATCTGCATCGGCTTCAAATAACTCCAAACAGTCGCGTGAAATAGTCAATCGCGTCCTTTTTTGTTCAACTGAAAGCAGTCGCGGCACCCACCTCGCAGACACCTTGTGGAAACCCAACTCGTTGACAATGATGTTTTGAGTTCGTTCATAAGAGATGCCTATAATATCGGCTATCTCTCTAATTTTTAATCTGCGGTCTCCCATTATTAAATCAAGTACTTTTTTAATATTTTCGTCAGTAGTTGACGTCGAAGGCCTTCCAGAGCGGGGTTCATCTTTCACACTCTCTCTACCACGCTTAAATTCTGCTATCCATTTTTTTGACGGATGAATATGACAGAGCACAATCGCCTAATGTACTGACCATGTCATCATGGATGGCTTTTGATGATAGCCCCTTCTTATGGAGGTACTTAATGACGGCACGCTGCTCGACTTGCTCCATTCGCGGAAATTATGTCCGATTACTTTGTTAATAAATTTATAAAATCACAACTAATTATCGCACACGTTTCGAACTTCACACAATGAACTAGTCTGAACTGAACTAAATAATGTGGGTAGATTTGATTTTTAGAATTGAATGGATCTGTGTTAGGCCGAGTACTTTTCAATATACCCTCGTATATTACCGTAGTGTTTGGATGATTAAAATGCATTGTTATGCGAATAATCGTAAAAATATTCAAGTAATCGGTAAAAATATTCTAATAATCGAATCAATAATTTCTTTAACGTATTATTTGTTTAATTTAATTTTTATTTTCAAAATTCCTTAAATTATATGAATACAAGTTCATTTTTTTCTCTTTGTCAAAGTAAATTTTTGTAGGAAAAAAACTCATATACGAGGGCGGCACTGAAAATTTCGGGAATCAAGGAAGTGACACAACATTACTAATTACAAATGTATTTATTGCTTTTCGAAGTATTCTCCGCGAAATTTGACACATTTTTCCATACGATGGAACCAATCATTGAAGCAACCATTCCATTCGGAAGTTGGGGTCTCCAAAATGGCCGTTTTGTAGGCGTCCACAGCTTCTTCAGGTGATGAAAATCTCTGTCCACGCAATTTATTCTTTATTTTAGGAAAGTATAGAAATTTTTAGGGCTTAGGTCGGGCTGTAGCGCGGATGGTCTAATAATTCTATGTTTTCTTGCTCTAAAAACTCTTTTTTTCTGTGTGCGGTGTGAGAACTCGCATTGTCCTGATGGAGGAGGCGGTTGCAGTTCTCTTTACGGAGTTCAGAAATGACCTGTGGCAAACAAATGCTAGCATACGATTCTGCATTAACCGTTATTTGTCCCTCAAGAGGAATAGTCGTAACATGGCCGGTTTTGGAGACAAACGTGGCCACCATTTTTTAACCATTTTTCCATTTTTAAACGAACAATTTTTATTGGCTTTAACTCATTTTCGAACACCCAAACTCGTGACTGGTTTTTTGTTTCGGGTTCGTACGCATATATCCAGGATTCGTCACCTGATACGATGTTTTATACAGCATTTGAAGATCCTGCGTGGAATCTTTCGAGAGTTCTGACGCACCAAGTAACGCGAGCCGCTTTTTGCTCTTCACAGAGCGAATGCGGTATCCATCGGGAAAACAACTTTTTTATACCTAATTGTTCATGCAAGATTATTTGTATTTGACTCATGCCAATGTCTAAAGTTGACTGAATTTCGCGGTATGTCACATGTTGATCTTCCTCAATCAGCTTACGCACAGCATCAACGTTTTTTTGGGTGACTGCGCTTTTTGGACGACCTGGACGGGAATCATCACTGAGCTTGACACGTCCACGTTGAAATTCAGTAAACCAGCGATAAATTGTGGTTTTGTATGGGGCTTCATCACCAAATGCAGAAATCATCCGGTCAACACACTGTTTTTGTGTTAAACCACTTCCAAAGTCATAATAAATCATCGCTCTTGAATTTTCTCGAGTCAATTCCATTTTCTCAACAACTAAACAAGTTTGACAAAACCTTGTGACAAGACCGAGAATATTTTTTTAAATAAATAAATGGTATTCGATTTTTAATACCAAGGAGTTTTCAATTAAAACGATTTTAACTCGTCAATTCCCAGTGTCACCTGTAGGTGACAGGAGTTTAATCATTATTTTATACCACATGGAAATATTATTTCTTAATTCTACCGCTATGGTAGTAATGTCGAAGAGTACCACTTGACAATTTTTATATTTGGCAACACACACCATACGTCAACTGTCAATGTCACAAAGTTATTTTGCGCGTAATTGCATCAACTTGCGTTTTTGTGATCTATTGCAGGAAAAAGTGAAAATAAAATGCCCAAACCGTAAGTATTGTGTTTTTTTCTTATCAAATGTTAAAAATTAATATGTAAGCTATAATATACAAGTATTTATTGAAAATATAAACTAAAAGTGGTATTGTTATAACACCTAAAATGTGCGGTGTCACCTGCAGGTGACACTGGGTATTACATTATGTATTTCTACTGTTTTTACAAAACTTTGTTATATGTTGGTCATATTGCTGTGCTTATACAAATTGTTTCTTTTTATTATAGGTTGACGTTAGATGAGATTGTCGAGGCGTTGCAGGCCGAAGAAGACCAAGGTGATATAATTTTATTTCCTCCTGACGACGGCGATGTAACTGATGAAGACAGTGGTGATGAAAATGAAGCTAATATCCTTCATCTTCCTAGTCGCATGCTTCGATCTCAAGTTGAGACACAGAACCACCCTTCCATGTCTGGAGAAAATCTTGACGAGGAAGAAGAACAATCCATGCCTGCCCGAAAGAAAATGAAGAAAAAAGAAAATACAGTAAAACAATGGCACGATTATGAAACCACTGCTTCTATTACGACTTGTGGTAAAGGAGACCGAGATGAAGAAGTTTTTGCCCACTTACAGGAGGAGATGACTCCTGTCCAATGTTTTGAATTACTTTATAGTGATGAACTGATTAGTTATGTAGTTGAGATGTCCAATCTCTATGCCTTACAAAGGAATCATACTCTGAATGTAACTACGGAGGAAATTAGAGTATATATTTCGATACTGTTACTAACAGGGTATTTGACGCCAAAATATATGAGGATGTTCTGGGAAGTGAAAAGTGACACACACAATGACTTAGTAGCATCTAGCATTAGGCGTAATAGGTTTTTCGAAATTCAGCAATATATTCATCTTTGCGACAGTACATCTCTGCCATCCAATGACAAATTTGCTAAAGTTCGAGAATATTTCACAAAACTGAATAAAAATTTCACAGCAAACTTTTGGAGAGCTGGCTCCTCTCATATTTCAATTGACGAAACTATAGTACCATATTTTGGGAGGCACGGTACCAAGCAACACATACACGGAAAACCCATTAGATTTGGTTACAAGCTTTGGTCAGCCGCTACTCGCCATGGGTATTTAGTAAATTGTGAGCCTTATCAGGGTGCATCTGGTCCAAGTCTCAAGATGCAATCTGACTTGGGCTTAGGTGCTGCTGTTGTCTTAGAACTTCATGAAAGATTGCCACAAGAGTTGGGACCATATAACTTGTATTTTGATAATTTTTTTACTGGTTTGCCTTTGATAAAACATTTGCGAGAGCATAATATAGGAGGCACTGGAACTGTTCGCGAAAATCGCTTGGAGAACTGCAAACTTCCAAATTCCAAAGAGATGAAGAAAGAACCCAGAGGAAAGTTATATCATAAAGCATCTGAAGGGATTATTGTTGCAAAATGGCATGACAACAACATTGTGACCATTTTATCCAACTGCCATGGATTAGATCCTATCACAAAAGTAGATCGAATTGGATTTGTTGATAAAAAAAGGTCCAAAATACAAGTTGATTGCCCAGCTGTTATAAAAATGTACAACAAATACATGGGCGGAGTAGACCGTTTTGACGAAAATGTTGACTCTATGAGAGTAGCTCTTCGGGGTAAAAAATGGTGGTTCCCTCTCTTTGCATTTGGATTAGATGCAGCTTGCCAAAATGCATGGCTGATCAAAAGGCAGTCTGATAATAACTGGTCCTACTGTGATTTCCGGCGAAATGTGGTGACAACTTACCTAGCAATGTACGGAAAACCTACGACCCGAAATTCTGCTTGTGGCGCCCCTCTGCAACTGAGAGTGCCTAATGAAGTGAGAAACGCAGGAACTGCAGATGATCATGCACAAGTCGACTGTTCACAGCGAAGATGCGGGTATTGTCATCAACGCACTAGAAAAATGTGCAGTAAATGTAATATCGGTTTGCATCTAAAATGTTGGTATATGTTCCACAATAAATAGGCGTAAGATTGGTTAGATTTAGTTATTTGTACTTTTTTAAACAATTTTGTAAATAAAAATTCTAATAAATAAATAAAAATCTGTGTTTTACTCCCCTGAAATAATGCTAAAAACCACATAAGTCGTATAACACAATGCCCAGTGTCACCTGTAGGTGACCCCCTCATAAAACGGGAGGGGGACAGTATAAAAAAAATAACTTTATTTGTGGCTTTAGTAAACGTCTATTAATTGAATAAATATAGGAAATATTGAAAAAATGCATTAGATTGGACATGGGAATTGAAGGGTTAATATGACAGGAACAGTGGAAATATTCCATTCCCGATACTTTTAGTGCAGCCTAGTACAAGGCCGTGCTAAAATAACCACTACATAATTTCAATATCCCGCCATATCGGTACCAGTTACTCGACTCCACAGAATCAGTAATTCATTTTCGAGGCGATGTATACGCGTTTATAACAAAATTTCAGAAAATGTACAAAATTTGACGTAAGTACACAAAGTTCAAAAACTTTATTAAACTAAGTTTGTATAAAAAGGGTTATTTTAATATTGAGGAATTTATAGACCATAATAACACCTGGGAAGGGTGATCGCTACCAAGCTATTTCTAATTTTTGTTTGTGTTGTTAATAGTAACACGCATGTTAGCACGTTAGCTCTTTTTTTTAAACTAGTCCCGTTGGGTTTCTTGTTGGTTCTTCTCAGGACAGAGGTTTTTTTTGCGAACCAGTGGTAAATGAAAAAAGTGACTTTAAATAAGTATTATTCATAATCTATATTGAATAAAAAAGTTACTGCTTCTGTTTCTCTTTCGAGAGCTTACTGTGTGTAATTTTGTAATTTTGTGTTTCTCTTCTTATTTTGTGACTCGGCTTTAACTTTTTGGACTGTTTCTACTATAATAACTTTTTGTGCGTGGTAGAGCCGCCACGCTACATCTATATTATAGTTGTAGCACCAATGGGTCGGCTCGACCAGGGCAGGACCACGCTCTAACAGAATACCAGCGTAAAATATAGTTTCATATGGTGAGTGTAGAGAACCGTAGACCCTTTTTACTGGAATCTAGGCATTCTATCTTAGTTCCTCAGGAGTGACAACGCATTTGCATTTTGATTCTTAATTGAGGATAAATGTGTATGTCTATGGGCCATAGCATCCACTTATCATTAGGTGGACTGTGTGCTCATTTGTCACCCAATGCTATAAAAAAATTAGTTGAAGCATGTGCCCATGTCACAAAGGATGATTGGGCAAAAGTGGTAGAAAAAACAAAAAATATTAAATTAATATAAACAACGACATCCCTACTAGTTGTACTGAAAGTGATTGAATAAATTTATTTTTTATCTAGTTTCAATCTTAAATTTTTATAACTGTGCCTCTAGAAATAAGCAGTAGCAACAAATACGAAGAAACTGATAAATCTTGTGTTATAAATTATCCGTTTTTATTTTATTCTGGTATTTTTCAAAACAAACTAAATGATTACCAACTCTAAATAATTGATATCAATTTTTTTAAGAATCGAATATTGTACGTTCCCATTTTTTGGTTGGCATGCTTGGTGCAATAAGTCTGACAGCTGTCAAAATGTATTTCTTAGATTTGGTTGATTTAATATAGGGATAAATATTTCATAGTTTCTTCTTATCATATAAAACGTTTATATGATAAGAAGAAACTATGATGTCATACCATAGAATAAATAATAGTACAAGAACAGAAGGATCACTCTGTGAAACTTGCGAGTTTAAACCTAGTTACAACGCCGCTAATGTTCATAATACTTTGCACGCCTCGAACGCCTTGCTTGCCTTCGTGAAATTAGCCTACCGTATAAATCGTCAAAATTTTTTTTGCGGGGCGCATATTAAATCACAATGCACCTTACGTCCACGTGCGAGTGTCTGTATCACCTAACCCGTTACGCTCCTTTGTTAAGCCGGCTCCTACTGTAGGGTTAGGTGATGAGAGAAATCAAATTGAATCCATTGATATTATGATTTCTTATATTTACGCGAACACTACACATTGAAATAATACTAATTTTTACGGAATTTATCGCGTATATTTAACTTTTTTACCCGACGTTTCGAGAGCTTTACAGCACCCATGGTCACGGGAAGGACTGAGATGTTCAACGTCCAGCTGTCATAGTTAACCGCGGTTACCATAGATAACATAAGTTCATACTGTGTAGATCGAAACAAAAGTTAAATTTTAATCTATGGTAACCGCGGTTAACTATGACAGCTGGACGTTGAACATCTCAGTCCTTCCCGTGACCATGGGTGCTGTAAAGCTCTCGAAACGTCGGGTAAAAAAGTTAAATATACGCGATAAATTCCGTAAAAATTAGTATTATTTCAATCCATTGATATTAGTTGGTAGTAGAATACACCGAAGTCCTATGCAATGTATGCAGTTTAATAGTAATTTGCTGATAATAAGAACATTATTGTTCAATGTGAGGAAGGTAAATATGCAACATCTAAAAAATTAAGATTATAACAATTTGAACGGTTTTGAAACTCAGATAATTTACCTATTTAACACACTTTCACATCTTTTGCTATTTACAAACATGCAACACGCGACGCCATTATTATTCAAAGAGTGACAATGGGGAATGCTGCTATTTTCAAACTCTTTCTTTTATGGACCAAGCGTTTAACCAATTACCAGTATGTGATGACCTTGCATTAGTAGGCAGTAAATAACATGGCTAATTAAACAGAACGATTACTTAAGGTAATTGACATATACGCGAAAAAATCGAATACTGCGAAGCTATTGTCGGGTCTAGTTAAATAATAAATCTGTAACTATGGAGCCAGCTAACTAGTTACTTAATTATCTAGATATAGCTATAAATCATAATATCTTAACTTTCGGTATCATTAGGAACAGTAAAGAATAAAAAGTCGACATTTCTATTGTTATTTAAGTACCTGTATGCTATTGCTATGCAATAGCTTTAGGCTTTTTGGGTTGCCATACTTGAATAAATACTCAAAAATAAATATCAAAGTGCCTAAATACTTATAAGAGAAAAATAATTTTTTGTTAATGTAAGCCGTGCGTCAGCTCGAGCGCGCGAGTGACAACCTCACGGAATTAGCCTCCTGTAGGTGCCGCGTAGTGTGGGTATATTTTCATGCCTAAAGCGCGAAGTGAGACAGGCCTGGTCATACGTCAAAATTACTGATATACTCATAGAATACTATAATACACAATAGAATGGCTGTCAACCTTATTTTGTACCGAGGTTCGGCGTCGTCGGGAGCACACATACAAGCAATTACATCGTATTAGCAGTTAATCACTACAACAAACCCGATTCGCTGTGTTGACAGACGGATCTTAATACATATTGTTACGAGCTTGAGGTTCGTGACAATAAAAATTGCCGATAAAATTACCTAAATTAACACTTTAATTTACTTTACACAAATTAAAACTAAAAACACTAATAATTAAACACACTAATTCACTTAATTCCGCTCCGAAGCTTCGCTTGTGTCGCCGAGTTCAACTCTGCCCCGATCGCATCTTGCAGCGCCTATTTATATAATTAGCAAAGAAGCGTCCCGAACATTCAAGTAAATGCGCGCCAGGCAACGAGTATTCGAGTGTAGATTTTCCAGAAACTTAGTTCTTCGGGTGGCGCTGTCGGTCGAAAGATTTGTGATGTCATTTACTGCACAGCTCCCCTCGCTCTCGTTCCTGACACTAGATGGCGCTAGTGCGCTGATTTGAGCGCGGCGTAACACTGCCCCCTCCTAAGACATGCTCGTCCCGAGCATTATCGGCCCCATAATAACGCGCTAGGCGATCCACATGGATGATCTTAGGAGTCCCCTTTGCGCCTTTCTGTAACGGCTCCGCAATGTCAAGGGCTGTCCTATCCCGTGGTGCACCAACATTGTACAATTTCGATGCTCCTCTACTCCGTGTCTGAGGTCCCCTCACAGCCGCACAACTTGTACATGTACGACACCAATCCTCAACATCGTCACGATAATGGACCCAGTAAAACTGTTCTCGGACCTTCAGTAGAGTTCGTTTAACTCCCAGATGGGCTCTTGAACGACCATTATGGCACAGCTGCAGAACATTCGGCACTTTAGCTTTAGGGACAACCATTTGCAAACGACAGCTGTCTCCTCGACCATTGTCCCATTTACGGCACAGGACTCCATCCTGAAGCAGCAAGCTGTCCCATTGGGCCCAATAGCTTTTCGTGGTTGAACTCATCGCTGAGACGTCCTTCCACTTAGGCTTGGTAGCACGGGCCTTCATCCATCCCAGAATCGGCTTGATGTCCGGATCTTCCTGCTGTGCATGTCGTAGGCTGTCCTTCCACCCGTTGCTGAGGTGGTCTGTTCTGAGCATCCTCACGGATACCACTTCCTTTCCTTGCCTACTACAATGGTAGCCATCTTCAGGACAAGGTCTTCTTGACAATGCATCTGTGTTGCCGTGAGATTTCCCGCTGCAGTGTTAGCCGCACTTCCTTTCTGAGACCGTTCACCTTCCCTTCCTAGGGTGTGCTTCGGGCAGCTGGACCGAAGATGGCCCTTTTCCCCACAGCCATAGCACCTAGGGCTGTATCCTCTGTTGCGGTCGCGAACTGTAACTGCTGCAACCTTCAATGAGCGCAGGTACAGACTGGTATGCTTTTCGAACCATCTTCTCCACCTCAAGGGCCCACTACTGCAGGTTTTCGTTGCTGCGCTGCACGCGATCTTTAAGCTGCGCGCGAAAGACGTGTTCCAGATGAGCGTCGCCATATCTCGCTTCCAAGGCCTCAAGAAGCTGCTCATAGGTCACTTTCTTACCGAGAGCTTCCAACACAGTTAAGGCTTGGTCGCGCAGGCCTAGGGTGAGTGCAGTCATGGCTTGGCTTTCTCCATGACGGCCTCGAACTGGATTTTGTAGGCCGACCAGGAAGAGGTCCCGTCGAACGGCGGCACTTTGAATCCACGTAGCGAAGGTGCTGCAGCTACTACGGGAGCTGTAGTTCCATCCCCAAGTTTGAGGTCGTTTAGCATTTTCTTCACGTCAGCCATGACGTTGTCAACCCGATTGTTCACATGGTTGATTCGTGTTTCATGTTCTTCGATTCGGGTTTCAGCTTCCGAGAGGCGGTTGTCGTGTTGAGCAACCATATCCTTCACGTCCCTTATCTCTTTCCCAAAGGTAGCGTGAAGGTCCTTCATGAGGAGCATCTGCTCTTCCGACCGACGAGCCTGTTCCATCTGCTGATCTTCCAACCGACGGGCCTGTTCCTCCTGTCGGCGGGCCTGTTCCTCTTGTCCGCTCTGCAGCTGCTCTTTTAACTGACGGACCTGTTCATGCAACATCAACATCATAGCACCTAAATCAGGTGCTGCAGATGTAGGAGCTGCTGACGGGCCTGCAGCCGGCGGCTGGCCCTCCGACGTCTGCGGCGTTGCACCACCAAATCTTCTTTGGTCCGTCTCCTGCTGGCGTTGACTTCGGGTACGGACACCCTCCGTTTCCTCCTTAGGTAAAATCGGCTGATGATTTTATCCCACTTCCGACACCAATTGTTACGAGCTTGAGGTTCGTGACAATAAAAATTGCCGATAAAATTACCTAAATTAACACTTTTCCTGACACTAGATGGCGCTAGTGCGCTGATTTGAGCGCGGCGTAACAATATTTATATGTAAATAGCGTGCAATTTGGCATTTTCTAAATAATTTGCATGCGAAATTTGGAAACGATTGTAACGTCAAAACACATCTCGTGTTGACATTTAAATACGTGTGAATTGACGTCTTGTGGCATTTTAGTGGCTACACGGGCTCCACCCACACCCCCGTTTTATTATGTATGTATTGTTACGAGCTTGAGGTTCGTGACAATAAAAATTGCCGA
This sequence comes from Parnassius apollo, assembly GCA_907164705.1. Taxonomy (NCBI): domain Eukaryota; kingdom Metazoa; phylum Arthropoda; class Insecta; order Lepidoptera; family Papilionidae; genus Parnassius; species Parnassius apollo. The sequence continues at coordinate 5,007,174 of CAJQZP010001367.1, read as the reverse complement.
TAAAATTACCTAAATTAACACTTTAATTTACTTTACACAATTAAAGTTAAAACACTAATAATTTAAACACACTAATTCACTTAATTCCACTCCGAAGCTTCGCTTGTTTCGCCCAAATCAACACTGCCTCCATCGCATCTTGCAGCGCCTATATATTTAAATTAGCAAAGAAATATCCAGAATGTTCAAGTAAACACGCGGAAGGTACCGAGCGTTCGAGTTTCGACTAGGCGCTGTCAGTTGAGTGATTTGTGATGTCATTTTCTCAATGCTCCCCTCGCTCTCGTTCCTGACACTAGATGGCGCTAGTTGACTTATTCATGCAACACTGCCCCCTCCTAAGACATGCTCGTCCCGAGCATTATCGGTCCCATAATAACGCGCCAAGCGATCCACATGGACGATATTAGGAGTCCCTCTTGCGCCTTTCTGTATCCGGTAGGTCACATCGTTGATCCTGGTTACAATCCGGTACGGGCCGTCCCATTTAGCTTGAAGCTTAGGAGATTTCCCTTTGCTGCGGACTGGATTGTGCAACCACACAAGTGAACCTTCGTCGGACCCTTTGTTGTTCATTTTGCGGTCGTACCGGGTTTTCATTTTCTCAGACATTTGCTGGCCCGATTGTCTGACGTGCTCATAAATGTCATTCATTTTGTTCCGCAAGTCATTTGCATAATCGGTTATACTGCGTGGGGCATCAGGTGGTATCCCGGTGATCAGGTCCGCAGGCAGCCGTAATTCTCTTCCAAAGTTTGCGAAAGCTGGTGTCACTGCTGTACTTTCGTGAACAGAACTTCGATATGACAACAAAAACGGTTGTATGTGCTTGTCCCAATCTCGTTGCCGATTGTCTACAACTTTTGCTAGGTACCTCTCCAATGTCTGATTAAATCGTTCCACCATTCCATCAGATTGCGGGTGATAAGAAGTCGTTCTTGTTTTATGAGTACCCATAACTCGGCAAGTTTCCTGGAATATTTGAGACTCAAAATTCCTTCCTTGATCGCTGTGAATCTCTAAAGGTACTCCAAAACGACAGAAGACTTCATGAACTAGTTTATCTGCAACTGTTGAAGCTTCTTGATTTGGAATGGCGAAGACTTCTGGCCACTTAGTGAAGTAATCCATCACAACCATGAAATACTTGTTACCGCTTTCACTCTCCGGAAACGGCCCCGCCACGTCAATGGCTATTCTCTCCCATGGTGCACCCACATTGTACAACTTCAATGCACCTCTACTACGAGTCTGAGGTCCCTTTACAGCCGCACAACTTGTACATTTGCGACACCAGTCCTCGACATGGTTTCGACAGTGGACCCAGTAAAACCGTTCTCGGATCTTCAGTAGAGTTCGTTTAACTCCCAAATGGCCTCCTGAATAATCATTATGGTACAGCTGTAGAACATCCGGTACTTTAGCTTTAGGGAGAACCATTTGTAAATAACAGCTGTCTCCCCGAACATTTTCCCATTTACGGCACAGAACTCCATCCTGAAGCAGCAAGCTGTCCCACTGGGCCCAATAGCTTTTAGTGGTTGAACTCATTGCTGAGACGTCGCTCCACTTAGGCTTGGGAGCACTGGCCCTTATCCATTCCAGAATCGGCTTGATGTCCGGATCTTCCTGCTGTGCATGTTGTAAGCTGTTCTTCCATTCGTTGCTGAGGTGGTCCGTCCTGAGCATCCTCACGGATACCTCTTCCTTACTCTCTTGCCTAGTACAATGGTTGTAATCTTCAGGACAAGGTCTTCTTGACAATGCATCTGCGTTGCCGTGAGATTTTCCGCTGCGATGTTCGATCTCAAAGTCGTATTCCTGCAGTAGTTCAATCCACCTCGCAACTTGTCCTTCTGGATTTTTAAACTGCAATAGCCATTTTAGTGCAGCATGGTCAGTTCGTAAGTGAAACTTTCGTCCCAGAAGATATTTGCTAAAATGCTGCAACGACTTTACCACAGCGAGCAATTCGCGTCTTGTGACACAATAGTTCCTTTCCGGTTTTGACAACGACTTGCTAAAGTACGCTATTACGACCTCTTGGTCACCATCCCGTTGAGACAACACACCGCCGAGTCCTATATCACTTGCGTCTGTGTCAACTATAAATTCTTTGCTTGCATCAGGGTATCCCAAAATAGGTGTTTTGCACAGACGGTCCTTGAGCTCCTGGAATGCGATATTGCAACTTTCATCCCAGCAGAAATGTCGCTTCTCCTCGGTTAGCTTGTGCAGAGGTTTGGCTATATCTGCAAAGTTCTTCACGAATCGCCGGTAATAGGAGCACAAACCCAAAAATGCTCTAACCTGCGTCTTGTCTTTTGGAACCGGCCAATCCTTGACAGCTGGATTTTCTCTGGATCTGTGCGGATACCTTCTTCCGATACTACAAACCCCAAAAAGTTAACTTGCCGTTGAAATAGTGAACATTTCTTCGGGCTCAACTTGACGTAACCAATCCACTTCCTCACAAGTACCAACCAGTGTGCCTTTTTCTATAATCTGTTCCCGGTCGCAAAGGTTCAGCACACGTACTCCTGAGATGTCAGTGGTCCTGACCAAGGTTCGAGCTACTTTCCATGGAAGGTCATTGTTTACCCTTTCCACAAGTACACAACGGTGAGCTTGCCCAGCGTTTCGAGGTAGACTAACCGGAACAATCGTTTCCGATCTCGGCGGAAGAACAATCTTCTTGATGCTGTACACGTTCCCTGGTAACGCACCTTCCATAAAAAGTTCCTCCTGTCCACATTTCAAAACACCTTGCTTAACGTCGATCTCACAACAATTATTCCTCATAAAGTCTAGGCCTAAGATGCAGTCGTCCATTATATCAGCCACGATGACATTATGCAGGTAGATCACGTTGCCTAGCTTCAACTCCATCTCCTTCTCTCCACGGACGGGTATACGCTGACCGGTGGCTGTTACCAAATTAAGGCGTTCTCGGTTGTATGCGGAGTCCCCAAGGAACTGACTTATAAGTTGGGAACTAACAACCGTACGAGAGGCTCCAGTGTCTATGGTCAGCTTACACGGCATTCCGTTGATCTCGCCCTTTATGATTAGGCTGTTCCCATCATGGGTTTGTGAGATCGAGATCCTTGGGGCTCTTTTAACATCAGCCAGCACCCGCCCCGCAGTTCTGGCTTTTACTCGTTTCCCTGCTGCTGCTGGGCGGTGCTGTTGGCCGCACTACCCTCCTGGGATCGTTCACCTTCCCTTTCTAGGGTTCGCTTAGGGCAGCTGGATCGAAGATGGCCCTTTTCCCCACAGCCATAGCACCTAGGGCTGTATCCTTTGTTGCGGTCGCGAACTGTAGCTGCTGCAACCTCCCTGACGCGATGGGAACGATGATCCTGCCGCACGGCTTCTACCTCCAGTGCATGGGCCAAGGCGTCCTTAAGCGTCTCATGGTGCCCGAGCCTCACAGCAGCTCTGACTTCCAGGTCACGGATGCCGTCGATGAATGTCTGCACCAGGTTCCCTCCAATGAGCGCAGGTACAGACCGGTATGCCTTTCGCACCAGCTTCTCCACCTCTAGAGCCCACTGCTGCAGGTTTTCGTTGATGCGCTGCACGCGATCCTTAAGCTGCGCACGAAAGACGTGTTCCAGGTGAGCGTCGCCATACCTCGCCTCCAATGCCTCAAGGAGTTGCTCATAAGTCACTTCCTCGCCGAGAGCTTCCAGAACTGTTAAGGCCTGGTCGCGCAGGCCTAGTGTGAGAGCAGTCATGGCCTGACTTTTATTCCAGCCGTTCGTCTTCATAACAGCCTCGAACTGGATTTTGTAGGCTGACCAGGAAGAGGTACCATCGAACGGTGGCACCTTGAACCCACGTAGTGAAGGTGTTGTAGCTACTACGGGAGCTGTAGCTCCATCTCCAAGTTTGAGTTCGTCCAGTGATTTCTTCATGTCAGCCATTACGTTTTCAACCCGATTGTTTACTTGGTCGATTCGGGTTTCAGCTTTCTCGATTCGGTTTTCAGCTTCCGACAGGCGGTTGTCATGGTGAGCAACCCTATCCTTCACCTCCTTTATCTCCTTTCCGAAGGTAGCGTGAAGGTCCTTCATGAGGAGCATCTGTTCCTCCTGTCGGCGGGCCTGTTCCTCGTGCACCACCAAATCTCCTCTGGTCCGTCTCCTGTTGGCGTTGACTTCGGGTACGGACACCCTCCGTTTCCTCCTTAGGTAAAATCGGCATTATTTTATCCCACTTCTGACACCAATTGTTACGAGCTTGAGGTTCGTGACAATAAAAATTGCCGATAAAATTACCTAAATTAACACTTTAATTTACTTTACACAATTAAAGTTAAAACACTAATAATTTAAACACACTAATTCACTTAATTCCACTCCGAAGCTTCGCTTGTTTCGCCCAAATCAACACTGCCTCCATCGCATCTTGCAGCGCCTATATATTTAAATTAGCAAAGAAATATCCAGAATGTTCAAGTAAACACGCGGAAGGTACCGAGCGTTCGAGTTTCGACTAGGCGCTGTCAGTTGAGTGATTTGTGATGTCATTTTCTCAATGCTCCCCTCGCTCTCGTTCCTGACACTAGATGGCGCTAGTTGACTTATTCATGCAACAGTATTATAGTATTCTATGGATATACTCGTACAATTTCTATAGAAACAAATATCATTTTATCAACTAAGAAAAGTATTTAATTTAACATGTGTCTACTTTACTATTAACCTATTGCGCAGCAGCCTATTCAAATGGCGCTTTAGTCGAGTTATACGACAACGATGAACGACTAACTAAATAAAAACTAACAATCGTATACACAATAATTTATTAATTTTTAACTATTGTTGATTTATTATCAATCAACCATTGCTTTCGATAGGTTTCTTACTTTTTTTAAATAATACACTAGGAATTTTTCTGGAAATTATATATTGGATATATTTGGACATCTGGCCCGGAAATATATGTTTATTGGTCATCCATCGGTGCGTGATTTGAAACGCGATCCGAAGCGTCACAGTCAAGCTGTCGAGCCGTTAAAGTTTACTGAGCATTAGGATGTGTCAATCGTGATCGATTCGGCATTTAGACTTGGGTCGCGAAAAAATTATGATAATTGCAATTTTTTTTAATTATTTGGAACAAACGATTAACAGAACATTTTTAACCTGTTGACTGTTTTGCGCGAAATTTGAATATAATTACGAGAATAAGTTTTCTACTTATTAATAAATGCTTCCACCAATCTATATTATATATTTTAGTAGTAGATGGTAGGCGGAAACATTTGTATGTGAGTTTTTCATTTATTAAAAAGTGAATATTACCCAAATATTAAACATAACATAGTATTTCAGTGTTATTTCTTAACACTATAATTAGATTGAAACCAAATGACCTATAACAGAGCCGAGCAGGTCTAACAGATCACAAAGTACTGAAACCTGTAATGTTCTATTTGTGTGATTGTTCCAAATGATCCAGTTCATATGGCAAATTCATACTTGAATGGATACTAGAAATGAAAGATTCACACGTGTGTTTGGTGTGAGGTATGTGACAGTCTCATTGGTCTAGTGGTTGTAAGCGAGACTGCTGATTATGAGGTCCCGGGTTCGAATCCCTGGCCGGGCCAAAAAATTTTGATTTACCGTAAAGAAATTCTCAGTAGTTGCCCGGAGTCAAGAACTTGGTAGTCTAACCCTCCTTGCTCAGAAAACACGTAAAGCCGTTGGTTTTGCGCGTGATCTCTGTCCGAATATCCGTTTGGACGATCAACCGCGTGTCGGTTTACAGTTACATTACATACATTACAACCGACACGCGGTTTACCGTCCAAACGGATATTGAAAGTGAGGGAATAGACAACACCTGAGCTTTGCACTTGGGCTTTATAATCCAGTCGTGCATCGATGGCTAGGTCTCCGTTGAGTGTCGCCGTGACCGAAATTCGGTGTGGGAGACCTTATACTTCTAGGGCGCGGTTAATACACAAGAGACGTAGCGAGGGTGTCTGGCGGTGGCAGATATTCAAAAAAACAAAATAAACCTAATTGTTATGTCGCATAGCGTCGTTGAATATTCGGCACAACGTAGTGACGCTCCACTTGGTTGCGGTGAAACCGTTAGATGCGCGGGCGCACTGCTTCTTCCAACAAAAAACGACGCTATGCGCCATAACCATAAGGTCTATTTTGTGTTTGTTTGACTATCCGCCACCGCCACACGCTCTCGCCACGTCTCTTGTGTATAAAGTGTAGGGTGCGGTCTAGTGAGGCGTGGTGCGGGTACTCACGTGGGTATGAGCGGCGCGGGCAGGCCCTGCGAGGGCGCGGGGCGCGCGCCGGGGGGCGGGGGCGCGGCACCACCGGGCCGGGAAGGCAGCGGCGGCGCCGGCCGGCCCGTACCCGCACCCGGCGGCGGCGGCGCGCCGCGCTGCCCCAGCGACGCTGCGCGCAGACAACCAATCAAATATCAACGATTCGAACATTATACGATAACGAACACTTCTCGTGTATGGTGGACGGGTCCTGACACTCGAAGTTACAATCAATGGGTGTGTTTGGCAGAAAAAAGTGCTAGCAAGCGCTTATAAGCAAAATAGCGATCGTAATCGGTAAGCGCTGTCAAATTGTAAGTAGCTATTTTCCTCTAGGACACAGTTAGTTTTAACCGGGGAACCCAACCTAATTTAAATATATGTTTGTAAAGTATTCATATTAAAAAGTTACCAATCATGATTTTTAATAACATGTATATGTCTATTCATGTCATTATATTACTTAAAACTAATATTGCACAAAACAACTTATAAACTCTACTTCAAAACAAACAAATTAAATAAGCAAAATAGCGGATTGTGTCAGCGCTACTGAAGTTAGCAAACGTGTCCTGCCCGAAAAAACTGTAGTTTTGCCATTTTGCTTACAAGCGCTTGCTAGCGCTTTTTTCTGCCAAACGCACCCAATGAGACCACATCGGCTCTATCAACGAGGGCGGCGCCAATTTCGAATGAGGTGAAATTTGACAAATTTCATAGCAGCGAAATTAATTTGCTACGAAATTGTAAGGGTTAATGTTTCTTTCTGTAATATTAGTTATATTTTATATTAATTGTATTAGAAATGAATAAATTAAACTACAGGTATTTCTAAAAGTAGAAAAATAAAAAAAGTTTAAATATGCAACATATTTAAAAATCAAACTACAGAGGCTTTGTTTTGTGTATTATTTCAATACTCTTGAAAACATTTATTCAAAACTAACTTCTCAATTAAGTATAGTAACAAGTTGATTATTTAACAGAGTGGTACTGTTGTAAACATGTAAAGCTGGGGTTAGAGCAATCCTCCGTCAGGAGCCGTCAGTGTATAAATATATTTTTTTATAAGATAAGGGTGACAAACACTCAGTCCACTTGATGCTAAGTAGTTGCTTTGGCCCACGGACATCTACATCTATACTTGACTACGAATCAAAATGCAGATGCGTTGTCACCCGTAAGGACTGAGATGGAATGTCTCATTTCCAATAAAAAGGTTCTCTGGTTCTCTACACTCACTATACAAAACAACAGCGTTACGCTGCTATTTTATACTGGTATTCTGTGAGAACGTAGTCCTTCCCCGGTCGAGTCCGATCCATTCGTGCTACAACTATAACACTAATACACACATACATAGATTAATATAATAAAAAACTTTTATGTATATTAATAGAGCGGCAATTAAGAACAAAAACTGTGTTACAGCTGAAGATCGTGCGGGCGCATCCCGCCGACGTCCGCGCCCTACGCTGTGCCCAAAGTGCGCACATGAATAATGACACCGTTTTCTTAGTCACATTAAACAAAACCAGTGTTACAATTGTCGAAAACAATGGTTGCGATTTAAAAAAAACAAAGAACTAGTGCAATGAATAATTATATTTACGCGAACACTACAAATTGAATAAAACTACTTTTATGATTTTATGGCGTTCTATTGTACTTTTTTTATTTCCCAACGTTTTGAGGAATTAAAAATAACCAGAATTAAACGCGATAATCCGTATCCGTATCCGTAAAATAAGTTTAATATTCACACATTAACACTCGCAATCGTTATTCGATTGCGAGTGTTAATGTTGAGTTACTGAGGATTGAGTGCAAAAGTGTGCAATGTATTTAGTACCGTATTGCACGTCTATTAGTATACATAGAATTTTTTTTGATTTTTTTTTTGTTTGAATATAATATTAAAATACCTAGGTGGATTGAAAAGTACTCGGCCTAACACAGATCCATTCAATTCTAAAAATCAAATCTACCCACATTATTTAGTTCAGTTCAGACTAGTTCATTGTGTGAAGTTCGAAACGTGTGCGATAATTAGTTGTGATTTTATAAATTTATTAACAAAGTAATCGGACATAATTTCCGCGAATGGAGCAAATCGAGCAGCGTGCCGTCATTAAGTACCTCCATAAGAAGGGGCTATCATCAAAAGCCATCCATGATGACATGGTCAGTACATTAGGCGATTGTGTTCTGTCATATTCATCCGTCAAAAAATGAATAGCAGAATTTAAGCGTGGTAGAGAGAGTGTGAAAGATGAACCCCGCTCTGGAAGGCCTTCGACGTCAACTACTGACGAAAATATTAAAAAAGTACTTGATTTAATAATGGGAGACCGCAGATTAAAAATTAGAGAGATAGCCGAGATTATAGGCATCTCTTATGAATGAACTCAAAACATCATTGTCAACGAGTTGGGTTTCCACAAGGTGTCTGCGAGGTGGGTTCCGCGACTGCTTTCAGTTGAACAAAAAAGGACGCGATTGACTATTTCACGCGACTATTTGGAGTTATTTGAAGCCGATGCAGATGATTTTTTGAATCGTTTTGTTACTATGGACGAAACATGGGTTCATTACTGTACACCGGAAACAAAACAACAATTAAAACAGTGGAGAAGACCTGGTTCACCACCCCCTAAAAAGGCTAAGTCGATTTTGTCGGTAAATAAGGTGATGGCTTCAGTATTCTGGGACTCGAAAGGTGTGATTATGATTGACTATCTTGAAAGGGGTCAGACTATAAACTCTGATTACTACTGCACCTTACTACGTCGTTTACGAGAGGAAATAAAAGAAAAACATCGAGGAATGCTCAGAAGAAAAGTCCTGTTTCATCAAGATAACGCCCGTGTTCACACGTCAGTACAGTCAATGGCTGAAATTCACAACTGTGGCTTTGAACTGTTACCGCATCCGCCGTATTCACCTGATCTGGCACCATCAGACTTCTTTCTATTCCCTAACCTAAAAAAGCACTTGGGAGGTCAAAGATTTTCGACAAACGACGAGGTCAAAGCAGCTGTAGACGCATATTTTGACTCTAAGGAAGAATCATTTTTTTTCAACGGTCTAAATGCTTGGAAGGGGAGGTGGCAAAAGTCTATTGAACTTGATGGTGATTATGTAGAAAAATAAAAATATAACTGATTTAGTATGTGTTTATTTTCTTGGTTAGGCCGAGTACTTTTCAATCCACCCTCGTAACAATAGCGAAGTGGCCGATGACGAAGTAGCGCGGGGCGAGGTGATGAAGTGGCGCGGGGCGAGATGGCGAAGGGGCGCAGGGCAAGATGGCGAAGGGGCGAAGTGGCGAGGGGCGAGGTGGCGAAGTGGCGCGGGACGAGATGGCGAGGTGGCGAGGTGGCGAGGTGGCGAAGTGGCGCGGGGCGAGGTGGCGAGGTGGCGAGGATGCAAGGTAGCGAAGTCGCGAGGTGGCGAGGTCGTGAGATGGCGAGGTGGCGAGGACGCGAGGTGGCGAGGTGGCGAGGTGGCAAGGTGGCAAGGTGACGAGGTGGCGAGGTGGCGAGGTGGCGAGGTGGCGAGGTGGCTAGATGGCGAGGTGGCTAGGTGGCACGGAGCGAGGTGCCGAGGTGGCGAGATGGCGAAATGACGAGGTGGCGAGGTCGCAAGGTCGTGAGATGGCGAGGTGGTAAGGTGGTGAGAAGGCGAGATCGCAAGGTGGTGAGGTGACGAGATCGCGAGATGGCGAGGTGGTGAGGTCGCGAGATGGCGATATGACGAGATGGCGAGGTGGCGAGGTGGCGACGTCGCAAGGTCGTGAGATGGCGAAGTGGCAAGGTGGTGAGGTGGCGAGATCGCGAAGTGGGGAGATGAGATCGCGAGGTGGTGAGGTGACGAGGTCGTAAGGTCGTGAGATGGCGAAGTGGCAAGGTGGTGAGGTGGCGAGATCGCGAAGTGGTGAGATGAGATCGCGAGGTGATGAGGTGACGAGGTCGCGAGATGGCGAGGTCGCGAGGTGGCGAGGTGGCGAGGTGGTGAGGTTGCGAGGTGGCCAGGTGGCGAGGCGGCAAGGTGGTGATGTGGCGAGATTGCGAGGTGGTGAGGTGACGAGGTCGCGAGATGGCGAGATGGCGAGGTGGCGAAATGGCGAGATGGCGAGATGGCGAGGTGGCAAGGTATGTGCGTGTACCTTGCTGCGCGGGCGTGGCGCGGCGCGGGCCGCCGGGCGAGGGCGGCGACAGGCGCGGGTTGGAGTCGAGGCGGCTCTCCAGCCAGTCGTTCTTGACGGGCGGCGGCACAGGCGTGCTCACCGTCGCCATCGATACGTCGCCGATGATGTGCAGCGCCTCCTTGCACGCGTGATACATTCGCAGCATCTCCTCGCGCTTCTGGGCCTCCTCCGGCGACTCCTCCATCATTTGCGACTGTCCAAGCATAATTTGTTTGTGAGAAAATTTTACTTTTAACAAAAAGTAAAAGCCGACTTCAAATAACATCCACATAACTTCAAAAGTGGGTCCTAAGACGTAGTATAAAGGAATATTAAAGCCCTCTATTTCAGAAGTAGCGGCTTTTAAAGTCGAGGCCTTTAAAATCATGTTCAAACCATTTTATGCACTATGCATTTATGCTTTTTAGTTCTTTGAAGGCAGATTTTTATTTTTCATAGCCATCATCATCATTACAGCCATTCAGAAGCCAACAGCTGAAAATACTCCTATATATAGTCTAATGGGAATTGTTTGCCGACAGGAAACTTTCCGCGACTTCTTTTCATTATGCTACTACGCGTTTGATCATCATTATTCAATCCGTAAGCATCCACTACATACTGCACAGTGGCCTCCCCAGTAATAAGGTTTGATTTATTTATACAAAATTATAATAATATTAAATCATAATAGCCTAGCTAGTTTCATTATAGTGGCAGTTTAGAAAAATACATCTTGCCATTTTGTTTTGTGATTATCATAAAAACCATTGCAAATTCTTTTACGCACAAAAATTATGACTATTTAATAAATACGCTAAGGCTGTATAACTCCCTCATTTTACTACGTTTTTATTAAGTCACTTTCTTGTTTGTCTGGAGTTCCTGGTGGAATTTAGTAATTAAATTTAAACAAACTTCCCGTTGAGCTCGAAACTTGGAGTTTTCTATATCCGCTCAACAGTCAAAACATCCATCCCGGCTATGTGTCAAATATATATTGTCAGTAACTGTCAAAAATTGCGGTGATTCAATTCCCGCCATTTTCCGCCATTTTGTTTTATAATGTTGTTTTGAAGTTACTATTATACTTCTCTTTTAACACTAATGTTATAATAATATATAAACTTAGATAAGAAAAACATGTTTATTATATTTTATTGTATAAACCATAACATTATAGCCATATATTTAAAGAAAACACAATATTAAGTAAATTATTTATCCCGGGCAGTAAAAACACGCAATGGTTGCAACATATAAGAAATGATGCCATTTATAAAGATACTATTGAGGGGTTAAAGCTCAAATTCGGATGACAATGCAAGAATAGGATTAAAAAAGTGGTGCTCTTTTAAAAATTTTCACTTGATTACCCAACATAGTTGTTATTGAAAACTGGGTGAACAAATAATTTAAGCTACGGCAGAAAATAACACAATTTACTAATGCATAGGTATTTATTTTACTGCCTCGTTGGTCTAGTGGTTGTAATAGTGCGACAGCTGATCATGAGGTTGTGGGTTCGAATCCCAGGTCGGGCCAAAAAATCAATTATTGAGTTTTTCTGTCAAGAAATTCTCAGTAGCTGCCCGGAGTCAGGAAGTTGGCGGTTTCTCACCCCCGTGCCTCGGAAAGCACGTAAAGCCGTTGGCCCTGCGCCTTATCTCTCTCCCGGTCGTGTCGGTTTACCGTCCCATCGGATTATGAGAGTGAGGGAATAGAGAGTGCACCTGTGCTTGCGCATACACTTGAGCACTATAATCCTGTCCTGCGCCGATGGCTGGCCTCCGTTGAGGCTGGCCGCAGTGACCGAAATTCGGTCTGGAAGACATTATTATTTTATTAGGTATTTAATTAATATTACCTGATCACCCGATGCGTACAAATGCGCGAGCAGCTCCCCATTAATAAAATCTTTGGCGTTGTTGATGATCATCATCATTATAGTCTTAGGCACGAGATCACGCGTCGTCTTCGTAACAATGCGCATGTAGGAATCGACTAGGTTTCGAATAGTCTCCACCTGCCTCTCTAACTGCGGGTCCATACTGCTCGAACCAGCACTATCCGAGTTCTGTAAAGAGAAATACCCTCTGTCAAAGATGTGTATGTGTAACTTAATTAATCTTGTTTTGTCTTTGTTTGTGTTGTTCAGAGTATGCAGATTCCAAGTATTGTGTTAGCTTCATGTTTCATGAATGGATTATTTAATGAACATTAAAATGAAGCCAAACAGATGAAAAAAATAAAAAATAAACAATTTATATATTATTCATCCTGAAGCATATTGACTCCATATGGATTGCTGGCCCATCTCCCAAGAAAAAATCCACGGAAACATTATGTTTGAATGGAGTTTGAAATAAAGGTAGAAGAACCTAGTGATCCACCATTTTTTAATTAAAAAAAACCTTTGCATTTAAGCAAACAGAGAATATTCCCTATGAAATTATTCTATATAAAATCACTAGAAGACTCTTTCGAGATTTGACTTAGAATTAATTTTATATAATTGTAAATTTGATTTTTAAGCACATTAATTGCATTTTTTGCATGAATTATTCAATACAATTTATATTGTTCAGAATAAAATAAGTTAAAATTAAGCCTTCTAGTGATTTGTTGCTTGCTATTTTATTTTAGAATAAGAAAACTTTCAGGATTTTAAATTGAAATTTTGAAGAAAGAAAATTACTAACTACCTTTCTTGTTTTAATTTATAACTTTCAATTATAATTTTCTTTTCTTGTTCAGGGGATGTTTAGGAGCGACTCAAGCTCCAAAAATGTTAGTCTGCTGTACTCCTACAGCTGTTTGGATGAAAATGAAAAGCATCCATGAGGGCTTTTTTACACACAATTATCTATGAAAGACATACTGACTTGAATATGAAATAAATATAAAATCGAATTGGTATAAAATTCTGTTAATCCCTTTATTAGCTATTGCTCAATTTTCCTCATAAAACGACTCTTAAAAACAATATTTAAAGTATTAACAATATTTATAATATTATATACTTAAAATGATGAGAATGTGTTAATGTTTTTGTTGTGTTGGTTTTTACGTAGTTGAGTATTTTTAGCATTATCTACATAAACACATTTCTAATTATGTATGAAAACATATTGATTATTATTATTACTAGAATTCGACTGAATGTCTTTTTTAATGTTCGTTATTGTCTTATTCCTCTGCCCCGAGTGACATAAACACACAACCGTTTCTATATAAATAATTTTATTTGAACATTTTCAAAAACCGAGAACGAAAAAACATAAGCATACAGTCGAAATCTAGCGACAACTGCAGGCTCACACGCAATAAATATTTAGGAAAAATTCTAGATGAGAGCTCAGCATATGCGAAATGTTTTACAGGAACTTTAAACATAGAATACTACAAATAGCAGTTGTAACCAATTGCAAATTCTTGTCCTAAAACACTTTGTGCATCACTTTCATGCTATAAAATAAACGAGTTACAATATTGATATTTTTACAATTTAATTCATTTTGTTATTTAAACCAATAATTTAAAACATGTGAAAGTAAACAATAAAATCTCTACACGCAAATATCTAGCGCAAAAGAGCAAAATGTATTTCATGGGTACAATTTCCTTTCAAAATGTGACAAATCAATTTGCCACTTGTTATTTCAACTGACCATGTCTGGAAATGCATTAGTAAAGACTTGATTAACACATCCAAAATAATAATGTTATATGAGCCGGAACGAATTTAAAAAGCCTTCCAAAATTTTTGTCTACACTCTACATACATGTCATGGCACATTAATTTAGCCAATTAAAATTATTGCTCATGCAATTAAATTTTCAAGTGCAAACAGCTCAAACTTACTGAAAAATCACCTCTAGGCGTTTTCAAACTCAGCAAACAAAGCTCTGAATTACTAATCACTTACTTTCTTACTTTCAGCCAACCACAGAGGCAGAAATAACTAAAAAATGAAAAAAGAACATAAAAAAATAAAAATGGTTAAAAGAACCACAAGAACGATCGATAAGATGCAATTGTGCTATTAAATAAGCTTATTATTCCTGCTCATATAAAATATTACGATAAGATGCTAGATTTTAGCGTGTGCGATATATTTAATAGCTAACATTTACTATTCTTCAAGTCTTATAATATAATTTCGTTATGTATTTCAAGAGAATAAACTATGAAGCATGTTTATAATAGAACACACTTTAAAATAGTGTTTCATTAAATTGATCAAGACTCTTGAAATTCATCATACAAGCAAAAACCAACATAGATGTTATCAACTAAATGATTCTGAATATTGTTTTAAAAACCCTACAAAGACAAACCTCATTTCCTTCGCCCTGTATAGCATAACAGAATAACACATTAATGTGTAAACTTAAAATTCGCATAAACACTTTACATACCTTATACATTAAATATAAATATTTAAAAATGCTAAATTATTTTTAACAATAAATAAGTACAAATAGTTAAGAAAAGCGTATTAATAAAAGGAATAATGATCACATAGTCAAAGAAGGAAAAGGAAAGCTATATTAAATAAAATCATTGAAGCATCTTTACAATAATTAACTTACTTCTTCCCCATTTGAGGCTTCCGATGTCTTCTCAGGGTAAACTCCAGCTCTAAGGAAGGACGCTTTCCACGAATCAACGTCATCTTGTGTCTCGCACGACAACTCTAGCTGCTTGTAGTCCTATGACAGAATATAATATAACATTGTGACCAAACCTGAGCTAGTATGTATTGATCCTTAGTTGATGTAAAAATTATGTAACGAAATTTACTAAGTAAGTGGATTCATAATATTATATTAATTAAAGTTGTAAGTAATTTGTTTATTTATTATATGGACAGCAAAACAGATAACAATGAAAATACATTATATATATATATATATATATAACAGTTTTGTACCAGATTGTTTTCCTAAATATGTTGACACATCATTTTTATATTTTACTACAGGAGAGATCAAATCTGCGCTACGCAACAATATTAATGCCATACATTACTACATAATACAAAGAATGAGTTTAACAAACAAAAAACTTATGTGATATGGGAATGAGATAACTGTAAGCTCTTTTACTGCTCTTTTGAATACCCTGGATCTTGGGTCAAAAATATCCAAGTCGGAGTCTTTCATGGATATCTCGTTGTAAAGTCGACACATTCTTATTATCGGGTTGTAAAAAGAAGTTTTATTCTTATAAGTCTGGAGTAAAATGTCTTGCTAGGAATTCGGGGATTGCGCTTTGTTATTAAGTTTAATTTACTTAAGAGGTAATCGGAATCAATCTCATTATGGAGAATTTTACGTAAATATATAAGGTCATATTCCTTACAGCGAATAAGTAAAGAGGTCACTTTAAATTTGTCGAGTCCCTCACTATAGCTAACAAGACTGCGGGCAAGACCACATTTGTAGCTAAGTATTCCAAGGGTTCGTTTTTGGACGCTTTCTATACTATCCGAATGCACCGTGCAGCAGGGAGACCACAAGCATATTCAAGAATACTACGGACAAGGCTATATTATAAACGGTCAGGAAGCTTTGAGGCTGTGTGAAGTCCTTAGTGCATCTCGTTATAAAACATAGTAACAGGTATGCTTTGTTTTTAATGTGAGCATAGTGCTCACGAAATGTTAATTTAGAGTCAAACAGTACACCCAGATCTTTAGCTACTGTTTTCCTGTCTAATGAATATTCGTTAATTTTATTGTCATAAGTCTGTTTATATCTCTTATTTGTGAACGTTATAATAAAACACTTTTTAACATTGAGATGCATATCGTTAAGTGGGCAACATTCAGATATTGAATCAATATCATCTTGTCACATACTATCAGCTTACCACAGTCAGATAAATCCTGTATTACATGGTATATTTTCAACTCATCTGCATATAGAAAGGACTTGTCAGTTAACAAATTAGATCGTTTATGAATATAATAAAAAATAAGGGAGCGAGATGTGAACCCTGAGGAACACCGGATTTAACAGTGACAGGAGATGACGTGGAACCTTTAAGAGCGTCAAGTTGGCTTCTATTATCGAGATACGAATGAACTCAGCGCAGTAGATTTCCATGAATACACGACATAGCTAATATTTTACAGAGTAAAGAATGATTTACATTGTCGAAAGTTTTTGCAGTCAGTGTACACGGCATCTTGCCCACGGACTGCGAAAACCTCGCACAAGTAGTTTTTGTACTCCAACTAATTAGTCACTGTTGATCTGCCTCTCACAAGACCGTGCCGCTTGCTAGGTATAAGCGGCTTAACTTGAGAGTAAAAATGATCACACAACACAGATTCAAAAACATTAGCAACACAGCACAAAATGCTAATACAGTTGAACGTCGTATGTATATATATATATATATATTACAAAGTGGTTAAGCTGACAATTGCGGATATTAAAACCAAAAAACGACCATATCCAATTTTATATCCAAAGACGATTTTACTAATGGATCGACAAGTCGTAAAACTACGAAGCTCACCATGAACACAGATCTCGATGACGCTGTTTACAAGTGATTTACACAAAAAAATCGTAAGGAGAACTTATCTCTGATGCCGTTCTATGTGAAAAGGCAAAACATTAAATGAAAAACTTGGAGGACCGTCGAACTTTCAAGCAAGCACGGGCTGGTTAAAACGTTTAAGTCAAGACATGGCATTCGTGAGCTTCAAATACAAAGAGAAAAACTGTCTGCTGGTTCTTCAGCAGCTGATTCTTTCAAAATCTAATTAAGCGACGTATAGAAACAAGAAAATTACGTTTTAGAAAACTCAGAACTTTAGGCACCTGGTCTACAGTAAATAATCGTATCACTGCTCTAGCTTGTATTACAACGGTTATAAATTAAATTTATATTACATATTATAAATATGTTTTTATTAGTACATTGGTACATTATTTATATTATTATATAATATTTATATTATTATTGGTACATATTCGCTTACGGAGCTCGAATCGAGCAGTCGTGCCTATCAGCAATACAAGTGTTTAAATATTTTCAATAAAACTGTGACCTAGATAAACTATTGAAAAATTTCTGTTGAGTTGTGATTTCACGAATAACAAATTATAATGAAAAACATTTGATATAAAACATGTCTAATACATACGAAAATAGTCCTTTCAATCGGAGCACCATCACATCTCGGAGTCCGCCCAGCACGCCTCAACCACCACACCAGGATGCTGCAGACCCCATTGAATTTTTAGCCACCAGTGACATAAAAAATTGGATGACCTCAATCGAGCAGTGTTTAAATGAAGTTTGCCATATTGCACAAGAAGGAAAACTGAACTCTGAACAAAAGCTGAGAATTAATTCCCTATCGCGCAAGGTCGGTAATGCAGCCTCTCAGATGGCAGTTTATTACCAATCTTTGAAGCAAAAGGCTATTTTAATGCACACCTCTCTTGAAGCACTGAGAGAAAAACAAGACCTAATGGAATGCCTAAATGATTTTAGAAAATCTCTCAAGGAAACGATTCAAGAAAGCAGTGCCAAACCATCTACAGAAAAAATGTCCTTTGCTGATATGGTCAAAACTACCAAAAATAATTACTTGCGCCCCAATACTTTCAGTTCCATAGCAATTTACCCTGAAAATAAATTAAAAACAAGTGAAGACACAAAATCTCTTGTCCAGAAAATTATATGCCCCGAACAATTGAAACTACACGTAAGAGGACTACGAAAAACTAAAAATGGAGGCGTTATTATCAACACTGATTCAAAGGAGGACATTGAGAAG
Source organism: Parnassius apollo (assembly GCA_907164705.1). NCBI lineage: Eukaryota > Metazoa > Arthropoda > Insecta > Lepidoptera > Papilionidae > Parnassius > Parnassius apollo. The sequence goes on along the minus strand of CAJQZP010001367.1, from coordinate 4,988,876 downwards.
TTAAAAAAATCTACCCAGCTTGGTAGTTCCGGACTAAAGGTGGAAGAGCCCCATAAAAGAAGACCAAGGATTATAGTCTTAGGAATACCTACCGCCCTTAGCGAACGAGAAGTCTTTGACTGCATTTTTGAACAAAATTTAGCCGATAAGATCCCTAACTTAACGCGGGAATCTTTTTTGTCCTCTATAAAACTAAGTCATAAATCGGGTAAAAAACAAGCACTTTCATGCAACTTTATTTTGGAACTGCCAGCTGGCATCAGAAAGGCACTTATCAACCAGGAGCGAGTCTTCATAAATTGGACGTCGTGCCCAGTTCGAGACTTCACACTTGTGACCAGGTGCTTCAAATGCCAACAGTATGGACACGCTGCAAGAACTTGCCGGGAAACAATCGACACGTGTGGACATTGTGGTGAATTAGGACATCAGTCAAATGCTTGCATTAAGAAAACTGATCCAGCAAAGTGTGCAACGTGCCTGCGTTTTAAAAAACCGAGCGACCATAAAACAGGTGACCCCGAATGCCCGGCTAGGAAAATGGATGAAAATAGGTATATTAATTCCATAGATTATAATGAGGGCGCCTAAGAGCGCCGCCTTTTTACCTTAATTCTTTTTGCCCTAATTTATAAGTTACTAATAAGTTTAAGTTTAGTTTATATATATATATATATATTTTTTAAATATTGTTATTATTTCTGTTGAATAATATGGATAAGTTAAGTAATGAAATCGATGCTCAGTTTATCAGTGGCAAAAACATGTGAAATTGATATGTGCAAAGAATATCTCTTCAAACCTGCGAACTCTCTTACTATTTTAACACAGAACATTCGTAGTATAAATAAAAACATGGATAATTTCCATATCCTCCTTCAAAGATTGGACACTGACTGCGACATCATCATACTAACAGAATGTTGGCTATCTAAAAGCCAAAGCAACCTCCCATTACTGCCAGGTTACAATACTTTTAGTAGTAAAAATGTATATAACCAAAATGACGGTGTTGTAGTCTTTGCGAAAAAAAAACGAACATATCAGTCGAGGAGCCTAATATGCTAGATTGTAGCAGGTTATTGGTGAAAGTGGGTCATGAAACTGCTATCCTTGCTGTTTACAGACCTTGTGGTTTTAAGCAAATAGACAATTTTATCACGTCATTAGACATTACACTTAGGAAACTGTCGTCGTTCAAAAATATAGTGTTAACGGGTGATATGAATATTGATATTAACCCAGAAGGCAGTGAAGGCGGAGCAAAAGACTACCTTAATATATGTGCATGCCAGGGCCTGCTTCCAGCACATTTGCCTACACATCTAAGTGGTTCTTGTTTAGACCACACTTTACTAAAAACTAGGTTACCATCAATAACCCTTGTCACCAGTCCTATAGTAACCGATCATAGTGCCGTCATTCTTAACTTAAGCCTTAAAATATCGAAACCTAATTGTAAGTACTCTATTACTAAAATTAATACGAAAAACCTTGAACAAGCAATTCAAAACATTGACTTTAGCCCAGTTTATAAAACTGATGACGTAAACATCTCTTTGCCTTACTTAATAAATAACATACGAAATGCCATTGCTAGCAATACTTCGTATAGAACAGTAGCTAAAAAAAATAATAACTTAAAGCCTTGGATTACACCTGGCCTGATTAGGTGCATGAAACACAGGGACAAACTACACCTGATGGCAAAGACCCCTTCAGATAATTCCATTTTACAAATTTCATATAAAAGATATAGGAATTTTTGTAACAATTTATTAAAAAAGTTGAAGTATAATTATCTTACAAACTTACTAGAAGAGTCTGGTAGAGATAATAAAAAGATTTAGCGGCATGTAAAAGATATTGCATTTATTTCCAAACAGCATGAATCTTCGTCAGAATTATTACAAAATAATGCCTCGCCGCTTATATCAGCAAATACAGTAAATAATTACTTTGTGAACGTTGGTAAAAATCTGGCTGAGCAGATAACAAACAACTCTAACAATAATTGTGAATACAGGGCTACTTTATTAACTCAAAAAACCTGCCAATTAAGCTCGTTCACATTATTAGATACGGACCCTAGTGAGGTGGAAAGGATTATAATGGGACTGAAAGAAACAAGCGCGGTTGGATGGGACGGATTACCCACTAGTATATTAAAAAAAATATAGACAAATTCTAGTACCACCATTAACCCATATTTTCAGAATTTGTCTCTCTGAAGGAATTTTCCCAGATTGTTTAAAAAAAGCAATTGTAGTTCCAGTATTCAAATCGGGGGACAAAAAAAAACGTTTCCAATTATCGGCCTATCTCAATACTCTCATCCACGTCTAAAATATTAGAAAAATTAATTAACAACAGATTAATGAATTATTTACAAAGTAAATCCATATTATCGAATATGAAATATGGTTTCAGGCCTCAAATGTCCACTGCTGATGCTGTGCAGGAAATGACCGATTATGTCTCTCAAGAATTAGATAAAGGCAACCAATCAATTGGCATTTTCCTTGACCTTGCAAAAGCATTTGATACGGTTTCTATTCCTATCCTATTAAATAAGTTAGAGAGCATAGGTATTCGAGGTAAGCAGCTTCAACTTTTTAAGAATTATTTAGAAAATCGATATCAATGCATAAAAATCGATAAGGTTGTTAGCTCTGAACAAAAAAATACTCATTTTGGCGTGCCTCAAGGAAGTGTATTAGGGCCAACCCTATTTTTGATTTATATTAATGACCTTTGCAATCTTGAACTTAACTCAGGTAAAATAATATCTTACGCAGATGATACCGTGCTACTTTTTTCCGCAAATACAGTTGACAAGGTTTATACATATGCTCAGCAAGGTTTTGATAGAGTTAATAAATAGCTCCAACAAAACATATTAACACTGAATACGGACAAAACCAAATATATTCATTTTTCTATGCGCAGCTCAACCCAGCATATAACCATTCCAGAACTTTATGCACATCAATGTTACTCAGTCACAGAGTCTAAATGTTACTGCCCAGTTATTTCTAATACAAAAACTGTTAAGTACCTTGGAATAATTATAGATTCTACGTTTACATTTAAAAACCACATAAACCACCTATGCAATAGAGTTCGTAAACTAATGTTTGTTTTTAAAAAAAATCGTTCTTTTGCTGATAATAAGGTAGTAAAACAAGTATATTACGCATTATGTCAGTCAATACTCACCTATTGTATAACCTCTTGGGGTGGAGCAGCTAAAACTACACTACTACCACTGGAACGCGCTCAAAGAGCTGTATTAAAAGTTGCAACATTCCGCCCTATTCTATTTCCATCCCATCTCTTATACAAATCCTATAATGTCCTCTCAGTGCGCCAGTTATTTGTTATGAGCATGTTACTAAAACAGCACTTAAGATTGCCTTATAGAAGAGAGGTCACTGATAAAAGGCGCAAAGATAAAGTAATTGAAACTAACATTAGAATAAGGCATTATTTCATGCATAGATTTTTTACATTTCTCGGCCCTTTTTTGTATAATCAAGTCAATGCAATTTTGTATATATATCCATTAAAAATGGCAGACTGTAAAAAAGGTAATTCGAACATGGTTACAAAATTTGTCATACGATGATACGGAGAAGTTGTTGATTGTTTTAAGTTAATTAATAACATAAGTAAATTAATGATAATATATTTTACCCAAATAACCCTTATTAGTTAGTATGTTATTCATTTTATATAAGAAACAGAAAGTATTTGTTAATGTATCTTTTAGCACATACACCTGAGATACAGGTTTATCCTAGTTCAGGTGCCTGTTATTGTAGACTATTTTTAAGTTAAGACTTATTGGAATAATTTGTACATTTTATCAAAATAAAATAAATTATTATTATTATTAATTATTATAAACAATTACATAGTTCGATTATCCGAACAAACCGGTTTTCCGAACACCTATGTCCCCCAATTAATTCGGATAATCGACGCTCTACTGTAGGTCTATAATTTTCGCAGTTGGACTTACTTCCGGACTTGTGAATGGGTATGATGTGAACCAATTTCCAAACGGAAGGGAAAGCACCAGACTTTAAGGACTTATTATGCAATAATGTTAGTGGTTCACACAGTTCCCTTGCACAATTTGAGAAAAATATAGCGGGAATACCATCATACTCTGGACCTTTGCGAGTATCTAATTTCTTTAATTTGTCCAATATTGTATCCTTAGTTCTATATTACACATACTGAAATTACAATAACTACCACAATTCACAATATCATTAGTAACCAAATTCTGTATGATGACAGGTTGAGAAACTTCGAAAGCTGAACTGAAGTACCGAGAAAAAAGTTCACATATTCCTAGTGTGTCAGAAGAAGATTCTGTACCAAGAGTCATAGTCTGTGGCATACCTGAGCTACCTATTTTATTGCTAACAAAATTCAAAATATTTTTATGTTATCCGATAGACCTTCTTCCATGGAGGTAATAAACGATACGTAGACTGATTCCGTGAGTATTTTACATCTTGTGCATAAGTGTCGTAATCCCTAGGATTATGATATTTTTTAAAACGACGATATTTATTTTTTTCTTTGAGACACTATTAATGCTGAAGTATAGCATGGTGGATATTTGTTATTGATTTTACTTACAAGCGGCGTGTGTTTTGCAATTAACTTTTTCAAGAGAGTGTAAAACTTATTAGACAGCATCGTTTATATCCGGTTCATTCAATAAGTAAGACCAATAAACAGTTAGCTAGATCCTCTTTTAAATCAGGATAATTACATTTGCGGTAGTTATATCTTATTTGTTGCGCACGTTTCATTTATTCAAAACATTTTCAAAAACCGAGAAAGAAAAAAAGTGTAATTGTGATGAAAATCGGTTTCCTAAGCAGATGCTTATAATTAACAGTGGTTACTGAATTTAAAATGAATTAACTAACAAAAAATATACTGATATTTAATAATTACTTTGTAAACATTTCTGCCCTCAGGGTTGAAGAGTGCGAACATATGCCTGCGCGACATAAAGCCTTGCTCCAGATCACGTAACTTGAGTCCATCGAGGGGCAGCATATATTTCTTCTCACGTTCCTCCTCGTCCTTATACCACGAGATGCTTTCAGACGTCAGCACAAACCAGTAGTCACGCGAACCACCTTAATAAAGTATTTTAGTTTGTTCTAAATATACTATCTAATATTAATGTAAAGTAAAGTACAGTTACAGCCTATATACGTCCCACAGCTGGGCAAAGGCCTCCGCTCATTTCTGAGAGGGTTTTAGGGCAAGGAATTGTCCGCCGCGCTGCCCCAATGCGTGTTGGCGAACTTCACATGTCTTTGAAATATTTTTTTCTTATTTCTCTGACATGCAGATCACGATCACGATGTTTTCCTTCACCGCCGAGCACGTGGTAAATCAGCACTTAAAATAGCAATTAACAATTTCATTGGTGCCGGCGGGGATCGAACCCGGTTTGCTCGCGTACTGTGAAATTTACAGCGAGCGCTAACCATCTGAGCTACCACGGTTAATATTAATGATATCAATGTAATATTAATGTCATAATACGAGAAATCAATCGGGAGATTACGACACATCTTGTCACGTATACCTCAAAACTTGAAAACAAAAGCCAGTGTGTGTTGCCACTGATCACATATGAATTTGTGACATGGTCCTTCACTGCTTGCCGAAGTTTCTCCGCATGGTAAACTTAAAAATGAAGATACATACATAGCCTAACAAATAAGTAAGTTGAAGTGACAATGCGCTAGCCTTATAACTCAAAGAACCGACAACTGGCAAGGGTTCTCAAGCGGCAGCCTCGTACTGGTAAGCGAAGCGCATACCGGCTCCGCACTGAATAGAGTGACGACCTGGTTAAAGATGCAGAAAGTCAACGAACTTAGATGACTCAGGAGTGTGCACTGTGGCATTCTATTCAGTAGCAGACTTTTGAAAGGCTGTAATGATGATGAGGATGATGACACGAGAAAGAAGACAATAAAATCAGTCTTTATATTAAACATTGTGATATGTTTTTAAAGAGTTTGATATTATACTGCTACTGGTACATCTTAATAAACAAATAAATACATAACCTTTGATTCAGCCCTAAAGGTGGGTGCGAAGGATCTTTTCAAAACCAACCATAATTGATTTTAAAAAAACGTCATCATTCGTTTATAAAAGGTTCTACCAAAAGGGAAATGTGGAACTGCCCTAAAGCAAATACCAAGGAATGAATATAACTTTTATTAATAGTAGTGAAGAATAGTGGTGAAATGAAGAGGGGGCAACTAAGCATGCGGGTCACCTGATGGTAAGTGTCCACCACTACCCACGAACAACTACAACACCAGGGAATCGCAGGTGCGTTGCGGGCTTTTATAAAGAGTAAGTTTTCGTTTTTCGAAGGTCCCTAAGTCGTATCGGTCCGGAAAAATCGCCGGTTGTAAACATTTTCACAATGATTTCGTGCGAGGAAGAAAACTAGAAAAGTGAACCACCAAGCATCCAGATGATATGGATAGGATAGGTAGTTAAGATAGATGTTCCAATTAGCATTTGCCCAAGGCTCACTTGCAGGTGGCCGAAAGATTTTCCATATCCTTTTCCGTGGAGTTAGGCAATAAGTACTCTATTCTATGGTAAATTGTAATTTAATATGTTCAGGCAGTAAAACGGATTTGATGTTAAAATTAAATAAAATAGTAAAATACTAGTTTTTACGGATTTTATCGCGTATATTTAACTATAAATACCCGACGTTTCGAGCGCGCTTTACAGCACCCATGCTCACGGGGGACTGAGATGTTCAACGTCCAAATGACATAGTTAACAGCGATTACCATAGATAAAAATTTAACTTTTGTTCCGATCTACACAGTATAAACTTATGGTATGGTATGAAGTCTTGCAGTTGTATGCTTGGGTTGGGATTTAATTTTATTTATTATAGGATCCCAAGCAGATGGTAGCACCCAGCCATCTTCTCTATTGAAATTAGGTGTGATTAAAACCCGCGTTAAAGAACATATAGCTGATGTGAAGGATCGACGCTCCGGGAAGTCTGCAGTCTGTGAACACGTACAGGATCGCCTCCGTCACTACATCAGATTTGATAGACCACAAATCCTCGCTAAAGAACACCGATTCCTTCCAAGGATGATTCGCGAGACTATTGAAATCAAAAAAACATCCTAATTTCAATAGAGAAGATGGCTGGGTGCTACCATCTGCTTGGGATCCTATAATAAATAAAATTAAATCCCAATTCAAGCATACAACTGCAAGACTTCAAGATACCATAAGTTCATACTGTGTAGATCGGAACAAAAGTAAAATTTTTATCTATGGTAACCGCTGTTAACTATGACATTTGGACGTTGACTCTCAGTCCCCCCGCGTGACCATGGGTGCTGTAAAGCGCTCGAAACGTCGGGTATTTATAGTTAAATATACGCGATAAAATCCGTAAAAACTAGTATTATTTTTTTTTTTTTTGGTATAAACTTATTAAAAATAGTTGGGTGTTTTTTTTTAATATTTTTTAAAAAATTTTTTTTTTGTTTTTTTAAAAATATTTGTGTGGGGGTTTTTTTTTTTTTATTCCTTTTTCAATGTGTAGTGTTCGCGTAATTATAAGAAATCATTATGTAAAATAGTAAATTTACCTTTCATAATTCCGAGGTTGTGTATGCACATGAAACCCTTTCTTATGACTTGGTTCCCAAGTGTGCGGTGTCCAGATTTCGCAGCACTTTCAGACTGATTCTGAGCACTAATTACAAAATAATATTTTTGAAATGACTGTAATTTAAATTTTATAAAAAATTAAATTTAAAAATAAATAAAATATGTAGAAAGGATAGACAGCGTAAAATATGAAACTGGCTTAAAATGAGTCTATGCTACTTACTGACATCAAAAATAAATATTAACAATAATTGTTGTTAAAAATGTACTTTTTCAAAGCCTGCCTGTTGTTAAGTCAATTAACTAATCTAAAATTAAGGCATATTAAAAAGATTATATTTTTTTTTATATATACTTACAAAAAATTCAATAAAATTATTTATTATTGCCTTCTGGTAATGACATAGTATCCCATTAGTCAAGTTATGTTTAAAGATACTTTATTTCTCATTAAAGACAAATTATTTATAATATTAAAGACAAAAAAGAAACCTTTTTCTCACGACATAACAGAAAAAGGCAAAAATAACAAAATTAAATGATTTTGAACCACAAAAAAACACACAAAACATAACATAAGCTAAGCTAACAAATTGTTGCACTAAATATTATCTATGTAATAAAAATTAAGGTCTATTTTCATACAGTGACTCAAATATCTGTTGATAAGACATTTTTCTAGCTGTACTGTACTAGAAAGACTAGACCTAATGAGACATGCAAGGAGTCAATGGATACAGGTGACTGAGGACGATTCATAAATTAGTCCCTCTAGCGGCAGGGTCGCGAGCACAAGCTAGACCTGAACAGTAGTCAATTAACTAGGAAGGCGAACACAGGTTTACTTCACGCGATTGCGCGATCATGCGTCATCATCTATTGGATACTCATGTGTTATTCATATACTTCACATTTCCTAGGAAGTGTATATGGGCAGACTTCACCTCATTATTTTAGCTAAGTGTTTACAAATCGTATATGATTGCCAACCTTACTATAATATAATATAGTATTGTACTACTGTTGTACTATATACTGTTGAAAATTTATAAATACTATACAACACCGAAATCTAACAAACAAATCCTTAATTTTCATAATTTATGAACGCGCCCTTACATTAACTGTTGATCATTGCGATAGCGTGTATCCAGCAAGATTGTTGTATTACTATACTCAATAGCAACCATTCTGAACAGCCAGAGACAATGTGACATGTGACGTATAGATTAAATTTTTCTTTTGCGATTTTAGTAATTATTTTCCGTATATCATATGAAATAAATAAGTAACAAATATATCTTTGTCTATTTTTTGGTTTTTACCATAAAATACTATATTTTTGAAGTATGCTATAGTTTTTGTAGCTTATTTAAAAAAAATACTATATTTCGATGAAGAAATGTTGGTAACCCTTAATTCATGCTTCTAGCCGTTCACTCGCGCCTCGATTATATATTATTTATATACTTATCTGTCGCATTTTATTGGTACAATCAAAACAAAACATTGTTGTTTAGACTGTTTCATAGAAAATAAAATTTGAAGCCAGGTTACTTGCTATACAAGTGCAAGTTATTTAAAATATAATCGCTCTGAGTGATGGGAATAAGAACCGGCATGGAGGGAATATGGGAAAAAGAACTACGCTATAATGATTACGACTACAGTATGAATAATTCAGGGAAGGATCACGCTTGCCAAGATAGATTACTAGCGTGAAGTAACAGCATTATTAGTGCTGTTTTTTTTTAATGACGTGACCCTTTTAATAGTAAAAAACATTCAAGCGAAATACTTGATCTTGACCAAGAATCACAACGCAATTTGCCTTTTGATTTTTGGTCAAGGATTAATGTAGTTTTCTATGGGCCGTAGCATCGACTTACCAATTAGGTGGGCTGTGTGCTCGTTTGTCGCCTTTGCTTCTATAAAAAAAAAAACGAATAATTCGAGTTTGAGTTCATTTGGCCTGTTTAGGTTCGTAGTTATGATAAGCTATGGTGATGATGGTGATAACGATGATGTTGGTGGTGGTGGTGCGCGTGCACGTACTTAGCGAAGCCGATGAAGTCCTCGTGGTTGGTGTTCATGTAGGCGAGCTCGCAGTCGACCAGCAGCACCAGCTGGTCCTTGCACTGCTGCTCTCGCGAGCGCACGTGCGACATGATGATGCGCTCCGTCTCCTCGCGCAGCCGCGGGTAGCGTGACATCTGGACAAACAAGCCTCGCCCTCAATTCCACACAATACATTTTTCTACATGGTAGAGCCATGTTGCAGATATATTATAGTTGTAGCACGAGTGGGGCGACTCTCTCACAGAATAACAACGTGAAATAGCAGCTTTATGTTGCTGTTGCGTATGGTGAGTGTAGAGAACCAGAGAATCTTTTTACTGGAAATGAAACATTGCATCTTAGTCCTCATGGGTGACAACGCATCTGCATTTTGATTCTTAATCAAGGATAGATGTAGATTTTGGGCACAAGCTGTGAGCTCGTGTGTCAGTCTTATACTATATAAAAAAAACTGAAGTGACAAACAAACTTCCTGATGGTAAATCGCTACCAAAGTCCATGGACATGTGCCTCCAACTGCAAACAAAGAAGGCCACAGATGCGTAATCACCATTAAGACCTAAGATGAAATACCTCACAGCCTTCAATTATATTGCTTTTTGGCGGCAAAAATAGGTATGAGGGTGGTGCATACCCAGACGGACCCCATGTCATTTTTTTATATAATAAGGGTGACAAACGAGCACTCAGTCCACCTGATGGTAAGTGGATGCTATGGCCCATAGACATCTACGTTTATCCTCGATTAAGAATCAAAATGCAGATGCATTGTCACCCCTGATGAATAAGACGGAACGCCTCGATTCCAGTAAAAAAAGGGTCTCCGGATCTCTACACTCACCACACGAAACACAGCAGTATTAAGCCGCTATTTTACGCTGGTATTCTGTGACAGCGTGGTCCTTCCACGGTCGAGCCAACCCATTTGTGCAACAACCATTATACCAGCAGCGTGGCTCTAATGATTTTCAACTTAACTCCATTCATTCATTACAGTCATAGAATACTATAATACATATATAATAGAACGGGGGAGTGGACGGAGCCCAGGTAGCTACTAACATGTCAATTCACACGTATAAATGTTAACACAATCAATCGTTTCCAATTATCGTGTCAAGCGTCGCTGCATGGAAATTATTTAAAAAATGGCAAATTGTGCAATAATTACGAGTCGAAAGAACAGCGGGAAATGGAATTTAATAAAGGAGACATATTCTACAACCAGTAAGTCTAAACTATTAATATTTTGTGAATTTTAAAAACAAAAATAAAGAAATATTTATGTGTCAAAAACATTAATCAAAGTCTAAAATGTGTATGTAGTAGTGATAACTGATAATACGACCTAATTGCTTGTATGTGTGCTCCCGGCGACGCCAATCCTCCTACAAAGTAAGGTTGACAGCCATTCTAATGTTATATATATATATATATATATATATATATATATATATATATATATATATATTCTATGATTACAGTTTATCAAAAATCCACTTCTGAATGAATATAGGCTTCTCCATAGATTGCCTCATAAAGGCCCATTTGCCATTTGGATTGGCAAATACAATTTATATTATTTTGAGTTGTTATCAGGATGAAGCCGTTGCCTATCACCAGTTTCATTTCCTTTAGTCGCTAATATGAAATCTTGGAACCGACAGTTGTGCATTATATGTGCATGTTGTCAGTTGTACATTAAAAGTGCTCTATGTATTTTTTGCAGTAAAAATCATGCTATGTTTTTGATTACCACAATTAATCTGATTAGTTTTCATGTTTATTAGAAGAAAATTGCACATTACATTTTTCTAATACACTACAAATTTAACAGACATATTTGAAACTGCTCAAAAATTTATTTAGTCGATTACTACTAGATAAACTTTCGAGCAGTTTCAAATAAGCTCACTCATTAGAACAAAAAGACAAAACAAAATAATCTCTAACCATTATGCACGGAACAAGTATTTGTATGGTCTACAAGTAGTTGTTCTGGGTCTGGTTATGTTATGTTTGTCCTTATGAAATTTATGTTTGTAAACTGCTCCTACGATACAAAAAAAATCTTAGTGTGGTGGTAAAGTTTAATAAAAAAAATATTGACAAAAATCACAAATATCAAATATACAAATGATTCTTACCCGTTCAGTACACATGCGAACAACATTGGAAAGCTCTTGAACAACTAGATCGACGCATTTCAAGCAGGGTTCCTTTAGTCGCGCGATCTGCTTCTTTACTATAGCCTCGAATGCCATATCAGGTGTGAACAAGCCCACCTATAATACATATAGGATATACGATTAGAAAGAAAAACGCTTATTCATCACAACACAACATACACTAGAAAATAAGACCAGTACAACAATAGTATGTTTATACATACACTGCAGACATTGTACTGCCCCTGGGTGGCATGATGAATTTTTATCTGAATTTATTTCGAACTTTTACAGTATAATATGAATTTTATTAATATCTCAACTACAACGTCATCATGACCAAATTTTGTCCTTTTTGTTTTTTGCACCAAACTGTGAATATAAGTTTTATTTGGTCCACAATTATGGAATATTATGTTATTAATTTCATTACAGCAACAGCTAACCTTGCATAGCTATGACCCGTAATAACACAATCACCAACAGATACACAAATATTTATACATATATAAAAATTTGATTGAAGGAATGAATAGATATGGTAAAATCATAGAATACTATAATACATACATAATAGAACGGGGGAGTAGTGGGCGGAGCCCGTATAGCCACTAACATGTCAATTCACACATATATATGTCAATACGAGATGTGTTTTGACGTTACAATCGTTTCCAAATTTCGCATGCGAATTATTTTAAAAATGTCAAATTGCACCCTATTTACAAATAAATATGTATTAAAATTTAAACGATTTTTAATTCTATTGTGTATTATAGTATTCTATGGGTAAAATATTATATAGTACTTTGAATTATTTAATTTAGATAAATACATACCCTAATACCATGAATATTTCGGATCGCAAATGCAATCTCTCGGCGTAGCTCTTTCTCGTCAATCTCCATCTTTACAATTTCAAAAGGAAACCGCTCGTGGAATAGCCTGTTGATCTTAGCACCACCCGACAGTTCATTTGTGTTGATCTGTGCAGATCCAGATCCCTCTATGGTCTTCTCGAATTCTGTCTGAAGCTGTTGGATCATTCTGTAATAATAGAAGAAGTATATTTAATTAACTCTTAGTATTATAATAATAATAATATATCAAATTCATATTTAAATTTTGAATAGTTAAAATGCAAAAGCTTTTAAATTCTACCTGCACTTTTAAATGAGCTGTTATAATAAATATGGTTTACAATAAATTACCTTTCGATATTAAAATGTCCAATAAAATTACATTCTTCAAAAACAAACTAAAACAATATGTAATCAACAATATTAAATTAATTTATAAGCCCAGATATAGTGTATAGCATACCAATGTTATTAATTACAGCCCACATTACGTTGTTTTTTTTTATTTTTTGCTTGTAGTTTCTTTACAATGACATTAGATGTTGCATTTTATCATTTAAGTTTGTTTTAATCGACGTAAAAATCCTTGTCTAACATTTTTCTTTTAAATTTTCATTAAGTGAAATAAGGTATTTCTATTAAGAAATAAAGTTTCTTTGACCAAAATCAAAGCCATTAAACATATCCCACCATTTATCATTATTACATTATTCACTAAAAAAAAAACTTGTCAAAGCAAAAAAACTGCACTGAAATGGTGTAATGATCAGTCTTGTAAGATAGTCACGACTGTCTAAAGAAGGCAATCATATTTTTCACATATTGTTTGTTCTGTTGCATGCTTAAAAAAGGTACAAGGTACGTTTTTGTACCTGTACAAAAATTAAAAGCGTAAAAAAGTTAAGTAAAATTCTGTATATAATTAATACTAGCTTGCCAGGCAGACGTTGTTCTACCCTTTTCGACGACAATTTGTCATATCCTATTAAAAATCCTTAAACTCGCAAAAAAATTGTGGGCAAAAAAACTATCCTATCTCTCAAGTTGGGCCAAACTACACACGCTGTGCAAATTTGATTAAAATCTGTTAAGTAGTTTAGGAGTCCATCGCGGACAAACAACGTGACACGTAATTTATATATATATATTACGATTAAGAGGATATCTTGAAAATAAATCGTAGTTTTGGGCGCGTGGCTTATTCCTTTGTCGGTGAACACAAGCAAGAGCTCACGGATGAATGAGGGAGTGTCAAAATGAAAGTGATGCAATGACTTCATAATACGCAAATTATGAGATAGCTATACCGAGCGCACGCTCGGAAAAAACTAAGTAAGCGCCAAACAACATTTTTATTTTTTTTAACAAAACTGCGTTATGGATTAAAAAAATGATTTATAAGAACTTAGATATGATTATTTACTATGCCTTAAAAATAATTCCATAAACTTATTCGTAAAATTATTGTGGTGTCTTGGAAAAATTTAACTTATTAGAGCCTACTTTGGATTTTTTTTCTATGGAAAAAATTTCATGATATCATGTTATCCAAGGTCATATAGTCAAAAATCATATACCAAAATTTTGGTTAGTAATCTATTAACCTTAAGAAATATGTGAAATAGAAAAACCACCAAATTATCGCCTTAAGTAAATTTCTTGCTGAGCACAAAGTTGTTTTTACTTCTGAGACGACTGTTGAGAAAGCCTAGTGTAAAGCTAGCCTTAGCTAGGCTTCCTATACCTTTTTTCTTCTTCTTTTCTTGAAATAACTTTAAATTCTTCATGAAAATGTCTTCTTCTAGTCTTCCAGACTGAATTTCAATTACCGCGGCCAGTCTCCACGGAAACCAGCCATCTATATTCCTTCACTGTCATAGTCCAATTGAACGGAAATTGGATACGACCGAAAAGAGATCTGGCGCAGTACAAACGGCTTTACGGCACGGGAGTGAAACATTGCCATATTCCTGGGTTCGAATTTCTTTACAAAACAACTCAAAAATGATGAAGTGTAAATGAAGTGTAGCAGTATATCCTACCACCGAGATCAATTAACTCGAGTGTATGGTATACTTACTGCAACATGGCCTTGGTCTTGATAGAGGGGTCGTCGGGGCGGAAGTGCTTGTACTGCTCGACATCCTTCTCGAGCGCGAGCAGCTGCTTCTGGAGCTTGTCGCGCAGGCCAGGCAGCGTGTCGCGGATGTGGTTCGTGAGCTGCTGGTTGAGCACGCGCTGCAGGTACGGCGTGCCCAGCCGGTCCGCCAGGTGCCGGTACGCCGGGTGGCTGCCGAATGCCCACTCGTAGTAATCACCATATTATATACAACACGTAACATAATTAACGCACTTTGAGTAGTTTGTTCAGAATCGTTTACTGAATCGATTCCTATCCTTTTTAATATAGGTAATTTTTTATCCCAAAAATAATAAAAACTACGTAAATTACAGTCACACTAAATCTGTACAGTCAAAACAAACTGAAATGGACCGTAACTTAAGGCAATAAGACTTTTAAGAGTGCAATTTTATTTGTATTATTACTAATTCTGTCATTCAATAAAAATAAAGAAAAATGAACTTTATTTCAAGCACGTTAAAGTCTTTGTGTTCGTGGATTTGTACTGTGACCACAACATTCTTCCGGAATTAGTACAACTAATTTGATAAATAATTAGTGCATAAAAATATTTAACTAAAAATTCAGTGTATGTATTATGATTATAACATAATATACTAATTGGGGTGTCTGAGGGTGTGCGTTAATTACGTTACATATTATATATGTGATCACCTATTTTTTTCATTTATTATATCTAATGCTAATGTGTTTTATATGATGAGTAGAAACGCAGACCCTTTTTACTGGACACGAGGCATTTTATTCTTAAGCTTTTCACTGCCGTGTCATTTGCAGGTCACTTTGTACGGAGTATTGCATTTAAGACGTGACCGACGGCAGTTAAGGTAGGACCGCACTAGGCGGAACTGCACCGCAGCGGAACTGAGCGACACCACGCATTAAAATATTCTTTATATAAAATTATATGAGACAACACGCACTAAGCGGCAACGGAACTACAACTGCAGCAGAACTGCGCGGCAAAGTTGATCAACTGACCAACTCGTGTCGCTCAGTTCCGCCTAGTTCTACCTTCGCCTTCTTCATATCGCGAGTTTGATATGTCATGTAGCCATATTCTTGCTCGATCCTTTCTACTTCCTCACACAACAAGGAAATAATAATCATATCCATTTCATCGTTCATCTTGCCCAGAGGTTGCCTAGCTACTGAATATATTTTTGTAGCGCCACTGTAGTTCAAGTGCGGTTTACCAAAAAACTACGCGTCGTGTCGCTCAGTACCGCTGCGGTGCAGTTCCGCCTAGTGCGGTCCTACCTTTAAAGTGTTTAACGAAGATAGCTATAACTTTAACTTATTATTTATTTTGAATTTTATTTGTGTAGTTAAACAATACCTTCTTAGTTTTTGTATTAGAAGCATTACTTTTAAAGTCCGATGTCAACCATGTTATATTAAACTATCGTATGGTATATCTTGAAGTAAATCTGGAAGCTCCAGTGACAAACCGTTTTGTAACATCGCATGCAGGGTCCTGAGATACAAGCTGCGCTTAATTTAGGACCCGCAGTTACCTGTGTCTCTGTAAAGTTACTTATGTTATTAAGATTAATAATAATAATAACTTTACACCGGTGTTCTGCGAGAAAGTGGTTCTTCTCCAGTGGTCGAGGCACCCTATTCGTGCTACAACTATAAAATAAGCTGCAGCATAGCTCTACCACGTATAAAATGTAACAGTACTTTAAAACGTTTCCCCTAGCAAACAACCTTGAGCGTTAGGTCCTATACAATCCACGCGCTCTCGCTACAATACGAGAATATTGCGTAAAAATACGCCGGAATTTTTTGGAATTATTTCAATTAAAAAGAAAAGCGAACTTAAGAAATTAAATAAAACGTGGATAAAATAGATTTTTAAATTATCTATCCAATTAGTGTAATCCTCAAATCATTAGTGTTGCCTTTAGCAACAGATGCATGTAATCAGTAATTTTAGTTATTTTTTAAAAGTAGATTTTAAATGTATTTATAACACATAAAAACAAATTAGAACGTGGAATGTGATGATAGGATATCGAACATTAATAACGTGCTTTTAGATAGATATAGCTTATTTCTCATAACTAATGAGATAATAGTCTCTAAAAACGCACTTTTGCAAGGTTTTGGTCGGGGTACCGCCTTAAATACGATTCTTTATATGATTCTCGCGAAGTAAGTTCAAATAGAATAGCTTTTACTTTTAGTCCTTTTATAGGGATACCTTAAAAAGAATTTCCTCTCAGCAGCCATAGCAGCCGCGATATCCTTTCGGCCGTCGATGTCCTTCTGTGAGCGGTTGACGACACCGATGTAACCACGACGTAGCGGCAGCAATTTATTCTCGAGCACATCCCGAGCATCCGTACCTTCGTCCATCAAGTCCAGCTTGGTGATAACACCGATAGTTCGGAGACCTGCACGTTAATAATCAATAGCAGGATTATTAACGTCTGTATTTAGAAACTCTTCATTAAGATGATACTCTCAATTTATGCTCAATTTCTTACTATTAAAGTATCAATAAAACGCAATAAACGAACCAATTGGAGATGATATTATGATTTAGTTAATATTAGCGATTGTCATCGATGTAGTGTCGGAGGCGCAGAAACGATTTCATAATCCAAAATCTTTTAGTTATACGTATCAAGTATATAGTCGCATGTAATTCCTACCACACGTCATTTGTTTTATGAATATAGTTAAAACCAAACCTTAGAATTACAAATTAATATCATTCATTTCAATATATTACTTAAAACCAAAACAGGAAGACAAATTTCATTGTGGGCGCAAACAATAAATAAATTCACAATAATCTAACCTTGCGGATCCACCTCTTTGGCAAGTTTCAAGGCATCACTATTCGCGAGGTCGGTGTTTGCCGGTGTGACGGCGAGTATGAGGCAGGACTCACGACGTATGAACTGGAAGATCATAGCTTTGATCTGCTGCTCGATGTCAGGGGGCTGATCGCCGATTGGCACCTTCGTCAGGCCCGGCAAATCGATCAGAGTCAGATTTAGCACTGGAAATGAAGATGGTAGTTTTATTTTTTTAAATGTCTGGTATATAAATATATTTTGTTACAATGTTCTATTTATTAAATTATTGTTTAAAGCTCACAAAACAAAGTCACGCAAAGTAGAATTGAATTTTGACCTAGTACAATACATCAAGTTCCAAACCAAAAACAAAGATATCTAAAGATAATTCATTATAATTTTAGGAGCTGTAATTTATTTTAAATACATAATTTTGTCCTCGATAGAGTGCTGATTTAAGAGTACAAAGAAATATACAATCACTAACAGCTGATTGTATAATATTCTAGTCGCTATAGAATTTTTTTTAAATTTGCTATAATTTATGAGATATTATACAGAGTTATTTTGCAATAACCGGCAAAATTTGCAGAGAAGCTTCAGGATCAGTAATATAGGCAAATGGTAAGAAAAAATTAATCAAATATTCTGTCTTTTTTATCTTTTAAATTCAAAATGTGTGGTAATGCATTATTTTAACTGATTTTATTGTGCACGCACACATTCATAAGGGTCGAACGGTAGGCAAAAACGTTGTTGCCCATATATCACATTCAATTTTGGATAATTTCAAATAAAAATAGAAACCTTATTTACTCATATTTTCAAAAACTGCAATAATGGTATATCATTATTTATATATTATATATTTAAAATTATGTTTAAAATTGCCTACTCTTTGGTGGAGTTTGAGTTTGTTTGAACTCAAGATAGCATCTAATATTAGGTATAAAACCGGCTTTTAACACACTAAATTAATACAATATAGGTTCTCATTATTTTTAATGCACTATGATAAACATTAAAACGGATGCAGGTGGCTAAGTGTCGTGTTTTGAGCTGTAGTGATGATTTGCGTCTCTAATATAATAAAAAATAATATAGTAAAAATGTGGAGGGATAATTAAAAATAAAACACAATTGGAACACACAATAAATTAAAACTGAATCTCACAACCATCCCTCAGAGATGGCAACGGTGGGTTAATATTTATTTCAGAGAGAACGAAAAATCTGGGAAGGTAACACCTAGCCGCCGAGCTCCAGAACGTCAAGCAAGTTTTACACTCGATACGTCATTGGAGAATTTTAAGTGAAACCGACCACAGTCGAGCGTGTTGCACGACCCTGATTGTTCTGTCATATATCAGAGGTGTCACAGACAAGATTACACCTACATCTTGAAGCGAGCTTAAGAGATAAATCATTTTAAACTGTAGGTAGCCACCTCTGTCACCCTTGACAACGCGTGCTGCAAAGTACTCGAACGTCAGAAACAAAAAAAAAACTTTTCGCTTAATTATCTGCGTGGCCTGATAATAAGCTGTATGGCTCTATCACATAAAACTTTTTACTTTACAACTCTAGTTAGATATAAAGTCAGGTAATTGATAGAATCAGGCGTTACTTTGCGGAAATCCATTATAATAAAAAATAAAAAATCCAGGTAAGACACATCATTGTATTTATTTAGCGGAAGGTTACGAAGAAATTTATATTTTTATTTTTTATTATAAAGTCAGGGATCGAAAAGCTATAGGTTAAGAGGATACCTTGAAAATTAATCGAAGTTTTGGGGGCGTGGCTTATTCCTTTGTCGGTGAAGCTAACGGAAGACTGAGGGAGTGTCAAAATGAAAGTGATACAATGACTTCATAGTACCTACGCAAATTATGAGATAGCCATATCGAACAAGCGCTCGGAAAATAACTAAGAAAGCGCCAAACAACATTTTTATTTATTTTAACAAAACTTCGTTGTGGATTAAAAAACTGGTTTATGAGAACTTAGATATGATTGTTTACTATGCCTTAAAATAATTCCATGGACTTATTCGTAAGAATATTGTGGTGTCATAGAGAAATGTAAATAATTAGAGCCTACTTTGCAATTTTTTTCTATCGAGAAAATTGGATGATATCGTGTTTTCCTTTTATGCAATCCAAGGTCATATAGTCAAAAATCATATACCAAAATTTTGGTTTGTAATCTATAAAACTTAAAAAAAAATATGTTAAATAGAAAAACCACCAAATTTTCGAGGTATCACCTTAAGTTCTTTATCTTCGCACGGGTGATATCCAACTAACCCTGTAATCTTCGCGGAAGTGCAAGCAACATGTCAACAAACTTTTACCTCAATTTAATGAACAATATGGCAGCGCATAAAATACGAATAAACAAATATTATTTTTTTATATATTAGATCATACAGAGCAATTCTTTCAAATATTTCAAGGGCTTGAACACATGAACCGACACACGAATGGAAGTAATTCAATTTATTTAGACAATTAAACAAGTCTGGCCAATTTAAACTGCCCTGTTTTGGAGTGATATTTATAACACAAGGACATGTTGTTCAATAAAGGACGAAAAGAAATATGAAAATAATATATTAGACACCATATCGAAACAACGAACAAGATATTCGATTATATTTTAACCTAGTGTAATAAAAATTATTTATGCATCAAGCCTTACCTAAACATTGCCGATGTGGATATTTTAAGTTTATTGATATTTTAATAAACAATTTAATTGTAAATCTAATTAAAGGACAAAAATAGCAATTATTATTGCCAAGCAAATAAAAGTTTTGATGTGGAAAGAGTCAATTGTGGAGTATTGCAGTCAATTTTAATATAACAAAAAAAATTAAATGGTATATTTATATAAAATAAGGACGTAATTTGATGATACATACTCTCGATATCAGAGGAAAGATTTATCATAACTTTATACAAGGAACATAAGTGGATAATTCAATGAGCATGGGGGAAATGTATGATTGTAAAATTCCCAAAAGTAATTACAGATCCGGAAAGTTGGTACTTGTTATCATTATATTCATAGCAATATAGTATTAAAAAAACATAAAATATAAAATTGCGCAGATTTATTGTTTTTATAAAATACTCGGTGTTAATTAAGTGATAACGAGAGAAAGCGTTACTACGTTAGTTTTAATAACAGATATAATGAAAGAAACATAAAACAGCTCTTTTTCTTTTCCTAGTTAGCAACTTGATCCCTTTTATATTTATTTAAAAACTAGAAAGAGACGTGGTAACTCATGGGTAACTAAGCGTTGGCTGTAAATTTCATAGAACGCGAGCAACCTGGGTTCGATCCCCACCGGCACCAATGAAATTGTTAATTGCAATTTTAAGTGCTGATTTACCAAGTGCTCGGCGGTGTAGGAAAACATCGTGAGGAAACCGGCATGTCTGAGAAATAAGAAAAAACATATTTCGAACACGTGAAGTTCGCCAACAGGCACTGAGGCAGCGCGGCGGACATTTCTTTGCCCTAAAACCATCTCAGAAATAAGAGGAGGCGGGTGCCCAGCAGTGGCACGTATTTAGGCTGTAACTTTATTTAAAGACTGTATGACTGTGAAGTATATGAGTTTAATCTGTGTACAGAACGCTAAGTCATGTTAAAATACATTAGCGAATTAACAACAATAAGGACGAAGCTGTTCTGATCGTCTAGTCTAGAGGCATATTTTCGCACGACACGTGAGAATTAAAAAGATAATTGTGAGTAGATAAGATACGGCGGCTGTAATGTCATCACTGTTAACGACGTGGACCATCGTTAAACATCTCCAAACTACATGTATCTACAACATTTCTTACATAAAATATGTTATAAAATTACCTATTTCAAACAAAAGTTTATTAAAATCTTATTTCATGCACTGTCAAGTACGAGGATTTGTTTTTATTTCAAGGAGTTTTTAAAACATGTGTAATCGCCACCCGGTATTGAGATCGGATTAACGGTTACGCCTCACACCTTAGTAGCTGCTGATGACTTAATGACGTTAACGAAAGATCTTTGTGACCATACAAAATTTTATATGAAAAAAAAGTTAAGCAATCCGCACTATTAGCTAAGATAACTAAATATCCATACAAAGCAGTATTTTTTTACAAAAGTAAGCAAAATAAAACTATTTGCAAGACAATTAATTTGTCAATATTGACAGATAACGTTATCTCAAACTATAAATATGGAATTTACACGGCGTATATCGGTCACCGAGTATATTTATTTCTATAATAATAACAATACAAATGCTCCATTCATAGTGATTGGAAATTATTTCAACTTCTTTTGTTTCAGGATAAAAATTATAAACAGAAGCAAAGTCACTTTTGTCATTTACTGTAACGATTTTTTATTTTAGAAAACATTCAGCTTCATTAATACAGTGCAAGTGCAACATCGATATAACAAATCGGAAGGGAACAAGTAAATATTGAAAACTGAGGTTTGTTATGTAGAGGTTAGGTTAGTCTACGTAGTCGTAAAATTTGTTATAAAGAGGTAAAAAATAGTTTTATTCACAACTTCTACCAATAAACTTTATAATAAAGGTTTTGGGTTGCCAAAATTCGTTAATAAGAGGTATTTACATTTTCTTGATAGTTGTAAATTCTTTATAAAGAGGTTGTTCGAGAGAAACGTTCACAATGTAAAGGTGTATATTTTATATTGAATCTTATGGACAATTTAAGGGGATCACGAATAATTTGTTAAATCAAGGAAGTCGTTATACTGAGGCACGTTATATGAAGGTTGCACTGTATATACCTAATTTTTTTTAATTTAGTTACAACGAATGCTACATACATACTTGGTCATTGGATAGGACAAAATACTAATAGTACTTATACAAAATTTTAATGTGACATCCTTTAAAGTTATATTAGTTTGACGATATATAAATAAACTTAGGCGCTATGTAAGTAGCTTAATGACGGGTAAAATTAAAAATAATGAAATTAGATGTTTATCCAAAATATTATAACGTAGATATAAAATTACAGGCTCTATCAAAAATCGTTTTCTCACATTGTTATTCTTACAAACAGGTAGATTTTAAGCTAAGCCGCAGATTAATCCTGGGACACTTCTTGTTTTCAATTATGGCTTCTCTTGATAGAATTCTGCCAGTGTCAAGACAGTATTGTGATTTAAATCTTACTTATGACAGCACGTCAATAAAAAGGTACATATTTTATGTATTGCAAAACCTAAAGACGCAATGATATCAAACATGCTATTCGATGGGTAGGAATTCATGAAAAACTTAATTTAATCTCAAATTAGGCTATGACTTTCCTAGACTGGTTTTTAATAAAGAAAGAAATATTCAAGGAGCAGTCTCAACGATAGCTACTAAAACTTATTCAAATCCTCCACGGCATATGACCTAAAAAGTTCGTCGCATGGCTTAAATACCTACTTACAAGGTAATCGTTCCGGAAGCATGGCATAAATCAGTTAATGAAATGCAAACTTTGGTAGTAATAAACTGAGATTCTGGCGAGTCTGATTAGGATTAACAGTCGTGAACAACTAATATAGAAAATTTTGTTACGCTCTGATTAGTTTGCTTGCCGAACAAAAGTACCTACTTTATTGTTTAAGATTTTTTAAAGCTTTTAAACAGTGATGTTTTTAATAACACTGACCCGACACACGAACTTACAGTCCACCTGATGTTAGGTAATTACTCTAGAGTCTGGACTATGGAGTGTTGAAGTAAGGAGTACAGACTGTGTATTAAAAAGTGTCCATAGAAAACCGTTAAATAAGGGTGGCGCCACTATAGCTACAGGGTAAATTTTAAAGAACGCACCGAAAAATATTAGTGGGATAGAAGACTTTTTCGAGGTTATATTTACTAAATAAAATTATTTTAGATTTTATAGCTACTGAGCAGTTTAGCAGCACACTTCAAACCGTCGACAACTGCTAAGTTCATTTCATCCCAGTAGCTACTCTAGCGCTGTTGTGGAGAGTTTTTGAGCTGTTATTTACTGCTGATAGATGGCCACTTTTTCAACTATTCTACTATGGGAGTTGGTACTCCTTGCTTCTACACTCCATAGTCTAGACTATAGATGTACTATGTACTACAATAGCGATGGAGGGATTAGAGAGAGGACAAAATCAAAATGCACCAGGTGCGTGTAATGTGCATGTTTGGGTGACAAATAGTGCTGCACCATGCATTGCCTGCCTCAAGTTAAATTATCGATACCGATTGCAGTATATTCGTGTCTTCTGATTTGACGCAGATGATGTAAGTGAATATTTTTACACAACTACGGCGATGCCAAAATAATGGTTACGATTTTAAAAGCCTATGCAGTAGAGCGTCAATTATCCGAATTAATTGGGTGACATATGTGTTCGGAAAACCGGTTTGTTCGGATAATCGAACTGTGTAATTGTATGTACCAATATACTTATAAAAACATATTTATAATATGTAATATAATCTAAAGCAGTGATACGATTATTTACTTTACACCAGGTGCCGCTAATTCACGACGCGAGGCAAGAGTTTTTATTGGTAAAGCCTTCCAATTGAGTTCAGTTTCGTCAGAATTGTAAACGTTTTCTAAAACATAATTTTCTTGTTTTAATACGTAGCTTAATTTGTTTTTGAAAGAATCAGTTGCTGAAGAACCAGCAGACAGTTTTTCTCCTTGTATTTGAAGCTCACGAATGCCTTGACTTAAACGTTTTAACCAGCCCGTGCTTGCTTGAAAGTTCGACGGTCCTCCAAGTTTTTCATTTAATGTTTTGCCTTTTCACATAGAACGGCATCAGAGATAGGTTCTCCTTGAGATTTTTTTGTGAAAATCACTTGTAAACAGCGTCATCGAGATCGGTGTTCGTGGCGAGCTTCATAGTTTTAGGACTTGTCGACCCATTAGTAAAATCATGTTTGGATATAAAACTATAAAATTGGATATGGTCGTCTGTTGGTTTTTATATCCGTAATTGTCAGCTTAACCGCTTTGTACTTTTTACATAACTTGGTTGCAGATTCGGTTTTCTCTAATCGTTTGTTAATCTCGTATTTATATTTTATCGGTACGGAACGTAGGCCAACACGGCACACTGCGCGGAGAAGCGAGAAAGTGGTCGCATCCCAATGTGATGCCGAGGACCGAGGTAGCAATTCGGTTAAGCGGTCGTTCGGTTAATCGACGTTCGGATAATCGACGTTCTACTGTATGTATATATGTTCATCTGTTCCCTCAGATTTTCTAAACTACTCATCGTATTTTGATAAATTAGATACCTCTAGAAGCTTTGTGCTCTTTCTCGGGTTTTACGCTGCATGAAGTCACATAAAAATTAACATGGCAGCTTATTGCGGACATACATACAAGTACTCTTAAAAATTAATTAAATAAATATAGAAATATCGCGTCTGGGTATCCAATAAAGGGACTAATTCAGAATGTTCTTGACATCCCGAAAATACATGTTATTATAGTGTAACTATATTAGTACTTATTAGTTAAAGTTTTTTTTTAACTGAAGTAACCAACAAACTTACCAGTCCACCTGATGACGGTAAGTGGCTACTGCAGCCTATGGACACTTACAGCTAACTGTTGTTTGAACAAAGAAGGCTAAGTCGTTGTTAATACGCACTTGGATGGAATGCCTCACAGCCTGTACCTATACCAGTACAAGGTAGAAAGTGTTGCCCAAATGCAAGAACAAGACGAGACTTAGCCAGTCTTGGTCTTGGTCTTGCGCCAATACACCTGGTCTTGTTGTTGGTCTTGGTATTGCGCTCTTAGTCTTGTTCTTGGTCTTGGTCTTGAAGCAAGAGTCTCGCAAGTCTCACAATTACCTATTATCCTATTGTTATTTATTAAACGTTACTTTAGATCTTAGAACAACTTAACAGAGTAGCCACATTTTGAGCTTGAATTAACATATCCATAGAAAGACCAACCAAATTAATAAATGTCTAAACATTTAATGAGAAATTCGAAAAATCAACTAATACCGGGTGGGTTTTGAACCCACGACCTAAGCGATCTGTGCCGAGTAATGCCTACCCAAACTAACTTCCACATAGAAATGGGGTCTTACCACTTAGTTCACACATAAACTTTAAAACTTGTTAGTATAAAGTCACTAAAAGAAACACTGTTCTTTAAAAAAAATGATATGCTTCTTATGTTTATATAAATTTAAAGCTAGTAACACCAAACTGCGATATGAAACGTTTACTGGAATGGTATAAAATAAAACTACGATGTCCATTTATAGAACATTGCTAGACATGTGCGGATCCTTACCTATTCCTATATTATATTAAAATGGGTTTGTATGTAGCCATAGTCACACGTTATTACTAAGATGTCCTGCAATGAGTTGTGGCTTAGTTTTAAACTTTTCCTTATGTTGTAGGGAATAAAAATAAAAGTAGAAACAAAAGTTGTTAGATTAATATTTTCCTTGAAAGAGAACTAATTTATTATAAAAATGTTGTGAGAAAATATATTTTGCAATTTTGCATACTTTATTCTAATAATAAAAAAAGTTTCAATATGTAATTTTATTAATAAGTGCTTATGGTTACATGTGTTGTAGTTCCAGTATGTACAATATTTTCTTTTCGGAACCCATTCTTTACTATTTATAGTTTTAATCATTTTTGTCGAAAATTAATATTTTCTGAAAATCTGTCACAGTATTCCCCTTACTTACTTACTATCAGGTGGACTGTGTGCTCGTTTGTCACCCTAATCCTATTTAAAAAAAATTATACGATAAGAAGAATATTTAGTTACGGAACCCTAAAAATTAAAGACCTACCCTAAATATTACGAAGTTGAATAAGGCTGCATGCCAAGCATACCTTTGCCAATTCGGGACATTTCGCTAAGATGTTATCGATACTATCAATCTCTACAAAAGTTGGATTATAATTAGTAGGATTTCACGGACTTGTGATTGTTTTAAATTAGATTTCTATCCATTCATAACATTAATATTATAAAATGTGATAATTTTTCCATTTGTGCACAAAAAACGTTTGTACCTGCTCATAAACAAAGCATTAAATAGCTAAACATTTCAATCGTACCTACAGGTTAAATGTATAATAATGAGGGATTTATTTCTGAGGTGAGTTATACATAGGTACCACGCACCTAGTCATAATTAATTACGTCTATTGAACACTAGTTTTCACAATAAAATCTAATATTTTGCACATTCAAGCGAAATTTGTTTTGTTCACGATTTACGCCATGCCGATACAAGCCGATAGCGTGTACGTGAAAGGTCTTGCCTGTTTTTCTCGCTCTAACATATGCGTACACTATGCCCTTTCTCTTTTGCATTGGCAATCTATTCTAACGTCAATTTTTAACTAAATCTATGCTTCTAGACCTTGGACACCTAGCGCTAAACTTTAAACAAAGAGTGATATTGATAAGTCGTCATCTCTAAGGGCTAAGATGAAGTGCCTCACAACAGCCTGTACTTAAACTGGCTCTCTATACCCTTCAGACTGAAACACAGCAATGCACACACTGCTATTTTGCGGTAGAAATAAGCAAGTACCCACACAAACTTCTAGGCAAAATAGGAGCCCTAATAAGGTTAGGAAGTTAATATTTTGTACGTATTCAAATAACGGCACTTTGTATATAATTCAGAATGTTCAAAATGTACAAAAATGTTACCCCTATAAACGTCTTTTATAAAAGGAACAGTAACAATCAAGATGTACAGCAAAAAAAAAACAACTTAAACAGAGCCTCGAATGATGGGCACTGCGCGAACATGTAGGTCACTGACAATCGCCCACATATCGCATAACAATTATCGTAATCTTTTGCAATCTCATTAAAAGCTGAAATCCACAACAATTAGATTTTCCATATTGAATATTCAACATACATAAGTACTGGCAATGGCATTTGGATCTTTTGCAGGCAATTTTTCAGTTTATTTTCGTCAGATGTACGAAAACATGCTTTAGTCTTCCTCGTTCAACAATTACTGCATACGGGCAAAGGCAACAAGGAACATTTTAAAAGTAATATTTCCATATTACTTTTAAAATGTTCTAAAAATTATCATATCTCTTTATCTAATATATATAAAAATTAATATTTGTTTGTTCATATTTAATGAGCTGCCATACCGTTCATCAGATTGCGGTAAAATTTTGTCAACATATTGCTTGCACTTCCGCCAGTTAGGCATAGTTGGACCCGGTAGGTGGCGCTGTTGTAGAATCAAAATCATAACATAAACATTACATATAAACATAAACTCACGCCTGTCACCCAGAGGGGTAGGCAGAGACTACAGACTTCCATTTAGCACGATCCTGACATACCTCTCTCGCCTCATCTCTCGAATCAAAATCAAAAACAAAATGTCAATAAAAGCTAGTGAATGTAGTTGTGCCATTTTTGACAACTACGCACTAAAATTTCAGCCAATTTGGACGTCGTTATTTCACAGTCGTTTCAACGAGTCGGTGTGAGGGTTTTAAAAAAAATAGTAAACTACTAACGATAACATCGCTAATGTTCACCAAATGGTGCTAGACGACCTTCGAATTAAAGTGAGAGAGATTTAGACATGAGAAAGTGTTGGGTGCCGCGTTTGCTCACGTTAGACCAAAAACGTGTTCGAGTGAACATTTCCAACTCTCTGATGGTGCAACTTAGGCGCAATAAATCCGGGTTTTGGCGCCGATTAATAACTGTATATGACACTTGGATACACCATTATATGCCCGAAACAAAAATACACTCAAGACAGTAGACTGCAAAGGGGGAACCGGTCCTAAAAAAGCAAAAACTGTTTTCTCGGCTGGCAAAGTGATAGCGACTGTTTTTTGAGATATTCATTGAGTTAGTTATCTTAATCTTAATCGATTATCATCAAAAAGGAAAAACCATTACAGGAGCATAGCTATAGCTCTATACAAACTTAAATGCATATTGGGACAAAAATTTAGTTCGAATTTTTTTTTAAATCTCTATAGTTTATGAAGTAATCATTAGAAAAAAAAACATTAATTTTATACTTTTTTCGATTTTACACAATATTATTTCATGTTTTTCGGATAAAATATAGTATACTTAATATAGTTCACTTCTGACAATCCTCCCTTTCTATTCACGAAGTTTCATCACAATCACACTAGCAATTCCGTTAAAAATGGTTATTCTTATATCGCATATTTTATTTCGATGTTATAGACAATTGTATAAATTATGTATTTTTAAGTACGCACAATTGTATTATTAAGTATGCAAATTAACATTATGTTTCCATCCTCAAAGGTTTTGTTGGAAGATAACTCTTATTATCGCATACATAGTTCTATTTGTATAATTAAATTGTTATCATCTTCTATCATTAAAATATCAACAATAATTTATAAAACCGTGGACTACTTACAAGTTTGTATGTACGTTAATTTAGTACTCTTAGTACCTATATTTATAAACTAAACCTGTCATAAAATTACTAAGAAAAAATTAAGTTATACCCTTGAATACGAATCTATGCAATTCAATTCAATCTAACCCAAATCATAACATAGATCTGCTTGTGTTTTAAAATACCTTCTAATTCTTCATTATCAGCCCTTAAAAAGCCGCAGCTGGACATGGGCCTGTTACGTTGTATGTAGAATTTGCTTTCATCATTACGGTTGGCAGAAGTATTGACGATCGCAATATGGGTATATACGGGTATTTTAAATTGTTATACATAATAGAAAGAGAGAATATACTACGGTTAAAATATTTACATACTTTTTATAAGAAAAAGATGACAAGCGAGCACACAGTCCACCTGATGGCTGATGGTAAGTGGTTGCTGTGGCCCATAGACATCTACATCTATCCTCGATTGCGAATAAAATCGAAAATGCATTTTCAGCCTTGAGGACTAAGATGGAATGCCTCTTTTCCAGTAATAAGGGTCTCTACACTCACCATACGAAACACAGCAGCATTAAGCTGCTATTTGACGCTGGTATTCTGTGAGAGCGTGGTCTTTCCCCGGTCGAGCCGACCCATTCGTGCTACGACTATACAATTAATATATCCGTCAATTTTAAATCTGAAGTATTAGACTTCTTTTTGCACACGTCAACCGCACAGATCGGTATTTTTCAAAGAGCACCTACAACGACGGAGACGATTCTTTTAATGACTAAATCGATTCCGTAAACGGTTTTTATAAACGCACAAGATTTTTAAATCCAATGCCTGCGCAGACGGAAATATCGAATCATGCGAGGCGAATCCATTGAGTTGAATGGTATAAGTATTACGGGATGGCGGTAGGGATGCAGTAAGTGCCAACAAGTATCGATAGATATCGGGATATCTCGCACCTTTGACGCTGTTGGGTATTTTACGTCTTTTTGCGAAAACGGTATGATTATAGCGCCATCTATCGGAAGCCGCTTACGGCATCCATAAAAAGAAATAGGATAATGGACTCTTTTAACGCCGCCACCGTAAGGCAATATGTGGCGGTGGGTACGGTTATATTAAATGTACCTTAAACGTACGTACTAGTATTAAATTTAAAACAATATAATTCTGTAAAATGTACGTTGAGATATATGACTAATTGTTAATTTACTGTACGATGATTTTATCTAAGACATGATCGCGACTGATTCATTGTTTATCGAAACGCCTAAGAGTCCGTCATACATGACATCATTAATGGAATCTTGTTAACTTTGAATATTCCAAAAAGCGGCTATGTAAATTAATTTGCAGCAGTTAATTGCAAAACTACATCTGTAACTTATCTTGTTAAATATGTAGCCGATTCTATTTGAGTTACTCAGACTTCCAAATTCTGCCATTCGTATGCGTACTCGCTGAGTTACTTTTTGGCATAAAAATAGTGATGCCGAATATGAAAATTAACTTGCAATAAAATCATATCACCAAGTGTTTTCTTTTTTAAAGAATAATGGTGGCAAACGAGCACACAGTGGTGAGTGGATGCTGTGGCTCATAAACATCTATATCTATCCTCGATTAAGAATCAAAACGTAGATGCCTTTACATTCCTAAGGACTAAGATGGAATGCCTCGTTTCCAGTAAAAAGTCTCCGGATCTCTACACTCACCACACGAAACACAGCAGTATTAAGCTGCTATTTTACACTGGTATTCTGTGAGAGCGTGGTCCTTCCCCGGTCGAGCCGATCCATGCGTGCTACAACCATAATATAGCTGCAGCGTGGCTCTACCACGTATAAACGTGTTATAACAATGAAGGCAAAAGGTAATTATGTAAGGATTATGAGGTACTTCACCCTTCAGTTTGTGAAGGGATCCTTTCAGTTTTTTTAGTGGTAAAGCCATGCTTGCAAAAGTTATGTTATGGCTGTAGTGCAAATAGATCGGCTCGACCGGGGAAAGAACACGGAACCGAAACGGTCTGACAGACTACCAGCGTTAAATAGCAGCTAAAGTTTGCTGTGTATCGCATGGTGAGTGTAGAGAATCTGAGACCCTTTTCACTGGAAACGAGTGTTTCCATCTCAGTCTTCAGGGATGACAACGCATCTCGATTGTTAATTGAGGATGAATGTAGATGTTCATGGGCCACAGCATCCTCTTACTATCAGGTGGACTGCGTAGTTGTTTTTCAGCCTATTTTTATAAAAAAAGGGCCCTTCCTGGAATCTATCAGCAATTATTTACATTTGGAATGAGAAAAGATGGAGGAATACACGAATCAAAATCGACAACTTTCAATTTATGTCATGTAAAAAAACGAAAGCAGTAACATTTTTTTATTATGAATTGTTTATTCATCTCGTAAATGTTAGAGTAGTTCCTGTAAAATAAATTGACGACCGTTCGCACTTGAAGGTCGATTTTGATTACAGTGATAACTTCCGAATACTGTCGGTAGCTACGTGTATACTGTGCAGGAGATATTATATAGACAGAGTATTACCATCATAGACCGTGCCATGTGGTGTACGTGCGATGTGAAAGAGCCTATTACCCATTTTGTCACGGGTGTCGTTAATGGCGACTGTGGCAAATCCAAAACAGGTCGCATGACCTATAGCCAGCGTATTAACTATCTCATTAAAGCCGCAGGCGTAAAATACCAAGACCGATAAGCGAAAAGCAGCCGCTGGAAAAGTGCGTGGCATCTATTGCTGCGACCACCGATCCACCCGCTAACCTGGTAAGCGTGGTAATTAAGGCAAATTCTCCTACCAACGAGAGAAGACCATGTCCACTGTCCAGCTTGAATGCTTTTACAAGCTGATGAAGAAGAATGAGACTATATACTAACCTAGAATATGTTATCAATGGCAACCTTAAATGCAGTCTCAGCGACCCAAGGACAACTATAACGGAAGCGAACTCAAAATATTTTATTTTCAAAAATGTTGGCTCCAAATAGGCTTCGAATAGAAAAATCCAAAGTGGAATAGTCGAGTGCTCCGATCCCTAAGTGTAGACATTGCAATATCAATTATTTAATGAAGATACAAACAAATGAATATACGTACTCGTATATTTTTAGTGTACAAATCCTATACCTTTAAACGAGCAATTCTTGTATGTGCATATATATTGTATGTATATATATATATATATATATATATATATATATATATATATATATATATATATATATATATATATATATATATATATCTCGGAAACGGCTCCAACGATTTTGATAAAATTTTGTGTCCAGGGGGTTTCGGGGGCAATAAATCGATCTAGCTAGGTTTTATTTTTAGAATATGTCTTTTTGTCCGTGTTTTCAGGCAATGAAAAACTGCTACAATATAAGAAGGTAAATTTTGACACTGTGTTAATGATCGTAACGACGACGTACCGACTTTTTTCCTTTTTTTTTCAAGTTCCCTTCTTTTGTGAGAAAATCTATTATTTCGAGCCCTCTTTTTTGAATTATTTAAAAATACGAAAATTTTAATTTAAACTAATTGCACTCATGATTTTTTATTCAAATAACCAGTTCAGTTTTTTCTATTATATCAATAAGATCAAAAAATATTATTCATGTTTCATCAGTATGTAATTTGTATCTAAATGTAATTTCAAAAAAACCGAGCAGAGCTCATCCAGGTAATATTAAATAACAAGTAACAGTCGACAAATCTTCCTCACAAGGGGAGAATACAATTTCCGGCAGTGGAATGTGCAGACTAGTGATGATGATGATGTATCTATAAATAAGAAACAATACAAACAAAAATCGCGTACAATTTGACATTTTAAAAAAGTAGTTCAGTAAGTGTCGCGTTAAGATATAGAGCGGATAGTCGTGTGATAATGAATGGTGTCAATGACCTCATATTATGATATCAATGAATTTAATTTTGTAAATGCACACAGTATGTATACAATTGAATACAATGTTTTAGCAGTAAACGCCTTTAGCTTCAAAGTTTTTGATAAAGTTAATTTAAAAAAGTATCGTTGATGTATAAAAATGACTGCTTTGGGTCAAAAAAACATACTTTTTTATGACATGAACATGATTTAGGTGATGAATTTGTTGCAATGAAATCATGAGTGGGATCGCTTAAAAATAATATCTGTATGTATATATACATACATATATATGATCGATTAGCCAATAGAGTACATTTTCACAGGAATCCTATGTAAATTACAACCAATAATTATCCTTACTTGCATGTGCTTCGATTAGATAAGTAAATTTTATATTACTATACGTAGGCATAAATAAGTAAATGAGTTAATTACAGCAGCAATGGAAGTTTACTTAGGGCCGATTTTTCAATTCCCAGAACAACAGCGTTTACTCGACAGGAAGCAAATAAATAGATTTTTCAATCGTCAGATAATGCTTTATGTGTCCTTTTGACGAAGTAATCCGCTTATTCGATAGATAGTTTAATTCGATGACAGATGCCAAACACATTTGTTTTACGTGATATTTATTGATTTTTGCATTTATTATAAAGTAAAACTTTAATGTTATTTGATATTTTAATGAAAAAGAAGATGAACAAAGCA
Source organism: Parnassius apollo (assembly GCA_907164705.1). Lineage (NCBI taxonomy): Eukaryota > Metazoa > Arthropoda > Insecta > Lepidoptera > Papilionidae > Parnassius > Parnassius apollo. The sequence goes on along the minus strand of CAJQZP010001367.1, from coordinate 4,955,000 downwards.
GAAGGTGTTCAAAGCTTCCTTCGATTTTGTAAACCTTCTGTTTTTGCAGAGATTTATTTTTGTACCCATTTTAATTCTCACTTATTTCAGTTTAATTTTTTTTAATTAACCGACATTTATTGTAATTTCACAAGAAGTAACGAACTCTGTCCTATGGGACTTATTAATCGGCCGGACAGCTATTCGTGAGATAATTTTTTTTCTTTTTTGAAAATAAAGACAACCAATAATTCGACTGTTAACTGGGTCAAATAATTTTATTCGTTATTCATATGTTTTTATTTTATCTAAGGATTGAAAAATCGGCTCTGGGGCATATAAAAACTCTTCACTATTTAAATTTGGAATTTTATATCACCTTTTACCGATTAAGGTTAAACACAAAAATTCAGATAAAACACTTTTAAGTAGCCCACAAACGCCTAAATGTAATAATGTAATAATGGCATATCATCCTGTGCCTGTCATAAGAGGCGATAAAGGGAAATGAAACAGATGGGTAGTAGCACCTCCCTGATAACAAATTAAAATAATATGACAAACATCCTTATACGAGGCAATCTATGAAGGAGGCCTTTGTTCAGCAGCGGACATTTATATGGCTGTAACCACGATGATAAAAGCAGTTAAGTAGTTATTAAGCAAGTAATTTATAAAAGTGTTTAGCTATCGGTTATTCTATAGGTGGGTCTACGCTAGAAGAGCCCAGCACGAGCTGAGCATAAGCTAAGCCGCTCTACTCGCGGTGTCAAGTGTGGACGTGCAACGAGCCTACAACAATCGCACTGCGATCGCGATACAAATCTTTTTGTGTTCGTCAAAAAACCGACAATACACGGAGCACAGTCGAGCACGAAACAAACGCTCGAAGCGCGCTCGTTCGAAGCTTGTAGATCGGTCGACAATACACGAATTCGTGCTCGGCTCCTCTAACGTAGACCCACCTTATAGTTTTCAGCTATTATTTCGTGGCTAACTGGCTATATCAGCTTGAGTATATATTTTTAACATTTTAAAGTAGAGACTAAAGATATAGCTAATTTTAAAGGCTAGTGCTTCTTCCCAAATGATTGTTATAAGAAGGGCGATATAAACGAAATATTAATAACTAATGTAACATACCATTAGGCGAATAAACTCGCAAGTTAATAGGTACCGGCGAAATGCCTTTATTGCTGCCAGTCACACGATCCGTTTCTGCTTCGATCTCGCTGCGTACCTCGTTGAAATCCGTAAACTTCTTGCCCTTGCAATGAAGAAACTCTGCAAATTCTGATGAGCAGAAATAGAAGGTTAACATTCAAATTAGATTGATTAATAATTAACATGATCACTAATTAGTCACTATTTATTTAGGCAGATAAAATAAAGCTCTCTGCCAATTTCTTGGGTTATCAACAAAAAGGTTTTGCAGTAAAAACAACTTTTTGTAAAACATGTTGAAACTCCAGATAATTCAAAACAGAAAAATATTTAGTTTTACTAGAAGGAACTCTTAGTCCGGTTCCACATTTATCGTATCTCCTTTGCATGACGCAGACGTTTACCATGATCACTAATTTGGACGCAAAATTATACGCGATTATATGATACGCCGTTTTGTTACCGCATCTGATACAAGTAGTAGAGGCATGCTGCAGATATATATATATTAACTGTATAGTTGTAGCACGAATGGGTCGGCTCGACCGGGGAAGGACCACGCTCTCACAGAATACCAGCGTCAAATAGTAGCTTAATGCTGCTGTGTTTCGTATGGTGAGTGTAGAGAACCGGAGATCCTTTTTACTGGAAAAGAGGCATTCCATCTTAGTCCTCAAGGCTGACAACGCATCTTCATTTTGATTCGCAAACGAGGATAGATGCAGATGCCTATGGTCCACAGCAACCACTTACCATCAGGTGGACTGTGTGCTCGTTTGTCACCCTTTTCCTATAAAAAAAAGTGTATCAGATACGAGTTTTTATCGTCAGATCCTCGTATCGTCATACACCCCACATCAGACATAAGTTACGTGATTGGTAGTATGAACGTATTGTGAAAATGTACCACGATACGTCGATGCGATACACTACATCTCGTATCTACGCCGCGCCCCATTTTTGTCGGTATTTACCCGATCATCAAAGGAACACTTTCTTCACGGTCTTGTAATGTTTAGAGGTGGAAAAAAGATACAAGGATCGGAGGAAATTTTTAACATCCACATTTACGTTATACCGATACTCATATACTCGATACATATAGTCGACATTTATTCTTAAGATACGTTACGCCTGATCACAATATATGTCGAACGAACATTGACTTATATATTACTAGCGTAGAAATCATTGCGAACGAAATAATGAATTGTGGAACCGGCTTTATATGTTTTCAATATGACTCATTAGGGATTATTATTATTATTAACTATATTTTTTTTAATTCTGTTGGGTTTCCTGCTGGTTCTTTTCATAACAGAGGTGTTTTCCGAACCAAAATTAAAAGAAAATTGCTTTTAATAAGTATTATGTAATAATCTATAAGCACTATTGATTGTTACCAATACAATATATTTATATTTTATTGTCTTTATAATTTATTTAATTTAAAAAAATACTCTTATGAGTATAACTGTATAACCGACGATGGGAAGTGTATATAGTACAGCTACGTGAACTTGAGGCTGGAGCTGGACTAGTTGCATAATCGTAAACTGCTCCAGCCTGCGAAAATAAAGAAGCGACTTGCAGCTAGGGTACTTTTTGCATATATTGTTATTTAATAATTCAATATTGTAGGATAATAGAAATCTTTTTTTAGTCCACACAAATATATTACTCTGTTTTCTCCCATAATAATGATACTAGGCCATTGTTTTTGGTACAATCTATATTTCTTTCCCATAAATTAATTATTTTGAACTCTAATAACCTTCCCAAATTAGTAGTTTAGCCGTGTAAGGAAAAGGGGAGATCTCCCGCCGGGCAAGGTGTTCTGCCCGGGGAGCGGCCAACGCTCCGTGTGATAGTTCGGAGATGTTCTATATATACTGTTTATGATTCGGAATGTTGATAGCGTGATTTAGGCTTCGGTGTATTTCGCTTGTGGCGCGACGACAGCGCCGCCACAGTAGTATTACCTATATATATAATGCATTTATCAGATATCCAGCAAATTAACTAACCCAACATTTTATTTCTATAAAAGGAAAACATACAGACATAGCCAAAATTATTTTTATATTGATTTTGAAATGAAAATTAAAATCGGTCCACTTTTGGGCGAAACAGGGAAATAAACTGGATGATTTCATCAATTTTTGCAAAGGTATAACGAATCCGGGTGACAATTATCTGCACAGCTCACAGCACAATAACGATAGACAGTACAATGAAAATGTTATTCTTCAAATTTCTTGCAGCCCTGATATCACCAAAATTGCTTCATAAAGATACTTCCGAGGTCAATGTTCAGCAGTGCACTTGTGATGAGCTCTAATAATAATGGTGATGATGATAAAAATACTACATAATATTAATTATTTATCTTAAATAAATAGGTCTTTACCTATGAAATTGCCATTTTACAGTGCTGGTCATTTCAAATTAAAATAATTTTTAATTGGCTAAGAATTCTAATTTTAAATTTATTTTATTTTAAAAACATGGAATTCTTTTTCAATATTAATCATTTGTTTACTGATTGGCGTTATGTTTTAATCGCATTTGAAACTTTTTCGCTATCATGGATACGTTAAAAAGTCGAGCAATTTTTTTATTATCAAAAAAATAATCATTCCTTTTTTATAATTCCTTTTTTATTATCAAAAAAGATCGAGTAATTATGACACATGAATAAAGTCGTTGTAGCAACGCGGCACAAGCGGCACGCAACATCAACGACGTTTACGGAGTGAATACTACAAACGAACGCACCCACCTGTTATTGGTTTTACCGCTTCTATTCTGGAAATTTCGATCTGAAAAATGAACCCCGTGGTCGTCCGAAATCTTTGGGGTCGACAACGACGAATTAAAGGCGATTGTGGAAGATTGCAGCAGCTTTCGACGTTAGGACCAAAACAATATTGGATCAATGGCTTCAAATTGGCAAGACAAAAAAGCTAAACAAATGGGTGCCACATGAATTCAACGATCGCCAGCGCGAAGTACGCGTGGAGACGTGCCTTGCACTGCTCAACAAGTACACAAACCAAGGAATTTTGAACCGCATTGTCACCTGCGACGGAAAATGGTTTCTGTTTGACAATTCCAAATGCTAAGCAAATTAATTGAATCCTGGTTCAGCACCTAAATAATGCCCTAAACAAAAACTTACCCCTAGAAAAGTGATGGTCATTGTCTGGTGATCCAGTGACGGTGTGATTTATCACAGCTTCTTACCAAACGGGATGATCATTACTGTGTACTTTGAAGAACAGAAAACAATGACAAAGAAGCTTGCATGTCTCCAACCAGATTTGGTCAATCACTCGTCCCCGCTGCTCCCGCACGACAACGCGCGACTTCATACTGCACAACAGACGGTCTCCACGTTACAAGAGCTGGGGTTGGCAGCTCTCCGTTATCCTCCATACTCAATAGACCTTGCGACCACAGACTTCTACTTTTTCCAGGATTTGGATAACTTTGGCGGAAAACAATTCAATACCTGATTGATTACTTTGATCAATAAGAATAAAAAATATAGAAAAAAAATTATGTTTACTTATTTCATAAAGAATGAATATTCCATAGGTAAAGATCTAATAATTTTACACCACAGTATGTTACAACAATTATTATGTTTATGAAAATAATTGTCAGCAATTTAAAACCATTAAGCAAATGTAAGTTCCTTTCAAATTTACAGAATAGTAATCATGGTACATAACATAACCTAGCTCATGAAGTCATCATAACAAAAACATACTAAGTGTACATTACCTGCTTCTTTAGAATTCAAGTATTATGTAGTAGTGTTAACTTAAGATCACATAGGTATATAGCATAAGATATAACATAAGATTATGTCAGTTTCCAAAAAAAATACTTGACCTTTTTTATTTGTTATTTTTTATATTTGTTATTAATGAATAATAAAAATATGTTGAAAGCAGATAACATTTATTTCTTTAAATTTTATTGGCTTTCAATATAATTTATTTATCAATTACCATGGTTTTTATTTTGCATAAATTTATTTATATTCTACTAAAAATATTATTTATTAACAAAAACATTATTTTAAGGATATCGTAAAGTTCAACTAAGGAGAAATGCCCTAGAATTCTTATGGTCTCCAGGTATGTGGTTGCCAGTGTAACCTTCATTATATAGAAAAACATACAGAGTGCAAATGGAGAGAAATATGATACAATTGAAAACACATTTTACACATACCTGCATTTCCATGTATAAGTTGAAGAATTAAAGGTCTCCGTGTTACTATTCCAGATCCTCGAGGTAAGAAGTCCCTGAAGCAAATTAATACAATTATAATTTGAAATTTACATTGTGATTGTTTCTAGTTGTTTAATATTGGCTCTGAAAAAAATAATCTAAATTAGGAGGGGAAGAACATAAAATGATTAATAAACAAAAATTATTTGAAACAACTATTACACTGATATAAAATATGTATTTATGTAACAAAATGTTTATGAAAAAGCTATTTATTTAATCATCAATTTAATGATAACAACAGCCTTCATATAGTACGCAAAAAATATTTACAACTCCTTATCACTTCAATTCATTAAACAAACTTGCAAATTCATCAATGAATGGATAACAAGATGCCTGGACTACTTCCATTGTGAGTGAATAAACAAAAAAAAAAAACAAAACAAAAAGTTGATTGCCAAACAAATTACACTGACAATGTTGATGACTCATATGTATGTGATATGGTCTCACTGAGCAGGAAACAGCAATATTACTTTGATATACACACAGTGTTAATTTAACATGAATTATATATAAATATTTGACTTATATCTTTTTAAGTTAACAAATGTGTAATAAATTAGATACACATATTATGATTTCTTTTTTAAATAAATCTATTGTGATCACAAACTCTAGTCACATAATAAGTAATAATACTAAATACAGAAGTTGCACTCCTTTTATGTTTACTACTATTATTAGTTAGATAAATCATGCATGCAAGCTAAATTAAACCTTTTCCTTTCATTAGTGTCCATATGGCTTTGCATCATTTCCCCTAGGATATTTCATAGTCACCAAGGGCTTTCAACAAAGGGTGAAAAATACATGGCATATATAAAGTACCTTTTGATTATTTATTTCATTTACAACTGTTCTAATTTAATATAATGTCTTATATTTTTTAGTCTCTAAACTATCGGTTATTAAATTTAAGAGTGGAAAATCTCTAAATCTAATATATTATTTCAAATAAATAATTGGAGGGTAAATATTGACACACAGTAATAAAATTAATATTCCTTAATAATTTTTGGAAATTATTTGCTGGTTTTATATTTATTATTTTTTCAAGATTATTAATGAATGTATTTTCTATAACATACCATTAAAACATAAAAACTATTTTATCATATAACAAAGTATACCAAAAAATAAACAAGACTATTTATACAAGTATTTGCAAAAAATATATTTCCATAAAATGTTTAAAAAAAACTTTGAAATTCACTAGTATATAGCTTGCCTAAAAGGCGCTAGCGCTGACCGCATATGCAACCTGAGGTTCTGTGTGATTTGTAGGCATTTACTTGGGCCTGCTCTAGTCCCAAATTTGATGACTTAATAAATCAAATTTGTAAATTGCTGTTCTCATTGCATATTAAAAAAATTATTACATTACATTAGAGTACTGGATGATTAAGTAAAATAAAAAAATAAAATGTCACAATTTATTTAAATTTATATAGACATTATTTTTCATCATTAGAATGTAAAGTCCAATGGACTAAAGGACTGTTTAGTGGTGTTTGCTCAAGAACTTCATCCCCTCCCCTTACATGACAAAGTGCAGGTACTATGGGCTCCCAAATAGCTAAGAGTAGAAGCAACAGAGGTTGGCCGATTCAATTTTGTGCCAGTTTTTAACCTACAAATATGATAGGGATATTTGATTATATTCAAATTTGTACAATGAAATTGTTTGTCCCTTGACATTTTTGTCAGTGATATGTATACCTAGACTCCATTCATATTTTAAAGTGGCTTGGCTTATTATATGTTATAGTTGCAGCATGGCTTACCACTAACTACCAGGAATAACTACCTACTGGTGATTACAGTTAATAAATTATGTTATTAATTACATGTTCATAAATCCACATTAGACCATACCACTTGACAATAATGGCATGAGCTGTGGTAACTCTGGAGCTAAGCACTTGCCATAAAGTAAAGTAAACTTGTCCGGGTTCAGGACAGTGACAATATAATATCTTAAAATTTAATACAATGTAGTAATGAAAAAATAACATTGTTTAGAAAAAGCTTTTCTGTAAATTTAACGGTATGAGAGAGCAACCTGGGTTCGATCCCCACCAGCACCAATGAAATTGTTATCTACATGTGTCACCATTTATTATCAAAAGAATGCTTAGGACATGCCTTTACTGATGTCTAATGTGAATGTTGAATATAGCTTATTTTGAAAATTTTATAACCTTTAATTTAAACTTTTTTAATTTAAGTTTCAGGCACTTTACAACACCCATAGTCATGGTGGCCCGTGATGTCATAGTAAACATATAAAACTATTATATTGAACTGATATAAATTATATTTTACGAATTATAATATTTTGTAAAATATGTTATATATTTACATAATCTAATAAACAAAATAACTTTACCTATTTCATAAAAAACATATATTTTTTTTATTTTTTATTAGAATTACTCCACTCTACACCACACTCCACAGGTAAATCTCACGACTATCTTCTATATTATGTAAATTGTGTTGGTTTGATTTTATTTAAACTTTATTTTTTCATTTTAGAGCATTTAAAAAAGGAATCATTAAACACAATTGTTAAGAAACACCTAATTTTATTTCAAAAAGGAAAAATATATTGTGTACATGAAAAGTGGTATAAGTCACATGCCACAAAACCAATGTAGAAAAGGAGATTAAAGGGAAATCACTACATATTTCTGAAGAAAACTTTACTGTTTTGTGTCCTAATAGCAAAAAATACCACAGCCAAATTTAGTGGACCTGAAGTCCATGTTTCATTATATTCCAAAAGACTGTTTACACTTTTACAAGTCTTTACAGGGAGTCAAAAACATTGTGGATGATCTATAAGGATTTGGTAGGAAACATTAAATTAGTTGTAAGAGTGATTGTCATTATTGCATATTAAACTTATTTTATTTTAGTATTATTAAATAATTAGATATGATGGCAAAAGTATAATAAATTTTAGGTTAATTACTTAGTTTTTATTTAAAAAAAAAAAGTTTTTATAACAATTTATACTGAGGAGCCTTAGGCTACGGTCTCCTATTAAATGCTATAAGCGACGTCCGACTTCAGCGTAAACGTTCCGATCGGCGTCTGAACACCAGGCACAGCGTCAATGGTCAATACATATCTTAGCAACGGACGATGTCCAAACTTTCGATCAACAACAGTTAAGTAGCCGACAGTGCTCACGTGTGTTTGTGTGTGATATTTGTACATAAAATGAATATAAAGCAAAAGACGACCATATACGAAGAAAAATAAAGGCAACAAGGCACTAATTATTTATGAAGTGATATTTCCAGCTATTGATAATGAAACACTTAAAGACAGTAATTCTAAATTAACTGAATATTTTCGTATTAATCAAGAAAAATTTAAACATAATAATAAATCAATAACTCGTCTTTTTGTTTATTAAATTTTTGTCATTTTGGACTGACGCTAGACACAACCTTCACACTGCAATGGTTCGAGATAACTAGAGACGCAGCGAGAAGCGTCTTAACGCCGCCTACGACGTCCATACGCCGCCATCAGCTTGTGAAAGAGACCACAACAATGCATTTCTATAGTAAGCATTGTAACGCGGCGTACGGCGTGACGCTGTAAGCGGCCGATGGCGTTTATAGGAGACCACCGCCATACTGCGAAAAACAGCTTTACTGGTCTTATCAAAAGTACTATTTAAATTAAAAAGGATCCAAACCCATTTTCTCTTGAATATCATTATAAATATGAATAAAAACCTAATGATATATTCTTAATTTAAAAATTGTGTGTGTCTTTATATTATGTACCCAAATATTACTGATAATTTCTAAATACATGCATGCCTGTGAAATAGATATTGGGAACATGTGAACAACAATACTCACTGGATCAGTGCTGCAGACTAATTGCTCTAAATTCTTCTCAAAATTAAAGCAAAACTGTGCCTAGCAGTGGGACCAATAGAGGCTGTTAAAATTTCGTTTCTTTTACCTACTGATCTTTACTTGATGAATAATAATATAATTTAGTTATTATTAGTACTACACTAATTCCAAAATCCAGTTTATCAAAAGTTTAAATATTGAATTTTAATGAATGCCTTAATTCATGGAAATGAATTTACTTAATTTTAATTAAAGTATAATTCCCCATAAATAACATTTACGTTTATTAATTTTCGACTATAACTAATAACACAAGCAATTATTAAGTTAGACAATTTTTTTTGATATCAGAATCTACCAATGAAAATAACAAAGAGCGAAGTTGTTAAGGATTAAACCAACTTTCCTAAGCCTATAAGATACGACTTCTAACAATGCATCATATTGTTTTGAAGTCGAAACTCCTCGTTTATCATAATGCCTTGAAAGGAAATTCTTTTATTGTTTAGGAATCAAATATAAAACATTTCTTACGCTTACGCCGACAAAACAATGCATCAATCACCTTAGTGACATAAAATTTTAAGGGCTTACCTGCCGACAAAATTTTCTAACACCGAACTTTTTCCTGCAGATTGACCACCCACAACTGCAATTTGTGGAAGATCTAAAGACATGTGCACGCCCATTTGCACGAATGCATCTTGTAATTTATTTACAATAGGTATTAATTGTTGCATTCCATAATTCCCAGCCATTTTATCAAAAAATTATAATTAATTTTTTCTAGCACAAATTCACTATAACTTGTTCATCCTCTTGTACATCACATCATAGATAAACTAATTTATTTTTCAATATGGTGGAAGTTGTCAGTAAGTGGTTATGGTTTTAGAGCCAACACTCCGTTTTACGTATCATTAGTTTTTAAATGTGTATGTATTTATTTTTATTTAATTTATAAAGAAGTACCTATGTTGCGAAAGATTATTATACCCTATAAATTTAAGAAATCATTAAGTTAACAAATAATAACAACCATAAATTAAATATGATCATAATAAATTTATAATTATTTTGAATAATAACAAAAGTCACTCTCCTACAGCCATGTTTGATCAATACTATTTGACATGCGCACCATATTTAGGCCACCATTTTCATTATTATCTATCTGAAATTACAAATATTTCCTTTTTTATTCTTTTCAACATTATATAATAAATCTCTTTGCCAACAAATTAAATGAAATAGTAGTATTTTATTTTCAAATAAGTACGTGACCAATTTTTGACAAAATAAAGAATTTTTCACCTCACATTCGAGTACGATATTAACTATTATTTAAACTGCGAAGGCTTTACATGTATATATATTTCTAGTTATTCATTATAAAATATTTTTACGTAATAAGAATGTAGAGATTGCCACAAAAATGGTTATTACATAATTGTAGCTTATTTTTACACTGAGTAAAACTAGTATAACTATGTTATAATGGTAATTTTATTATTATTGATACTTACTTGCCAACAAAATTTTCCAATACAGAACTTTTACCAGCGGACTGACCACCTACTACTGCTATTTGTGGTAGGTCTAACTGCATATGCACACCCAGTTGCGTAAAGGCATCTTGCAGTTTATTGACAATTGGAATCAATTGCTCCATTCCTATGTTCCCGGTCATGGCTGCCGGTTTTCTGAAACACTTCTGGTTTTATGATGTGCTCCGCAGATCTTCGACTAGTGATTTTTAGGTTCATCAATATATTGTAGCCTTATTCTGCGCAAGCGTAAACGAATGGTTAAATATAATACAAATTATATAGGTATCTATATTTTCCAGCAGTTTTTACGCCGGCTGTACACACTTATAGAGACATCACTGGCCGAAAACCAGTGTATACATGGTACCTACTCTCGTTCTGTCTGAATGCTCACTGCTTGCTTAACCTTACCCCTTATTAAGTGCTTGTCAGCTTTTTTGGCACCCAAGCTTGATTCCAAGGTTTTCGTTAGCTCTAGCTCTAATGTCGCTCTCACTCAATTAGTTGTTCGGTAACCCTGTTTTTGCGACGGTTTACTAAGTTTTATAGCAGTATGGTGACTTAGTTATTCTTTTTATTATTATTATGTGTGGAGAAATAAAGCAAAAATAATAATATTATTCACCAGTTCCGTCATGGCAGGTACTGGCAGTTCAACTTATACGCCTTATGAATTTATGGTGTGTTCTGGCTGAGAATATAGATATATTAATGTAATTAGAACGCTCATATCTTCACCTGTACCAGGCGTAATAGACTTTTGTAAAACGACAGCTCTTGCTACAGCTGCAGCAAGGAATATACCACTCTCTGCAGCAGCTATGCATCTTGCTTATTCAAATTTTGTAATTGTATCCCATACAAGTTATACGCAACCCAAAATATGATTATTATAGAAAATACCTATAAATTAAAATTACAGTGAAAATAATTGGAAGAAAGCTTATTTGTTTTGTTAAAACGCTGATCCCCTGCGATGAATCTTTGACTTTGATTTTAGCTTTGTGATTATAATTATTGGTGCCATAAAGTTGGCTATGTTTTCATGATCCAACTTGTTCATCACAAATCATCATTTTGTCAATCAATATCGACTTCGCTGTACAAAATCTAACCACACTATGTGAGCTCGTGCAAGAGTACAGTCCTTATGTGTCACTTCGCTTTTTTCCTTGCGCTCGCACCCAAAACACCAAGAGCGAGTGTAAGATATAATATTTGTATAATTTTCATCAATAAACAAATGCTGTTAAGATCTAACAATATTTTATTGTTTTTTAATTGATTTTAAATATCCGAGTACTATGTATCACCCACTAGTTGTGGGGATACAGATGTTTTTGCCGTTATCGTTTCATATTTAACCTAGGCATTCGACGGAATGAGGATAAGACGAGCTGTAAAAATGTGGGCCTTCCCCACAGGGAGAATAGCGACGTCAAATAGCATCATAATGCTACCGTGTTTCGTATGGTTGTAACGAGAACCAGCGACCCCTCTTACCGGTTCGTTACCGGTATATGACCTTTCATCTTAGTCTTAGTCGAACGTGTTGACGTCTATACATATTCGCATGGGCAGCATTCACTTATTGTCAAAATAGAATAGAAAAAAGGGAATAGCTTAGAATAGATTCCAATATTTTACAATAGAATTGAATAGAATAGAATAGACAAGATAAAATAAAACAATTACAACATACCAGATTAGAATAGAATGAGTACGTATATTTTATAAGTACTGATTTACTACATGCTAAAACCTGATCCGGAAACAAAATTTATTTCGGGAATATCTAAAGTCCGTCTAAGGCATTGTAGTAGCTCCATGTACTTTAAATTTCGTATATATTTTTTTAATGTTACTACTTCGTTTATTTTTGTAACTTAAAGAGTTTAAAATATATTACAAAAATTATAATAATGAAAATAATAATTAAAATTATAATATTTACGATTAAAACTAATTATATACAATTATAATTTTCAATAAAATCCGGATTGAATGAAAGATTAATAAAAGTGCTTTTTTTATTTGAATTATTTTGAACGCACATATTATTTGCTTGCCAATTTTTCCAATAGAGAGCGCTTTGTTGCGTCTTTGTGACGTCACGCTATTGATTGTGAAGGAAGGAGATCGTCTTTTGGCGACGCCATCTTAAAATAAAGTGATATAAGTTTTGGTAGCGTAGAATATACAAAAAAATCTTAAGTAATCTCCTTATAATATATTTGCATTTGAGCTAAAACGTTTTTTAATTTGTAATATTTGGTATAACGGACCAAGGTACATATATATTTTTCTTTTGTTGTTTCATTTACTAATAAAAATAGTTTATTTACCGTTCTCCAACTAGTATTGAGTTTGTACCGTTATTATGGTCTAAATCATAGTTTCTAGGACAGATTTATCTGGCAAAAATGTTTAATTTTTGATACTAGAAAACTTGGTAGCCATCGATCCAGCGTCTGGTCAGCCTACGGATGTAACACGTCAATATACTTAGAAGGGCAGTGCTTAAAACTGTGTCTAAAATCTAGCTGTGAAAGTGATATTAGTGGTGTATCGTTTTGTAAATAAATTTCCGAGTTTTTACTATGCAACGAAATAGAAAAGTATTTATGAAGTGTAATCGTGCAGTGAAAAATAATTGATTATTAGACATTCATTTTGAAGGACAGTTCTTTGTGGAGACAGTTGTGTCGGTAACAATGGGAAATATAGTGATAACTACCGATTGCATTACTTGCAGTTGGTGGTCGGTGAGAGGGTGATCTCCTGATGGTGTGTACATCGCAGCATGTCTGCACTCTCGACGCCGGGCGGCGGAGGAACTACGGCGCAGAGCAAGCCGACGTCCGGCAAGCAAAAATATCAAAAGTTGGACATCAATAGTTTATACTGCGCCAACAGAGTAAGTTTTCTATCCACCTCTTATTCCTGTGTTCATGTCAATAAATGTTAAATAAATAACTCCCTTTTGAAAAGCATAAATTTATTTTTCTACAATTTGATCAGTAAATTATATAAAGCTATGTAAATTTAGAATTATTTTATTTTCATAAAGTTCACATCTTTAATCTAAACTGATAGAATCTGCCCTAGTTTTTGACACTCACATTAAATTGATTATAATATCCAATCCTTTAGAATAATTTGTACTGTATATATAAAAACACTACTATTTTTAATGAAAATTGTTCTATGGGAAACTTGGTATGATACCATATTTAGTGAATAATATAAAAAAAATTAAGTCATTAATTTGTTTTGCTTATTGGAACAAGCAAACAATAGTCTAATGGTATATATAATTATATGCAGAAGGATTGGTGGCATATTTATACATTAATATGAAATTTTATATATAAATTCTTATCATATAATGTATATTTCTTACTAGATAAAAAATTAGAAGAATAATGGGGTTTCCTTAGATGTCCGACATTGATTTTAATAATATTTTTAGTTTAGGAGGCTTGTTAGAGTTAAACTTGAACCTATTACACTGTTTTTAGATGTTGGAAATGCATTTGGAATTAATAATGATAGAAATAAATTTCGCTAAAAATTGCTTAAAACAAAACACAAATCTGTCAATTTGGTCTAGTATTATGAATATAGATAGGATATTTGGATGCATTTTTACCTAAAATTGAGATCTTGGCTATTATGGAAAGCAATTATGTATCGAAAATATCGTGAAATTCCAGGAAATTCAAATTTAAGTGTTTACTTCGTGAGATGTAAAACCCTCTTTGACACAAATGACAGTTACACTGTTACAACATAATGGGTATGTTTGGCAGAAAAAAGCGCTAGCAAGCACTTGTAAGCAAAATGGCAATCGTAAGCGGTAAGCGCTGTCAAATCGTAAGTAGCTATTTTCCTCCAGGACACAATGTTAGTTTTAACCGGGGAACCTAACCTAATTTAAATATATGTTTGTAAAGTATTCATATTAAAAACTTACCAATAATGAATTTTTAATAACATGTATATGTCTATTCATGTCATAATATTACTTAAAACTAATATTGCACAAAACAACTTATAAACTCTACTTCAAAACAAACAAATTAAAATAAGCAAAATGGCGGATTGTGTCAGCCTCAATCGTGTCCTGGCCGAAAACTATTTTAGCGCTTGTAAGTGCTTGCTAGCGGTTTTTTCTGCCAAATGCACCCAATATATATGCAAAAACAACCTTATAATGTAACAAGTATTAAATCAGGCTTATTATTTGCTTTAAAATACATTTGTAACTGTAAAATCAAGATGAACCATTCCAAGTGAGTCTTTGTTAAAGAAAAAATACTTGTGTCATGTTTATGAAGATAAAATTAAATTTTCCACATTGAAGTACAAAACAATAATTTTCTGGGATAAAATGTTTTAACTGTTTGGATAAAATTTTAATTCAAATGTTTAAAAAATGTATGATAGGACCAATTTAACAATAAAGTGTAAGGGTCATAATGTTATGTAGCGACAGCGTAGCATAATATAATATGTTACTGGCTGGTAAAATATTAAAAAATTATATTTATCATACCACCATTTATATTAAACATTACATACACACATACTCAAATGTGAAATCAAAATTTAACTTTAAATAAATATAGATCTGATTAGTTGAGCAAATTCTGGGATTTTATTTTTAATAAAAATATGCCAAGAAGCCCTTTCCATAACTTGTTAGCTAAAAATAACTAGGTAAATATGCATCTAATGATTACCCAATCTCTATGAAGTAGATGTCCAGTGCTTGTGACTTTTTAATTTTGTTTTCTAGGTTTGTCAGGGTTGAACTTTAACCATTTACACTGTTTTTGGATTTTGGAAATGCCTTTTAAATTAATTACGATTAAAATAACTTCTTTAAAAATTACTTATAACAAAACCCAAATATGTCAATTTGTTCTTGTATTATGAAGTAGACATCTGGTACTTAATTTTTTAATTTTGTTATCAATTCAGGTTTGTCAGAGTTTTTTTTTATAGGATAGGGTGACAAACGAGCACACAGTCCACCTGATGATAAATGGTTGCTGTGGCTCATAGATATCTACATATATCCTCGATTACGAATCAAAATACAGATGTGTTGTCACCCATGAGGACCAAGATGGAATGCCTTATTTACATTTAAAGGGGTCGCCGGTTCTGTACACTCAACATACGAAACACAACAGCAAGCTACTATTTTACGCTGGTATTCTGTGAGAGTGTAATCCTTCCCTGGTCGAGCCGACCCATTTGTACCACTACTATACTCCTAATATAAATGCAGCATGGCTCTACCACATATCAAGTTAAACTTGAAACTTTAACACTGTTTTTGGATTTAGGAAATGCCTTTTTAATTCATTACGATAAAAATAAATTTCACTAAAAATTGCTTATAACGAAACACAAATATGTCAATTTGGTCTAGTAATATGAAGTAGATGTTTGGTACTTGATTTATTTATTTAGTTTTCAATTTAGAAGGCTTGTCAGGGTTGAACTAGTACCTTTTACTATATTTTTGGATTCCGTAAATACCTTTTGAATTAATTATGATAAAAATAAATTTTATAAAAAATTGCATATAAACAGATACACCCATAAAAAATTAATTCAACCCAAATTAAACTCGAACACAGACAATACATTTTTGTGGTTGAAGACATATATAATGAATAGAGCCGCAGTGGAGAGCAGGCAAGAAGTTTTGCAGAAAACAAAATTATAACAATTTACATTACATTACTTCATTTACCACTATCATAGCAGAGTTTAGGGCAATCTGACTTTATAGATACAATTGGCGAATCTGTTCTTAAACCAAATCAGCACGCCCACCAACTCCACCATCAACCGACACGAGCTGAGCAGTCAGAGGCAGGGGTCCGCACTCCCCCCCTCGGACAGTGGTTAGATAGCTCAATAAAGTCTAAAAAGGCGACATGATGATTGGTAACAATACCAAACCATAAACCATTATCATCATCATCCTCACATTCATTGCCTTTCCCTTTTTTAAATTAGCTCGCGGCCTTG
Source organism: Parnassius apollo (assembly GCA_907164705.1). NCBI lineage: Eukaryota > Metazoa > Arthropoda > Insecta > Lepidoptera > Papilionidae > Parnassius > Parnassius apollo. The sequence continues at coordinate 4,938,061 of CAJQZP010001367.1, read as the reverse complement.
CGGGCTGTGAGCCCTGAGTCAGATGAACCTGTAAGAGTTGCACAGACTAACAGCGAAAACATCCCAAAAATAGACACCCGACTCCATATAGTATTGTCTGCCCTACCACTAGTGGTTTTATTATAGAAGTAACTTTGGGTTAATATTTCTGTGTAAAAAGTGAGGTTATGATTTTACAAAAAAATCATTACTCTTAAACTACATTTCCACAAGGGGTGGAGGGTAGGGGGGGATTCTGCATCTACTCCCTCTCCCCACCTCCACACACAAGTACCGGATGTCTATAGTTTTACTGAATAATGCTTAATGTGAAACTTTCATAAAACTGTAGTCAATAACTATTATTTGAACTTCATGTTATTTATTGTGTAGTCATTAAATTTTCTAGTGATATTGACTTTTCTGTTGATATTTGTGTAGCTGGTAAGATATATTTATTTATTGTATTAATAAAAATAATTTTAGTCTTAAAATTCCTTCTGTATGTTGGGCTTATAGCAGTACTGCTGGGCATGGAGGAAAAAACTTTTTACCCCTTTCAAAGCTTATTGAAAGCTGGGGGTGTGTGAGATTTGGCATTGCTAAAATATGAAGATAGTGTGTAGAAAGCCAAAATGTATATACCTATTTTACAAGCATGAAGGCAATGTTTTTTTGTCAGAACAGTTCTCATGTTGTATACATATAAACTCCAAAGTTTTATTGTAATTGGATAAATGGCATAGACGAACATGAATAAACAAATACAAATTTTATGTAAGAAACCTTCATGGGTGAGCACACAATAATTTACCAATGCTTGCTGTGCTATGCTTCTTTGGATATATGATATAGGAATGAATACAGGACAGATAAGAAACATTCATATTAATATAGAATAGAATCATTTTTTATTCAATATAGATTATATCTAATACTTATTGAAAAGTTTTTTTTTTACTTTTACCTGTATTAATTTGCAACCTTGTAATAATATATTGATAACTGGGTTGCCAATTATCAAGGTAATAATGTGTTAAAAAGTAGTTTAATAGTTATAACTCTTTTATTTCAAAACAAAAAAATGGTCTATGTTTGATTGACATTTCTCATTGTTTGGATACACACTTTCAACTTGACACCAAAATATTGACGCACAATAATAGACCACACATTATCATATGCAGGAATAAACAATATTATTATTGATAATTATCATATAATTATCATGATAATTATCCTGTGCAACCTCGATTGATAGACACAGCAGTATTATTCTTCTCTGTTTGTTGTTTCCTAACATGCCTTGGAGGAGTGTTGGATAAGCAAACAGAGTAATGTGAACTTATTGCTCTGTAACTCCTTTCAAAAATGGGGGAAGGCCTGTGCCCAGCTCTGGGACATATATATCCTGTAAAGCATAAAATAACTGTAATGTTGCTCTGTTTTTTTCAACAATGAACCTTCTCGTCATGTCCTGAACTTAAAAATGTTCTTCTTATTTCATTAAGTAGAAATTAATGATATATTTACTAATTAATTACATATGATTCCATAATTGGATTGGTATATCATCAGCATTAAATCTGAATTTAGTTGTTGCAGACTAAGTGAAGCATATTAATTTAGGCCATTTAGTATATTGACACAATCTCATAATTTAATATATCAATTATACATATAAATCATAAATGTACAAATTTATAACCACATCTTTTAAATTAGTTGAATGAAGTAGTAATCATTCCTAAGAATCAATTTTATCTTCCTTAAAATGTAGTTAAATTTAAACATCTGTGGTTAAAGTACCTTATATTAAATTTCAGAACGAAAATTCTGAACCGTCCTCAGTTAAATCTCATCTTAGCCGCAAACATGGAATGCAAAGTCTTGGAAAAGTTCCTTCTGCTCGACGTCCACCAGTCAATTTGCCTTCTTTAAAAACTGAAACAGGCCAAGATTCAAACGTCAAGTAAGTTTTATATTATTTAAAGTATAAACAAAGTTACTACCCATGCGGTTAAAGAATAGGATTGAAAATGGCATCGCCTCTAATTCCCTATGCTACCAGTACATTGATTTGTATTTTTATTAAAATGTAAAATATTGCTGTTTTGGAAATCACTTTTGTAAAGTAATGTATTATTTATTAATATGCAAAAAAAAAATTAAAATATTTTTAATGCTTTATTATTTCAGCTCTGTTTCTGCTAGCACTACAACTGTACCTACACCAGCAACATGTACTTCCCAAACTACGGTAAGTTTATATAGTATTATTGAATTCCTGTTATGATCACTGCTTTTTATAGTACATTGCTTAAACTGTGTGACAATATGGAAATTTTAGAAGTTTACACATCATTTATTTGTTTGTAGAATGTCTTAGGTACAGTGTTTATGTTCATCATATTAATATAGAATACACTGATGGCCAGCAGTTTCAAATACAAACTCTTAGATTCAGTAAGGGTGCTAAGTTGTATAGCTACTGTATAAGAGCCTATGTGAATTGATAGTACCTTCTTACCTATTTCTGCAGGCAAGCAAGGGTGAAATCATTGCTAATGGGTTGCTAAATTAATAGGGACAGCAAATTATTTAGACATTTATTTTATTTTTAACTTCAAAAAAGTGTAAGGTTATCAATTCCTGGATTTTTTTATGTATGTCCAGCAATAAGTCTTTATTGCTTTAGCTTGAGTTAACTATGATATCAGCAACCCCTATGTCAATGAGGGCACTGAGGACACACACAATGAGGACATGACAGGGAGTAAAGCACCAGAAATGTTGGGAATTAAAATATGTTAAAATAATTGTGATAAAATTTGTAATTGGCAAATAATTCTTCAACACATGAACCAAAATATATATAATTTTTAGTTCTTTGAATTTAGTTTTCCCCTTTTTAAATTTAGTTACAAGTTGGGAGTCATCAGCTTTTCATTTGTTGTAATCATTTCTTTGGCAATAATTTCCACCTTGATGATCTGCCATAAATTTTCAATAGGGTTTATTTCAGGAGAATTGCCATGCCAAGGTAAAAAGAATGTTGTGGTCTACGAAAACTTGTTAATTATTTTAGCTTTATGACATGATATGTTCAATCATGCATAAACATTTACTTTACCAAGCCATGGTATTAATTGATTTTGTAAAACTTATCTGTTCTGATCTAATTTCGTAATTTTCCAGAAAATAAAGAAAGACCTTACTGTAATTTTAATAGCGTATTTTATAACCTCTTCATTACGCAATATGGGTGGTATTTTTTGTGCGTCGCTTGATAAAGGTACTCTTGTTTGCTAGAATCTCGTATCGAAGTTGGCATTTTTATGTGAGAAATGCACCTGGTATATAACAAAATTAATTAAAACTCATAATTTTTGTTTAAAAAATAACATTAATGATTTCAACTGACTTTATTCCAGCATTCTGCCCTATATGGTAATGCTCATAGAGTCCAGGCGTGAGTTTTGCAAACAGATTTTCCAAGTTGTAGTGTGTGTAGATACCCATAGCCTACACAGTTGCCACTTACTGTTGGACTGTTAGCTTATATATCACTTGGATGAATAAGATTAGGCTTTTGAAATAATAGTTGACCTTCACTAACTGTTATAAAACTAAAATATTTATTTATTTTTACAGGCTACTACAACAAACAGTGGTGTGGTTGCGGGCACAGCTCCAGGAGGTTGGGTGCCACTGCCACCACCTACATCGCCACACTTTCGCACAGAGTTCCCCTCATTGGAGGCTGCCGCTCAACCCTCACACCGTTCAGATCATTCAGCCTCCCAACCACAACTACGACCACAAAGTAAACTTTTTTATGGTTAAATCCTTTGCTTTGAAAATAATGTAAAGAAAAATAGTGCCATCTCAATAAATTTCATGAGTTAATGAAATGGGTATAAGAGAAATTACCTATTATTATGTATACAATGTCGCCCATCGGCAAGTGACCGCCCGGGATATTCTGCATGTACATGAAAAATTATCGGTAAAAAACCTAAAAAGGGGGGGTCTATCTTAAATACTTTTTAAGTTATTGAATTTTTAATTTTTTGAATGATGTTGGTCACCTTGTTCCACACTTTTTGCTCTAGCTCCAATGCTACGGGCACGATTTCGATTCTGTTTTCTTATTTCATCAGGTTAATAAGTTGTTTTGTTGGATTACGTAACATTTTTAGTTAAAATAAGGCGAATCATAAAAATAAACGTAGACAAAGACATTTTTTCTAAGCAAAAAAGTGATATTTATTTACAAAAACACGTGTAAGTACATAAAATGCCCCCTTAACATGGGCTTTTTACTCATTATTAATAATCTAGAGCATAACTACTACACATTTACAATACACTATCAATATCTATCTCTTAAAATTTTTTAATAACAGCGTGTCAAAAATTTGCTCCATATCAAGCAAAAAAAAGGTCATCCAGGTAGAAACCGGTTCTTAGAGACCGCTAGATAACGCACGTGCGCACTCTTCTCGGTTGGTTGTTTGTGCATCATTCAGTCGCTCGATTACTGATCCCGGGACGTTACGTGTTTTTTAATTTGTGCGCTATTTATCTTTTCGAGGACCATTCCTGTGCGTTTCAAGCATCGTAATGCTACGATTGCGTGATTTACCGCCTTCTCACGTAGCTGATATGCATTTTGTATACGGTTTTTGTGATGGGAATGCACGTTCTGCTGTCGAAGAGTACAAACGTCGTTATCCAGGTAGGCCAGTACTTGGGTACCGGTCCTTCATTGCTGTGCATCGTCGTTTTTGTGAGCAAGGACTTCCACGACAAAATGAGCCTGGCGTGGCACTTCACGTGGACATGGAAGAGGAAGTGTTAAGATTAGTGCGCGCTGACCCTATGACAAGCATTCGTCTCTTGTCAATAAGACTGAATGTACCAAGAATAACAATCTGGAGAATTCTTAAGAAAGAAGGCCTCCATCCTTATCACTTCCGGCGTGCTCAACATTTGGAAGATGTGGATTACCGTGCGAGATCTGTGTTTTGTAGCTGGATTTTATCGCAACAAAGAACCAATCCTGAGTTTCTAAAGAAGATTTTGTGGACGGACGAGAGTACATTCACAAGGGCGGGTATTACAAACCACCGAAATCTTCATGTCTGGGCCGCTGAAAACCCACACGTCAGAAGAAAAACATCTTTTCAGAAAGAATTTTCTGTTAATGTATGGGCTGGAATAATTGACAATATGCTCATTGGCCCTTACGTATTGCCTCACAGGCTAGATCAACACGCATATTTAGATTTTCTCCAAAATACGTTGCCCTCACTTTTGGATGAAGTGCCGCTGGCAACGAGAGAAGAATGCATCTGCAACTAGACGGAGCCCCAGCACATTTCGCACGACTAGTGCGAAATTATCTGAATGAAAATTATCCGCGATGGATCGGTCGAGGAGGCTCCGTTGCTTGGCCGCCGAGATCGCCCGACCTGACACCCTTAGATTTTTATTTATGGGGATTCATGAAACAGAAGGTGTATGCCGCGCGCATTGAAAGCCGCGAACAATTAACGGCTAGGATTTTTGCTGCCGCAGAGGAAATTAAAGAAAATCCTGCAGAATTACTGCGAACAACCAATAGTGTAGCCACGAGGGCTTTTATTTGCTTACAGGAGGGTGGGGGCCATTTTGAAAACTTAATTAATTAAAATTGTTGTTTTTTTTAATCATGCCTGTTATTTTTATTATAAATAGGCATTTCTGCATTAATAGTTTTAACTCTATGTCGCCATGTCGTCCGCATCAATTATTTAAAGGGTGCGCACGTGCGTTATCTATCTACCGGTTTCTAGGAACCGCTCTCTACCTGGATGACGATGATGCACAGCAAGGAGGGACCCGTTTTTGACACGCTGTTATTAAAAAATTTTAAGAGATAGATATTGATAGTGTATTGTAAATGTGTAGTAGTTATGCTCTAGATTATTAATAATGAGTAAAAAGCCCATGTTAAGGGGGGCATTTTATGTACTTACACGTGTTTTTGTAAATAAATATCACTTTTTTGCTTAGAAAAAATGTCTTTGTCTACGTTTATTTTTATGATTCGCCTTATTTTAACTAAAAATGTTACGTAATCCAACAAAACAACTTATTAACCTGATGAAATAAGAAAACAGAATCGAAATCGTGCCCGTAGCATTGGAGCTAGAGCAAAAAGTGTGGAACAAGGTGACCAACATCATTCAAAAAATTAAAAATTCAATAACTTAAAAAGTATTTAAGATAGACCCCCCCTTTTTAGGTTTTTTACCGATAATTTTTCATGTACATGCAGAATATCCCGGGCGGTCACTTGCCGATGGGCGACATTGTATACATATACATTATGTAGATAAAGTTTGTGACTGCTAATAAAAAATAACAGAATAATTTGTAATTTTTACATTTGGTTGTAGAACGAATGGGTTAGCTTGACCGAGGAAAAACACTCCCCCGTGGAATATCAGTGTAAAAATATTAGCTTGTAAGCTCATGTGTAGAGAATCAGAGACTCTTCAACAGAAAATTAAATTCACATCTTAGTCATCAAGAGTAAGAATACATTTGCATTTTAATTCTTAATTAAAGACAGATGAACTGTGTGTTCATTTGTCATCCCTATTCTATAAAAGAAAGGTCACATTTATGTATCTAAAATCTAATTGTAAGTACTTTAAACAATTTAAACATTTCTTTACCATCTATCCATTTCCGTTCACTGCGAGCTGGGAATATGCTAGCTAATTTTTGCGTTTCTTAAAAGAATTGCTTATTCACGTCACAGTGATAACCAATTTTGTGAGCTTATACAATCACATTAGTAATGCTTATTGCCATCCTAAGTCAGTGGAATTTGTGTTGGGGATATTGGAATGGACTTTCCATCATAAGACAGTTACTAGTCTTTCTTGATTCTCAATAAATTGTTACCTAATATAATGTGCAAATGTAAATAATATAATAAACAGTTATAACTGGACTAAATTGAAATGATAATGAAATTTGCATACCTGTATTGTTTAGCGGAAGGCAGTTGGACGTCCGGTGGGTCGGCAGGCGTTCGGCAAGAAACTACATCACCCGCCGCCGTGCCCGCCTCAACGCCCGCCTCACAGCAAATACCCGCTTTCCGTGCAATTCTGCCATCCTTCGTAAGTATATGTATAACTCGTATTTCAGTAAAAGCATGCACAAATGGAGCCGTAGTAGCTCAGATGGTTAACGCGCGCTGTAAATATAACAGAACGCAACCCGGGTTCGATCCCCGCCGGCACCAATGAAATTGTTAATTGCAATTTTAAGTGCTGATTTACCACGTGCTCGGCGGTGAAGGAAAACATCGTCAGGAAACCTGCATGTTTGAGGAATAAGAAAAAAAAATATTTTGAAGACCTGTGCAGTTCGCCAACACGTATTGGGGCTGCGTGGCGAACACTTCCTTGCCCTAAAACCTCAGAAATGAGGGGAGGCCTGTGCCCAGTAGTGGGACGTATATAGGCTGTAACTTTACTTTTACTTATGGACAATTAAAACAAGTTCTTATAAGAAAAACATTTTTACCTTTATTTAGCTGGAACGAAATGACTTAGTTAAACTGACCGGAGACCGAAAAATATGAAAATACATACAAATGAGATAAGTGAAAATTAAATATGATATCATAAAATGGATTAAATGAAAATAGAGTGAAAAAGGAAAAATAAAGTATCTAATAGCATTCTAAGTAATGAGATTTAACAATACTTTTGAAAGAGTGAAGAGATTTAGCACGACGAATGTGGAGAGGTAAAGAGTTCCGCAAACGCAAAGCAGTTACAGTAAAGGATTTCTTAGAAAAAGGAGGAAGAGTGCAAAGGAGTAGAGAGAGAAAGATTGACAGAGGATTGAAGGAACCAATTATTTATTAAGGGTTAGGGATTTATTAAGGGAAAGGTACTGAAAATGGACTTTTAAATAATGAGGAGTGGAAGGATTAAACAGCACGACATACAATGCGGAGAGAATGTGAGTATTCTTGCGAAGACTGATTGGGAGCCATTTGAGCAGTTTGCGTATTTCAGAGATCTAATACATAAATTTTGAATGCTGCTCCTCGGTAATGTCAAAATAGCAAATATCACCATAGTCAAGGATAGGTATAAGTAGAGACTGGGGTGGTTGGTTACTGTGGGAAGAAAATTACGTAATCTGCGTAAAGAGCGTAACACAGCAAACATTTTTCTACTACGCTCATTAACGTGTGAGGTCCAAGACAAATATTTAGAAAGACTTGTATTTAGAAAATACTTTGCCATGAAGAAGTTTGGCATTATAGAATCTATACGAAATTCTCTATTCTGTGGTCTAAACAAAAGTGAGTTACTCTATGTGTTATTGTAATGTCAATTTACGACATTTTCCGACCATATGAAAATGGCGCAATTTTACGGTAGATTAAAAATAAAAATCCATAGAGTAATTGATTTTCTAGACCACAGGATAGATAATTTTGTATATATTCTATAATGCCAAACTTTTTCATAGAAAAGTAGTCTCTAAATATAAGTTTTAATAGTTTAAAGTGTTGTGGGTGGGTGCGGTCGCATGCGACCGCGCGGAATTTGACGGACGCGTGCGACTACATGGGAATTTTATGGGGATTGAAGGGCTAAATTTCTTGTATTTAAATTTGCTCATTTTTCTTTTATTACCAAAATTTTTAGGTTTCCCTATCAAAGTCAAATTGGAATAAACTCGTCCATTTTTAACTCTCGCGTGCCCAGCATTTATGAACGACTCTTATTTAAGTTTTGTTAAACATACTAAATGTATGTTTAACAAAACTTATTAATATAAGCGCATGCGCTACACTATTCTTTACTGCGCATGCGCGAAAACATGTAGCGCACATATTTTGTTTGAAATTGATGTTCTAGTACGTAAGTACATATTACTTCAATGCGAAAATCAGAATTTTTTGTACCCTGGTTTGCAGGATGATGCAGAAGACAGTACATTAGATAGTTAAATTTTTTTTACTTACACAGCTGATGAAAGGTAGCAGTGGCAGTGGGCTCGGGTTGGGCACATTAGGAGCACTTCGTGACAATCGAAGCAGCAGTGGCAGTGGAAGCAATGCAAGTAGTGGAAACTTAGCAGGCTCACGGCCAATGTCACGCCCCTCCGCTACACCCCGAGCTGTAGAGGTTCTTACTGCACGCCCCATTCTCCGGGAGGAACAAATATCCTCACTTGATGACATTTCACGTGATGCAGGATGGGCGCAACACGACGATATTGATTATGAGTAAGTGTTTACGAATACATTAATATGCTGATTCAGATTTAATCACAGTTCTCGTTATCTGTAATATGTAATTTGTATTCTTTTTTTTAAGTCAAAAACTGGACTTCTCTGATGGAGAATCATCCGCACCCACAAGTAAATCCAGTAATAAGAATAGTAGTAGCCGGGCAAGTGTAGATAATGAGCGTCTGGATTCGAAAATTCAAGAACCAGGTGATGAAGAGCAACTATGGGCAGAAAGGCGACAAAAGCAAAACAACGAAGTAGCTCAAGCAGTTGCTCGAGCTCGACAGCGTAAGGAAGAGGAGCAACGACGTCAGATGCGGGATATATCAGCACCAACGCAACCAGCTAAAGATAATCGTGATAAGGCAGAGCGACATGACAAAGACCGCAATGAAAATAGAGACAGGGATTCAACTTCTAGGGAAAAAGATAGGTTTGAAAATAGAGACAGAGAAAGGGCGGATAACAGGGATAAAGAGCGAAATGATCTCCGTGATAGAGACACTAGAGAAAAGGACCGCGGAGATGTACGGGAGCGCGAGCGCATAGATAATAGGGATCGCGATCGTAATGATAATAGGGATCGATTTGAAAATAGAGATAGAGAACGGGACTCTGATAGAGAAAGGCATGAAAATAGAGACAGAAATAGAAATGACAACAGAGAAAGCGATAAAGAGAGATTAGATGTACGAGAAAGGGACCGTAATGACAATAGGGACCGTTTGGATCGTGACCGATTTGATAGGGATAGAGATCGTGGAGATAGAGAACGTGATCGCGAGCGAGATCGCGATCGTGATCGTGAACGCGAACGCGATCGCGAACGTGATCGAGATCGCATTGACAGAGAAAGACTTGATCGCGATCGTGACTTTAGAGACAGAGACTATGGGCGCGACCGTGATCAAACAAATAATGCTTTTTCAAAAACTTTCCAAGCTAATATACCACCACGTTTTTTAAAACAACAACAAAATCGACAGCAAGAAGAACAACATAAAGGTTGGGCATTTTCTGGCAAAACGGCGCCTAGACGCCAAGATCCCCCTCCATACAATGCCCCACGCCATGCGTCTCACAATGGCCGTCGTTCATATTCAAGGTAAGTTTACCCTGACCTTATTTAAATACTGAATTACCTTAATTATAGTAAGTAAGCACAAAATTCTATTCTTTTTTTAGGGATTATTCAGATCGTGAAGATGAAGTTCGTAGAGACAAAGAAGGCACTGGACCTCAATGGCGCTCAGAAATGCAGGATTATGACAAATCTGGGCGAGAAGTAGACAAATCAAATTCTAAAGACTATAAAGAATTTAGTAATGATTACAAAGACAGAAGAAATGATCCTGAGAGAAAACCATTGGATAGCAATATTGAACAAAGCAGTAGGACTGCTGCTGATAAATTAACTGAGGTATTTGAAAGGAAAAGTATAGGTCTTGCTGAACCATTTACTTCTTCTGATACATCAATTCAAATACCAGCTGTAGAAACACGTCCATCACAGTCTTTAAACGTATCTCAGCGTGAATCATCTGAAAAAGATTATAGTAAAACTTCGTGGGCAGAAGTGACACTAGAGGAACAAACAAATTATTTACCTGTTAAGTCAGCAGAAGTTGATGGATCATCTAAAGAACAGGAACAAACTTCAATAGAACTATCTATTTCTAATTCTGAGAAAACAGATTCTAATACTTCTCCACAACAAACTCTTTCTGGGCAAACACAACCACAAAGTTCAATTCCATTAAATAATTCATCTAACCCTGTTGTACAACAAAGTCAGGGTAACAAGTTTCACAATAATCTTAATTCCGCTGGTCAAAACTCATCCCTTAATCATCAAGCAACACATATTAATTATGGAAATACTCAATCACCATCTATTTCTTCTAATCAGACTCAAAATCCAGTATCTGATGGCCAATCACTTTCTAAACCTGTTCATCAAAATAATCTTAAATCTGGAAACCAGAATGACAATTTAACAATTTCTTCAGAAGTTCAAAAACCAGTGGCTGAGCTACAACAACAACAACAACAAAATATGGGAAAACCATTACTTGCATTACAAAAATCGGAAAAAGATTTCTCTGAATCTGAATCAATAGCCTTAAAGACTACCATTGAACCATCTGGTTCATCGGTGAAAGGTAATGACTCACATTCTGTTGAATCCATTCATAATAGCAATGATTCTCAAAAACGAGTGGCTGATGATAAAAGAAATGATCGTTTTAGCAATGAACAATTACATAAAGTCCCTTCAAAAGAGCCAATCGAAAGAAAGTCGAGTGGATCAGGATCTGAAAAGAAAGGCAGGGGTTACGGAAATAACAGTGGTTTTGTTTATAATAGAGGTTGGGGGCCAAGAGAATCTCGTGGACGGCGTTCACATCGTAGCTCTCGTTCTAAAAATAGGGCTAGTGAATCTGATGGTTCGACTGATGGAGCTCCAAATGCAGAAAGAAAAGAACGTCGTAGGGCTCCTCGAAGCCCCCGCGGTCCTAAAAAACCGGAGAGAACAGAAGATGTTAATCATTTAACTGATAATGTTCAGCATGCTACTGACAGTTTAGAAAATAGGGAGGTGCCCTTTGCACCTCGGGGCCAACCGTCTAGACGAGGTCGAGGTGGTTTTCAAGGTGCAGCTAGACCTCCAGCCCCTGCAAAACGAGTAACTGGCTATGGGCCGCCAAATACAAAGAGCCCTTTCAGTCAAGCAAGTAGAGCTAATAAAGATAACGATGATAATAAAGATAATATTCAAGACGACCGAGGCAGAGGTAATAAACCACGTGGTTCGTCGTCTGGAAGAGGGCGTGATCGCCGTCCCAAAGGAGCTGGTCCTCTAAGCGGTGAAGATGAGAATTGGGAGACGACATCCGAACATTCCGAAGGCGGCGGCGCTGGCGCTCGCCGTCGGTCTATTGGTGGGAGGCAACCTAGTCAATCCCAAAAAGGACAAAGTGGGCGTCATCATAATTCCGGCAACCGACAAAATAACAGTCGCAACGCACAAGCAGGGAAGAAAGATGGTGATGTGAAAAATACAGATCAAACAGAGACTATAAGTGATCTTAAGATAACCACTACTAAAAAAGATGATGAAGTAGTTGATGACGGTTTTCAAGAAGTACGGAACAAGAAGAATTCTAAAGATGTAAGGGGACCAACAAAAGATGAAAATCAGCATATTTCTAAGCAGCCTCGATCTCGTTCTAATCAAGGCGGTGGTAGAAATGGATCTTCGACAAGAAACTCAAATGACAAGGCAAATAATCGGGGGACAGCACCAGTTTCTGGGAAAACTAATTCACAATATGATAGACCACGTCAAGCTAATTTAGCTCCTCGCTTTGTGAAACAAAGGCAGAAACAACAAATGGGATTGATGACTAGCTTTAGCCCAGATACTGGCGCTGCACCTCCTCCGCCGCCTGTAAATGCCTGGGATAAACCAATTTCTCAAACATTGCGTGGTAATGTTGAGGAGCCTGTAGAAGTAGTTGATAACAAGTCAAGTCAGTCAAGCCAACGAAGTACTCCTGGAGACACTCCGGCTGAAGTAAAAGCAACTCCGACCCCATGCACAATCCCGACGGAAAAGACTGGAGTATTAGATGGGACTACTCCTCCAGTGGAAACAATTATATTCGAAAACACTAACTATAAGACTGCTCCCCCAGCAGAGGCCTTAAAACAAAAGTATCAACCAAGTGCAACCACTGCGAAAACTCAAGGCGAAGAAGTGCCTCCGGAAATTGACTCACGGTCAATTACATTTAATGGCGATGTAAGACCGCGGCCAAGATCCATTCAAGAAATAATGGCTGATAACAACAGGCCAGTATCTGATACTGAGGGGACTCTTAGTTTGCCAATGACCTTTGATACATCACAAAAAGCAGAGGATTCTTCTGACATGAAACTTGATTTTGCATTTGATTCGGATTTGGGCCAACTTACTGAAGATAAATCGGCTAAGTCACTGGGATTGCCACGCAGTACACATATGAGCACTTCAAATACAATCTCCCCTCTTGCTGCAGATCTCAATTTAAAAATAGCTAGCGTCAAAAAAGTGTGGGAGATGCCGGCAGTTGCCGAAGGTAGTGAAGAATTGCAGTTTGCCGGATTTGAAGAAACTAACACAGAAACCGGTGCCCCTCCAAATGTATGTAAAGTAAAGCCAACACAGCAATTACAGTCGCCGCCCCCGCAACACTACAATCATATGGGATATCAGGGTGGATATGGGGGCTTGTCAGTGTCTTCGCCTCCTGCAGTTTTATTTAACTCATCCCAACAGCTTCTAGGTTCATCTCAACAGTTACCGCAACAAGGTGGTCTGTATGGAGCATTTTTAGATCAAAGCCGAGGGCAATTTGGAGGTTTTCCTGGAACACCATATGGTGCTGGTTCAGCTGCCCCTTACAATTATCAGCCCCCTCCTGACATGTTCCAGAGTCTTCCAAGTCAATATCGCATGGTAAGAATTTTTCCATTGCATATTTTTAATAATAATAATAAATTCTGTTATTTAATTTTATTGAGACTTTTTTTATGGTATCAGGCGGCTGCTGCTGGTGGCGGTGCTGCATTTGGACAATCTGGACAGTTGGGCAATAGTCCTAACACTGTGCTCATCTCCAGCACTTCGAACTCTTTAATGTCTGCTACTGTTAAACCTGCTTCACAGCAAATAGGCGCAATAGGTACGAAAGCAAGAAATATACAACACAATTACATAATAGTTCCTGTGTAGAGATATGTATAAATATGTTAATTATGAAATTAAAATAATGAGAATAGACATCACTGCTGTTATTTTAAATTATTATAATTATAAAGATGTTATTTTAATGATTATGTAATTACGGTGTACAAATTTTTCCTACCTTTATTTATTAACAAGAATAATAAAGCGCACATGAAATAAATTTTCAGTGTTCTTTTTCAATATAAGCGATACAAAATTTGACAGAGTTGATTTGTCACTGATCCAAAACTTATTCTTCAGGTAGCAAAGGCGGCGGTGTCGGTGGAGTAGGAGGTGTAGGAGGAGTGAACACATACCAGCAGCAATTCCTTGGTTATTCGGGACCTGTAGGGGAGGCTCCATATTCTTTACCTGGACTGTTGCCTCGTCCCGCACCACCAGCCAGCTCGTATTATTCGCCATACCAGCCGCCGACAGCCCCGGCGCCGACCTATCCTCTGCAGTTTACTCAGCCTGCGCAGTCCGGCAATGCGTTCGGCTCACAGTTTCTCACTTCGCAACTACAAGTGGCTGCTGCCGTGCAGCAGATGCAGGTTAGTAAATTATTACTATTTTTGTCTTATATATAAGTCTTACCTACTGATCAAACATTTGCAGTGCTTATTGGTAACTCAGCAATAAATTTGGGAATTTTTTGGCACAACCTTCAATAAATATACACTCATCTATGCACTTTGTTTAAAATATTAATGTATCAAAATTAATAAAGTTGCAGATTTTTTGTGTATAATATTTTTACGTGTTGGATACGCGTAAAAATAAGTTTTTTTTTATTTTCTTTCAGTTACTGTGTTAGGTTTATGTCCTTTAGCCAAACAAAACATAGTAAAGACTAATAAATTTAAACATCAAACTATGTTTATAAAATAATTCACCGCTGTTGTGTCCCCAGTATTGATACATTCGCGTACTGAATTGTATTGTTATTACTGTTAATTTTTGTGGTTGTGTTTTGCTGTGTTTGAGTTTGTTGATTTGTTTTTTATTAAGTTTGTTTGTGACTTTAAACAGTGAATATTCCTAGAAGAAATACTGTTTTGAGAAGACAGGGATGGAAAATGGTGTATGACGTACATTGTTTTTTGAAAAGAGAATCTAATGAATTAATTGAAGCTACGAGTATTTTACTTGATCATTCCGACAGCAGCACTGTAAATTTAAGCCAGATAAAACAAACTGCGGAAGTTATTAAGATAGGAAATATAAAATTAAAACGTATAATCAGTGACTTATAGCCGATTTACACTTCGATAAGTACAGTAGCGAGTTTAGTTAAAGGGCAGTTTGACAGTAAACGGTTAAGTGGACAGTAGCATTCAAATGTCTTCGTTGTGAGTTTAGTTAAAAAAATTAGTTGACCCCGCAGGCCATCCCTGGAACTTCCTGCTAATTTCAAATGCAAAGCGCTCGTAATTTCACCAAATTATGTTGCGACATCTCGAAGTTATGTTAAAAAAAATCGTTTTTTTATCAAATTTTTCCTCTTTGATATCTCACGAACGAATGAACCGATTTTTATTTTCCAAACGGCATTCGACGTCATTTTTTGAGGTTAAGAGCTTTTGAAATCGATCGGTAAAGCCGTTTAAAAGTAATTCCAAAAAAAAACAGTTTATTAAGATTTTTATTTTTAAGATTTCTCAAAATCTACTCGTCCGAATCAGTTCATATTATCACCAAAACTATTCCACATTGAGATCTTTAGAAACCGCATATCAATCGATCAAGACATTCAAAAGTTATGAAAAGTTTACATACTCATACACACACACATCCGTACGGACGTCTACGTGAAATTAGTCTGAATAACTTCCTGGGATCTCAAAACGTCGAGATCTGATGAAAACTCGATTTTCGAAAATCGGGGTGAAACCAATAACACTTACCTATTTGTGAAAATATTCAATTTTCTAAGCGGGAAGTTAAAAAGTAAAATTTTATATTTTGAAGGTTGAATGCGAACACGTTACGTTCTGTCAACTTATGCACTGAACTAAATTCGCTCATTCACACGAGTGGCGAGTTTAGTTGTGGGTGGCGGGAAACGCGCGGGAGGGCAACCTCGCGGAAAAATAGACCGGCCGGCTATTTCGTTCAACTTAATTGTAAACTTGCTACTTAAGTTACTAATAGCATTCAAATTGTGTTACTAAATGTACAGAGCTAAATCAAGAAAAAGTTTTACTGATGGGTGCATGGAATTGGCAAAAGTTATGCAAAAAGGTGGAGGATATTGAAGAGCAATACGCAAAGAGTGACTGACCATAGGACGTGGATTGGGTAACGGAAAAATTGACTATTCGCATTGATGAAGATAATTCAGAGGATAACTTTGGTGAGTCTGATGACGATGACGCTGCTAGTGGCGATGACCGAAGTAGCTCTGAGCCCGGGCCGTCAACGAGCAAAAGGCCCTTCCGAGATACCACTGAAGGCGTGATACCATTGCCTGATTCAGACTAGGAAAAGGGCAGCATAGATTGTGTAAATGTGTGTGATTGTCATTTTGCCCATCTCTAATTCAGAACCATTTTTTCATATCTAAAATAACACACAAATAACTATAAAATAATATGATTAACAATCATTACTTGAATTAATTAATTAAAGTAATGATCGTATAGCGTGCGCGACAGTACCCATACCATGCGCAGCTATCCCCTCTAGGTTTCATTCAGCGCTAGACTTACGTGCCGTGACTTGTACTTCGCACTCGCAGTTATCTGCGCTTCTTATGAAGTACAGCATTTTTTGATAAATAGCGTTTTTAAAATAGTTTTAGGCTTTATAAAATAAGGGATTTTTGTTACTCGTACTTGGACTATTTAAGTACATTTTTCAACATTATACCCCAGCACTAGCCAAATAAATTTTTTAAGGTTAATTGATGAAAGCCAGTAGTTTTTAAGATAGGTTGTAGAAAAAATTAATATGTGAAATATTTTTTAGAACCATAGAAAGATAAGAGTTAAATCGATAGATACTGTGGTCCTCCACGCCGCAGCAACCGATGGTCTACTCTCCCCCCCACCCCCCCAAGTTACACCGTGTATAAAACCCTTTAATCTGAAAACCAGTAGTGGATGATCGGTTACTTGAAAGCAACAATTGGAATAGGCAAGATGGAGTATATTTAAATACCTACCCAGATAAACTTCTTGGTAAAACAAGGTAAGGGTGAAAACCAAGCACATTGTCCACCTGATAGTAAGTAAATTGCGTGGCCCATAGACATCTACATCTATCCTTGATTAAGAGTCAAAACGCAGATGTGTCGTTACCCATGAGGATGAAATGCCTTATTTCAGTAAGGGTCTTCCAGTTCTAAGAGTTATTTCCTATTAGGCACTTGTTAAATTAATTAAATATAAAGTGTCGTCACCTCACTTTGCAGCAGCAGTACAGGGCGCCGTTGCAGCAGCAATACGCGCCGCCGCAGCCACGTCCACCGCCGCAGCCGCAGCTGAAGAGTCCGCTGCACGAGCACGCGAATGGGTTCGCGCCACTGTGCGAGGCCGCGTCGCCCACGCCCAAGGGCGCCAAACCGCAAAAGCCGCCACACTCCCCGCCGCAGCATAAATACCACGCGCCGCCGCCCGCGCACACGCCACACCAGCACCACCAGCAGCATCAGCACCAACAACATCAGCAGCACCAGCAACACCAGCAGCACCAGCAACATCAGCAGCAGGTGCGCTACTCTGTAAGCCCCTGAATCGTACATATTAAATACCTACAATACCATACATACTACCATTCTTATTGCTGCTTTACAGTACATTCATCATGCTATATAATATGATGTATTATAAAAATAAAAGAAAGACAAAGGACATTCTAAAAATGGCCTATCAATCAATATGCATGAAACCTTTACAATAATTACTCGTTTTTTTTATAATTCATATTACAATTATTGCAATAGAATGGACACTTCATAATTTCAAAAACATTTTAAAAAGTAATTCACTTCCATCTTATTCCCCGGTGTTATTATATTTTGCTTTTAATTGAGGTTTTTAATAGGCGTAGGTATTGTAGATCATACGGCCAAGTCTGTGACAGCGCACTTTATAAGATTTTGATACAGACAAGGATTACAAAACTCAGTTTTCTTAGCGTTTGATCTATGAATAAGGTTTTTAGTTACAAACAGAATGAAGTGATTGAAAGCGCTGTATGAAACGAGAAACATCGACGCTGAAGGTCGATGAATTGACAAATGAGAACATTTAATAGTAATGCCACTCGCCCGGCTCGCGCATCCTGTATAATTTGTTTGCATTTTCTTAGTATTCTTTTGTTTTTAGTTTTGTAATGCTTGTCTCTATTAAACTCTTACATACGGTTTTCGCTGTGGTCGGTCAGCTGGTGATCTTCTGGTCTACCTAACTCACACATGGGCGGAGGCAGTAGAGTCCAAGGGGGAGGCATTGGCCGTTAGTTTGGACATTGCGAAGGCTTTCGATCGGGTTTGGCACAAAGCGCTTCTTTCGAAGCTCCCTTCCTATGGGCTTCCCGAGAAATTGTGCGATTAGATCACCAGCTTTCTTGCAGATCGGGGCATCAAGGTCGTTGTAGACGGTGCAAGCTCCGATTGCAAGCCTATTAATGCTGGTGTTCCACAAGGCTGCGTGCTATCGCCAACGCTGTTTCTTCTGCATATCAATGATATGTTGCAAACCCGTAACATTCATTGCTATGCAGATGACAGCACTGGTGATGCTCTTTACACCGGCCGAGCCAATATTTCTCGGGAAAAAGTCTTTGCTGAACAGAGTCTCGGATTGGGGGCGACTAAATCTAGTCCAGTTTAACCCCCAGAAGACACAAGTTTGCGCGTTAACCGCAAAAAAAACCCCTTTGTCGTATCTCCTCAGTTTCAAGGCACTCCCCTTGTTGCCTCAGCCAGTATCGGAATCCTCGGCGTCGACATATCGAGTGACGTGCAGTTTCGTGGTCACTTGGAAGAGAAGGCCAAATTGGCCTCTAAAAAGCTTGGCGTGCTCAGCAGAGCGGGACAGTATTTCATGCCGGCACACCTCCTGCAACTTTACAAGGCGCAGGTTCGGCCGCACGTGGAATACTGTTCCCATCTCTGAGCTGGGGCTCCCCAGTACCAGCTCCTTCCACTTGACCGCATCCAGCGCAGAGCGGCTCGAATCGTCGACGACCGAGTGTTTTCCGATCGGCTCGATTCACTGGCACTGCGAAGAGATGTTGCATCTCTTTGCATTTTCTTTCGCATATACCATGGAGAGTGCTCTGAGGAATTGTTCAGATTAATCCCAGCCGCCAAATTTCGTGAACGCACTACGCGGCAAACGTCGCGATACCATCCACATCATCTGGATGCTTGGCGGTCCACCACTGTACGTTTCAAGAGGAGTTTTCTTCCGCGTACAACTTCTCTGTGGAATAGTTTACCACCATCGATTTTTCCGGACCGATACGACCTGGAGACCTTCAAGAAAAGAGCTCCTTTCTAAAGGGCCGGCAACGCACCTGCAATTCCCCTGGTGTTGCGGTTGATCATGGGTGGCGGTAGTCACTTAACATCGGGTGAGCCGCATGCTCGTTTGCCCCCTCTTCTATAAAAAAAAAGTCTTGACTGTATGAGCTACAATACCTTCGCCTATTAAAAACCTCAAATTAAACCAAAAAATAATAACACCGGAAAATGAGATGAAAGTGAATTACTTCTTAGAATGTTTTCGAAATTATGAAGTGTCCAATCTATTCAAATAATTGTAAAGCAAATTATAACAAAACGAGTAATTATCATTGACTTATATATTACTAGTGTAAAGACACCGAACAACTAAAACGGACCAGTGCGCTGGCCCTAAAATTACAGTTGAGGGCCGACGCGAATCGGTCGACAGTAGTGCGCGCGCAGGACAGATTTGCCTGTCATAAATATGTCTAGTTGCGTGGTAAAAGAATGAAAAAATTACGAAACAAAGATTTAAAAAACATGGGATATTGTATCATCAGTATACCTTATATTAATTTTGTTACGATTAAATTATTACATAAACGCATTTTTCAAGTTTTATTTTACAGTTAGTTTAGTTACCCTTACCGAGATTAGGCCAGGGCGGGATTCAGATCCTCAAAAATATTGTACATGGAAATTAAAATTATACTATTTAAAAAAATTATATCACGTTTGACGTTTCATGTTTCTTTTTTCCCATGTGCCGGGATTTTGGCGTCACGCGTCTAGTTTATCTATACGTTTCGTTTTTTGACCGTTTTGTTTTTATTTCTGTTTAATTTTTTTCTAAAGAACTTAGTGTAAGTTAAATTTTGAATATATTTTATATTCAATTAGGGTAAAACGAAAAGAGTACAAAAGAAACCATATCTGCTTAATTGAATCTGAAAATCTGATTCATAAAATATTTTGAAATTCTGTTTTCAAACCGATTGCTTCTGAAGCATAGAGTTTTTATCTTGGTACGAGGGCGGCACTGAAAATTTCGGAAATCAAGGAAGTGACACAACATTACTATTTAAAAATGTATTTATTGCTTTTCGGAATATTCTCCGCGAAATTTGACACATTTTCCATACGATGGAACCAATCATTGAAGCAACCATTCCATTCGGAAGTTAGGGTCTCCAAAATGGCCATTTTGTAGGCGTCCACTGCTTCTTCAGGTGATGAAAATCTCTGTCCACGCAATTTATTCTTTATTTTAGAGAAAGTATAGGGTTTAGGTCGGGGCTGTACGGCGGATGGTCTAATAATTCTGTTTTCTTGCTCTAAAAACTCTTTTGTTCCGTGTGCGGTGTGAGAACTCGCATTGTCGTGATGGAGGATGATGCGGCGGTTGCAGTTCTCTTTACGGAGTTCAGAAACGACCTGTGGCAAACAAATACTAGCGTACCATTCTGCATTAACCGTTCTTTGTCCCTCAAGAGGAATAGTCGTAATATAAAAAAGATTTTAATATGACAAGAACAGTGGAAATATTCCATTCCCGATACTTTTAGTGCAGCCTAGCCCCTCAATAAAGTTGTAAAAGGATTCAACATGCATTGATCGAGCATCGATTGACCAGTAAGGGAGCTAATTCTAATTTTATTAAAAAAGCGCGGTACTCATGTATAATACAAACATTCTCGATATCGTAGGGTTAATATTAAAATTTAAAAGGACCCAATAATAATAATACAAGTCGATCTTTAGGTAAAATTATGGTATTTTCGCTTTGTATTATTATGATATACTACAAATTATGAAGTAATTAGGATAATTCGAAATCCGACCCTGGTTACGTCGTGTTTTGATATGTCATGTGTATTATGACAGATGCGCTACTTTTTCTTGTATGAAAAAGTTATGAGTAAAATATTTAGAAGGGCCTATCCTTCCTTTTGAAATCATTGGTAATTATTGGAAATGTTTCATGTGTGTTGATTCATAGGCTATTTTTTTACAGTGTGTTTCTATTGACTGCTATTGACCTAATTATAACCTCAAAATCTGAAAGTGTTTTGACTTTTTTAGAATTCTCTGAAGTGTCCGTAGTTTGAATTTAGTTTCAATCGAATATGTACATTGTTTAAAAACATAGAAAGTGAATACACCTCCCTGTTGCTTCTTAGGCCAACAATGTATGGATGCCGAACAATGTCCTTTGTTGTTAAATAATTTTCCACAGCTTTTGATAGTTAGTTTACATCATCATCATCATTACAGCCCTTCACAAGTCCTCTGCTGAACATAGGCCTCCCCCAAGTAATGTCACAAAGCACGGTCCTGAGCCACCTGCATCTATCGACTTCCTGCATGTCTTACCAGGTCGTCACTCCATCTAGTGGGGGGTCGCCCTACACTACGCCTACCGGTACGAGGCTGCCACTCGAGAACCTTTCTTCCCCATCGGTTATCGGTTCTTCGAGCTATATGGCCGGCCCATTGCCACTTCGGCTTACTAAACCGTTGGGCTATGTCGGTCACTCTGGTTTTACTGCGGATATCCTCATTTCTGAGTCTATCACGCAGTGAAACTCTGAGCATAGCCCTCTCCATAGACGTCCTCATACGGCCAGTGGTGAAGGACCACGTCTCAGATCCGTAAGTCATCACTGGCAACACGCACTGGTTATACACTTTAGTTTTCAGAGATTGAGGTATACCTGACGAGAAGATGTGTCGTAATTTCCCGAACGCTGCCCAGCCGAGTTGAATCCGTCGATTGACCTCTCGGTCGAAGTTGGACTTACCTAGTCGGACCTATTAGTTTACATAAAGTCTATAAATTTTCAAATCAAATTTGTAAAGCAAAGATTTGAACAAATTTGTTTTTCAAAGTCTAAAAAATCTACACATTTTCCATAAAACCATTTTTAAAAATGAATGATGAAGATGATGAAAAATTAGCTTTTTTAATTTATTTTATACCTAATTTTTTATCAAAACAATTTTTCATTGTGTAGTACAGTTATAAGCTAATACCTCTACAAAATGTTTTTTTTCCAGTGTCGGTTTGTTTAGAAAAATGGTCAAATTAATATCTCTTTCATCGCTATCACTGTCATAAAATCAAAATTCTGCTACAAGCTAACAAGATAAATATGAATTATGAAGCCATTTTAACTAACTAACCAATGATTGCTAATGATTGTAATTATAAATAAACTATGTTTTATCAAAATACACTGACCTGGTATTATGTTTTTGTATAAACAAAAGCTGGTAACAGGTATTTACATTGATGTTTTAACATCCCTCAACTCAGCAGAACAAAAATTGGGATTCCATGTAAAAAAAATAGCCACCATCAATTTATAGATTAGTATTTTCTGCTTTTACGAATTCGTCTTCCATGATGCCTTTTCAATAAAATTCGGAATAAAACTCAATATTTTTTTTTAATAACACAGTACATTAGCTGTAGTATGTGCCAAATCGATTAAGAAAAACGGACTATGACCTTTCGGTCGTTTAACCAGGGGTTACAAACCTTCAATATATAGGCACATTTTATATGTTATACTTTATTTATTAATAATAATGTTTTTAATTATTTTTTTATAATGATTGATATTATATATATACAGGTTGTTAGTGTAAACACCGTTGTCCTTGAAACCAGTGGTTTGGTTTCACTTATAGATAGTAATTTCAATGAAAAATAACAACATTTTTTTTTAGTCAAATTTCAATTTTTTCTTACAATTATTTCACCCTAGGCAAGTAGGGATATACCTACAGAATTCACAACAAAAACCTCATCATATCGTAGGTAGCGGCAGCGATTCGCGGTCAAGGCCAATGTCACTGTGTCAGTATGTCAGTCACCTTCGCTGCGTCGGTACGGAATGTACGTGTTAATTTGATTTAAAATCGCGCCGCGCAGTGCCGACATTCTACGTCGCTTTAGGTTGTAGTTTTGGTGCGATTGTATTTAATTTGTAATTATGTCCTACATAAACGTGCAGTGGAAATGTGCCTCTTCGTTCACTGAGAAACCTCTACTACCAACATGACGGTGCCCCTGCACATTTTCAGCTGCAAATCAGGGCTATGCTGGTCGAGGAGTTTCCTGGGCGATGAACCGACCTTACCCCGCTGGACTTTTATCTTTGGGGAGAAGTGAAGCGCCAAGTGTATGCAACTAAGTTCCGTAATACGTCCGAACTCAAAAGGCGAATTCTTAGTGTATTTAGAGAAATGACACTGTTGTGCTTCTAGCTTTTACGATTAATGTAAAAGCTGATCAAAATGGAATTCATTTACGAGGATTTTGTTTAATAGGTAAGTGTAAATAACCAATCAATCAGGCTACACATCAAGCTGTACAAATCCTTTGTCTTGGCCTCGCTTTGTATGATCTTTCCGTACAATGAACGGTCAGCTTATGCTTCAAATGCCCTTTGCGTTCCAGGGCCGCGGTACGGTATACGGTAAATACGCCAAAAATCCTACCTAATGATTTACTATTTACTATTATTAATGTTTAATTTTCTTTGTTGTTAAATCTAACTTACATTCATTTAGACTCGTCACGCAACACAAAGGGTAGGAATTTTTATCTGTCCTAAGCAAGTGTGAAAGTATGAAGGAAAAGTTTCATGATAGGTTATGTGTACCATTGTCTTTATATTGAAATGTTGTGTGGGTAGCAAGGGCGGGCGGTGATCTTTACAGTGATTACGTCACTCGAGCGCATAGGGTATCCATGAATTTACGGACGGTGTCGGACAGAAACTTTTTTTAATTTTATAAAAGAAAATAGCGATTTTTTTTTATAAAAAAATCGGATAAATATTTTTATATTAAAGCCATTGTATATATATATATATATATATATATATATATATATATACACGCAGAATGGGTCCCACATATATGCAATAAATGAAACCACAAGTAATACTAGTCGTAGAAGTGTAGAAAAATGTAGAAAATTATACCCGTAAAATAAAAATGTGAAATTTTCAAACAAAATAAATATTAAAATAAATTCAGTAAAAGTGAACACTCTGTTTAGACAACGTACCTTGACCCCTTGGAAGAGTGACAACGTTGCACGCGGGTGGCACGCCGACAAAAGACACCGCTGTCGATATGTCGCAATATCAATAGTTTGCACTGCGTGGCAACGTCGCTTTTTAATGTTCAAGGATTCAAGTTCATTGAATCATTGACTTAGTGACCCAGTTCTATAGAGTGTTCAAATTTGCTTAAAATTAAAACTCTACTTTTTGACCTAATTACTGGACCGATTAAGTTCATTTTTTGTATATCGTCAGCAAAGGCGATAACAAGTATATGGTTTCATTTATTGCATATAAGTGGGACCCATTCTGTATATATACACATAAATATATTATATATATATATATTTATTAACTATTATTAAAAAGTTATGTAAAAGATTGCTGTAGAAGAAAAATCATCTATTGTTATAAAGTACTTTCACTTATTAACAAAAAGCATTAATTTATAACACATATAAAGATTCGAGTGATAACGACACCGAATAAGTACGTACTTATTCAATAGATAAAACTTTATTATCAATATTATATAAGAACTTTAGTTTTATTCGGTGCAATCATCACTCGTATCTCGGACCGGCCCAAAAAAGGTGACTCATCTCTGGCTGCCATTGTCACGTTTCTTTTAGGACGAACTGACGTAACGCGCGTTTTGTTTATTTTAAAGGGATGAATTTGCAATAGCTCAATATGGTGATTATATTGCTTCAAATATTTTTTTTAATATGAAACTGTTATTAAATGAATTGCTGCGTTACTTACCATAAATTGAAATATAAAATATAACACATTTTTCGCGATGTACCGTAAGATTTTACGATGTTTATCGGAACCACAGAGAATATTATTTAAGAAACAAAACAAAAAAAACATATGTACCTATATATGACCTATAGTACAGTATAGTTTCTAGGGCAGGCGGGGGGTACAAAAAGTACATTGACCTTTGACGATATCATCGTGGTAGGCAATCTTTTTTGTTTAGGTTCATTTTTTTATCCTTTTATTATTACATACATAATCAGAGTTTAAGATAAGGGTGCCGAGTGCGAAGTTCTTTACAGTCTATTACTATGTTATAAAGAAAGAAGATTATCCTGTACCTAAATGAATTAAAAAGCAAATTAATATTAATTTAAATTAATTATTTAGAAAACATGAGTTATTACAATTTTCATTATTACGTTAATAGTAAGTAAGTAGTTTAATAAGTAGGTAGGTTGGTAGTTGTCTAAAACATAACCACTTCTTGGCAGTCAGGTTAAAAGACAAACTTTTAATGCTACGCATTCTTAAGCAGCCAACCTTGAAGCATGCATAAAACTTCTCATAATAGATTGTCAGAGACACTTGACAGACATCTATCTATTTCAGAATCATTTTATGATGATGAAGACGTAGAAAAGTTCGTCACTTTAATTATAACCTAAAATATCGGCAGTCTTCTTTTTCATATCCGTTTTGGATGGATATACGTCACTAGACCACGTTTCTTTTAAATGTTTATAGATGTTTACAATTATTTTTTCGGTTTCCAAAATATGCCACACTTTCCGCTTCTTTTGTGATGACGTAAAGTCTTTCTGAAATTTTCATGTCGATGGACCCGATTTCATACTGGTGATAATATACAAAACATCACAAAACAATAACAAAAATGTTAATACGAAATGTAATAATACAACTAACAAAACTAACTTAATAAAAATTAAAACAACTACTATAACCGAAAATTTTAAACCTCAAACTACACACAAGCGCATCCCAAAGTAGAATGAGGGAAAAGTTCTGCTCCACCCGCTTTCTCAAATACTCACGGCGTGAGACCTATCGCAAATCGCGTCGAAACAGGTTTATTATCTCTGAATGACCGCTTCCTTCAACCTACCCTGTACCATGAGACACGCTTAGCGCATAACGATACGGATAACGGACATAGTTTTGGCAGATTTTAGGCAGACGAAAAAAAAAATTCTAAAAATTGAAATATAAAATTTATAATGCTATTTTATAAACAGAAATCAATATTTCTCTAAAAAATAAACTTTTACAAAATCTGTCATAAATATATATTTTTTGATTTTATTTTACATGGTGTAAAATACCCTATTCCTAATGGTGGCTAAAAACAAGGGATGGGGATTTTAATTTAACTATTTAGGTGACATTTATTTTGTGACATTCCTTAGTCTAACCAAAAAGTTAAAAAAGGAGCTTTAATTCACACTATTTAATACACTATGGCTTAGCACTGATTTCAGGATGTGAAGTTATTCTAAATTTGAGTGCACATATAAATATTTTCCCGACAAAGGTAGGCCATTTAGTTTGATAACCGCTTGTATGATTTTTCAGCAGATGGTCGGCGGCGGGAACAACGTTCGCTGCGGTGGCGGCGGCGGCGGCGGCGGCGGCGGCGGCGGCGCGATGTCGCGCGGCGGGCCGGCGGCGCCACGCTATCCAGCGCCCATCCAGCGGCCGCACGCGCCCGTGCTGCCGCTGTACCGCGCGCCCCCCCCCCCCCGCGCCCGCCCGCCAACACCACGCGCCCCTAGCGCAACAACCTGTACTACCACCAGCAGCGCAGTGAGTCGCAACACACTGTTGTTGTTGTTGATAACCTAGGATATGCTGTGGACACAGGGCCTTAGTGAGTTTTTCCAATCCTCCCTGTTATCAAAGTCCTTGGCATCACTCCACTTCAGCACAAACATCTTAGCTCACTTTCCACTGTTTCGCCCTCACATCAAATAGGATTACTGGCCTTCTTTTTCATTAAGGTTGTTGTTAAACTGTATATTTTCACCAAAATGCCATGGTGATAAAAGACAATAAATAGTCTACTGACTCACGTTGGTTAAATTGTGCCACACACCACCTTGATCTCATGCCATTTGTTGTCTTACCATGACAAGTCGCTTTGTTTCAGGGTGTTTAAATAACTCAAGGATTGCAACAAATGTAATCTTTAACTGATGAGATTAATATATAGCTTTTGATTCATATGACATTTCCCCAAAAAAAAAAACTGGTTTATAGCCAACATTTGTTAGGTATTCACTAACACTATTAAAGGTAGATTTATCAATAACATCACTATCATACCTTTATTTTTGCAGTTAATGTTTGTTTCTACCTAATTTAGTCAGTTAATTCAGTCCTAATTGTTTCTGTTGGACATACTTATATTTCATGTAAACAGACACTATCACAACCAACAACCTGTCTCGCATTTGTGATATCTTCATGTAGCTTGGAAAGTATGCCACTTTGGCTTCAATTTGGAATAAAATGAAAATTAATATACCAAGAAGAGCTTGCCATAATCGCCACACTTCTAAGGCGTGATTGACGAACGCAGTATTAAACGTCTTGCTTATTTGATCCTACTTCCGGTCTCTAGTCTGTACATTTTACATTACTGTCAAATACGGCATATAGCCATGTGGTGAAGGATTTTCATATGCCGCCACCACACGACCATTCAACCTGATGTAGCAAAAACATATCGTTGGAAACATAGCCGTAGCATCCCATTGGTGTTATCTCTTATTTTGTTGCCTAGATTGTAAGCCTATCTCTTTTTGACTACAGATGTCCAAAAGTCTTAAAACACACATAAAACAATACAAACAGTATATAATTGCATGACTTAGTGGTCGGAGTATCTGGCTTCTGAGACTTGTGTCAGAATTCAATTATCACCCGTCAACATTTGTGCAACACAAATTGTATGGAAAAAAAACTAACTATTTTAATGGCCAGTTACGTTAAATACTGATTAGGAAAAGTGCATCTATATTACAGTGAAAAGTGGCATGTAAACACACCATTCACAGTTATAACATGACTTCTTATTGTTACTCAGTATTTATTCAGGGTGGTCCAAACAGTGAGGTTATAAAACTTTTTGATTCTTCACACCTAGGGGTATCCGAAAATACCCTATGTATGTTCCGCGATTTTTTGTAGTTTTCGAGTTATGATTTTTTTTAATCCTTTTTTTGAAAATGTTCACCCTAAACAGCCTAACATTAAAAAAATGTAATTGTGAGATTTTTTCCAAGTTTTTTTATTTGTAGCATGATCCTTATGAGTTGCCCTATTATGCATAAAATAATTAGCTTCCTAACATTTACCGAAGATACACTAATTTTAATCGAAACTTAAAATTTTTCTGTCAGGAGAGTGGGGCTTGAATTTTCAACATTAAATGAAAAATAGTAATAAATGATTTCATACTTTCTAATTAATTTCAAAAACTTGGCAGTACCTTAATCTTTCATAATAACATTAAAAAAATGACACTTAATAGGCCAGTTTTTCTGTTACAGACTTCTGAAGTTACTCAGGCAGGAAACTACCTGATTAGATATTTGATTTAAAAAATCTTTTTATCATTTCTAGGGCTAAACTAAGATAGTAAATGCTTCAGGTTAGCAAAGAAAACTACTTATTGTTAAAACGTGACATTTATTAAGGTATTATTTTAATACAAACTACATGTTTTTTTTATTTTACTCAAACTAAATGATAGCACATTCAGTCACAAACACACAAAGGAATTTTAAACAAAGGCTCAGGTAAACATTCCTGCTTTGCGCTCCATTTTGTTACCGGGCCGCACCCCGCGCCCCGCGCCACACCGACCGCGTCCCTTTTTCACCTCGCTCGGTCCCGCCAGTCGTTCACTGCTTTCCCGCGTGCAACCACTACTCACGTTTACGTTTATTTGGATCTCTTATTTGACTACCTTCGCTTTGTTTCCCGGATTCTTGATTTGCCTTACGATTGACCTGTGCTTGTTTTATGGACCTTGAGTTGCTTAGTGATTTGGATTACTTTCAGCAATGAGTTATTCTCTCAGTCAATACGCAGAGATTCACTATTTCTACGGCGTTGCCCAAGGAAACGGCGATGAAGCGACAGTAGCCTAATGGCAGGGCGCGGACCGCGAACTCAAAAAGGTCGTGGGTTCGAATCCGCCATTCGACTACTGGAACCACTCGTGACACAAGCAAATTTAAGCTTACCACGAGTTGTTAAGGAGAATATTAGTAATGTTTATAGCATTGTTAATATTCTTTAAAAAAATATTACATTAAAGGGGGGAAACGGCGCATTAGCGGCACGGCTTTATCGAGAGCAACTGGAGCGGTAAGCAGAAGTGTTAGAGCATAACCCGGGCTACAGGGTTTTTAATAACACCCACGAAACCCTGATGGCTGGACGCGTTCATGGGCGTAATCAACGTCGCGAGGGACTACCCAGAGTGGATCCAGAAAGAAGAGATGTAATCATTGAAGAAGTAGAAAGAGATCCTTCTACTAGTTCACGAGCGATTACGAGAAGGACTGGAATCCCAAGGACTTCAGTTTTAAGAATACTGAAATCAGGTGAGTGCATTTTATTATTTTGTAGACCTCTTTATTCAAAATCCCAACACATTGCTGCACTGCCATTTCAAATCACACTCATTTAATTTACTGTGAATTTTCGATGTCTAATGTGTTGTGTGTGCGTGTAAAAGAGAGAGATGTAGAGACCCTTAAATAAGCGCTCGTAATTCAAAAATAGGTGCTAGGACGCCACTCTAGCGAATCCCTTTTAGTTTCACGTTCACGTGCTCTATCGGTACGTACCTCTAGTATTGTGTACAATGACAACCTACAATAAACTTACTTACTTACTTATCTTCACGCACAATCCCTAACGGGGTAGTGAGAGAGAACAGATCGCCAAGTGTCACGATCCTTTCATACCTCTTTCGCTTCTTTCAGGTTCATTAACTTCTTCATACATGCACGTCTAGGTATCCGAGTACTCTTGACCCTCCCCTCTTCGAGCAATTTGCTCACATGGTCTTCGAAAGTTAGTCTCGGTCTACCTCGACATCTTTTAATATTTACTTTCGCTCTATATATTTTCTTCACCATTCGGTCTTCACTCATTCGTTCAACGTGCCCAAACCATTGGAGTACGCCCCTATCAATTTTTGTGATAAGGTCATCTTTCAATCCTGCCATATTGCGAATCTCTTCGTTTCGCTTTCGGTCGGCTAACGTAACGCCACACATTTTACGAAGAGATCGCATCTCCACTGCATTCAACTTGCTTTTATGCTTCTTCTGGCATACCCAGGTTTCGCTGCCATATAACAAAGTCGGTACCAACACTGCGTTATGTATTGCAAGGCGTGCACTCTTCACCACGCCTTGCCTTTTTACTAATGCATTCAGGGCACAATTGACTTTGTTTCCGGCAGCGACACGCCTATCCACATCTAAATCACATCTTCCATCCCGGCTGAAAGCACTCCCCAAGTATGCAATTTCATTTACCTGTTCTAGACATTCCTGATTTACCCATATTTCACATTTCGTTCTCTCTTCGTCCTTTTCAAATACCAGAACCTTAGTTTTATTAGCATTCAAACGGAGACCTTTAATTTCACATTCCTCTTTCATACACGTGACTAATGCCTGCAGTTCTGCTTCTGATGGTGCAATAAGCACTGCATCATCAGCATACAGCAGACAGTTAACTTTTATGTCACCCAATTTCACACCCAAACAGCTATTTTTCAGCTTCTGTAAACAGCTGTCGAGATACAGTATGAACAGCCAGGAAGACATGACACAACCCTGTTTTACGCCCGCTTGGACGCTAAACATGGGTGACAGGTCATGCCCTACCCGCACACAGGCTTTACAGTCATAGTAAAGTCACTGCACAGCCCTTAACAGTCGACCATCCACACCATATCCCGGCAACATTTCCCACATTTTCTTCCTTATAACCTTATCAAATGCTTTCTCCAGATCCACAAAAGCACAGAAAATCCTCTGGTTAACACTCAGAAGCTTCTCCGTGATCATGCGGAGAGAAAACATTTGATCCGTGCATCCTCTTCCAGGTCTAAATCCGCATTGTGCCTCCCATAAGAATCTTTCCGATTTCTCTTGCATCCTACGTGTCAAAACCTTCGAGTAAACTTTACTTGCTAAACTGGTCAAGCTGATCGCCCGATAGCACCCGCAGTCAAAATGTGAACCTTTACCTTTATATAAAGGCACAATGACCGCGGATCGCCAATCATCCGGGACATCTCCCGTCCGCCAGCACAAATTGCACAGCAGATGGAAGCTGTCCCAGACGCGAGGCCCACCGTACTTGACCATTTCAGCAGTAACTCTGTCTAGTCCCGCAGCCTTATCCACATTTCAAACTTCGAATCGCACGTTCAATCTCTTTCATGCTGATGACCTCAGTGTCATCGAGGTCCGTGTCTGGCGTGCCAGTCACGGCGTCACCCCCGGATCCTTCACTAAGATCATGACACGCATACATTTCTCTATAAAATTCACTCCATCGCTGCATGACGTCCGATTTTTCTGAGAGGACGTCATTGGTTCTCGAAAGCGCTTTGTTCATTCTTAAGGCTGTCGCACCACTCCGGGACCTTCCAACCTCTTTCCAGAAGAGTTTGAAGTTTTCCCTAAAGTTGTGCGACAACCTCTCGTCCGCTTCTATTCTACACCTTTCACGTACTTCCTCAATCAATGTTTTCGCATGAACTTTCTGCAGCTTATATCTTTCTTTCATCTTCTCTCTCATATGCTCATCGTTACTAGAGGCCAAGTAGTCTAAACAACCTACAATAAAAATACTAATAATTTTTTTCCAGAGAGATATCACGCGTTTCATATTCAGCGTGTTCAGCAACTCAACGACGCAGACTATCCAAGACGTGTTGCTTTCTGCCAAATAATGCTGGAAAGATCTGCGGAAGACCCGGATTTTTTTTAAGAAGATACTCTGGACGGATGAATCCCGGTTTGAAAGGACTGGCGTCTTTAACATTCACAATTATCATAGCTGGGCCATTGAAAACACAAAAAAAAAGAAAGGCAGTCAAATTTTCAGAACAGATTTAGTATCAACATATGGTCAGGAGTCATAAATGGAATCCCTTTGAATTGTCGGCTAGGTTGAACGGGTCCCAGTACCTGAACTTTCTACAAAATAACTGAAATGGTTTATTGTTTGAAGTTACGAGGGTGGATTGAAAAGTACTCGGCCTAACACAGATCCATTCAATTCTAAAAATCAAATCTACCCACATTATTTAGTTCAGTTCAGACTAGTTCATTGTGTGAAGTTCGAAACGTGTGCGATAATTAGTTGTGTTTTTATAAATTTATTAACAAAGTAATCGGACATAATTTCCGCGAATGGAGCAAATCGAGCAGCGTGCCGTCATTAAGTACCTCCATAAGAAGGTGCTATCATCAAAAGCCATCCATGATGACATGGTCAGTACATTAGGCGATTGTGCTCTGTCATATTCATCCGTCAAAAAATAGATTGGCAGAATTTAAGCGTGGTAGAGAGAGTGTGAAAGATGAACCCCGCTCTGGAAGGCCTTCGACGTCAACTACTGACAAAAATATTAAAAAAGTACTTAATTTAATAAGGGGAGACCGCAGATTAAAAATTAGAGAGATAGCCGAGATTATAGGCATCTCTTATGAACGAACTCAAAACATCATTGTCAACGAGTTGGGTTTCCACAATGTGTCTGCGAGGTGGGTTCCGCGACTGCTTTCAGTTGAACAAAAAAGGACGCGATTGACTATTTCACGCGACTGTTTGGAGTTATTTGAAGCCGATGCAGATGATTTTTTGAATCGTTTTGTTACTATGGACGAAACATGGGTTCATTACTTTTTCAAACAAAACAACAATCAAAACAGTGGAGAAGACCTGGTTCACCACCCCCTAAAAAGGCTAAGTCGATTTTGTCGGCAAATAAGGTGATGGCTTCAGTATTCTGGGACTCGAAAGGTGTGATCTTGAAAGGGGTCAGACTATAAACTCTGATTACTACTGCACCTTACTACGTCGTTTACGAGAGGAAATAAAAGAAAAACGTCGAGGAATGCTCAGAAGAAAAGTCCTGTTTCATCAAGATAACGCCCGTGTTCACACGTCAGTACAGTCAATGGCTGAAACTCACAACTGTGGCTTTGAACTGTTACCGCATCCGCCGTATTCACCTGATCTGGCACCATCAGACTTCTTTCTGTTCCCTAACCTAAAAAAGCACTTGGGAGGTCAAAGATTTTCGACAAACGACGAGGTCAAAGCAGCTGTAGACGCATATTTTGACTCTAAGGAAGAATCATTTTTTTCAACGGTAGGTCAAAGATTTTCGACAAAGAGAGGTAAAGCAGCTGTAGACGATTTTTGACTCTAAGGAAGAATCATTTTTTTTCAACGGTCTAAATGCTTGGAAGGGGAGGTGGCAAAAGTGTATTGAACTTGATGGTGATTATGTAGAAAAATAAAAATATAACTGATTTAGTATGTGTTTATTTTCTTGGTTAGGCCGAGTACTTTTCAATCCACCCTCGTAATTTGCAAACGAGAAGGGATATGATATTTCAAAATGACGGTGCTGCTTGCCATTTTGAAAGACAAGTGAGGGAGCACCTTAACAGAACTTTCCCAGGAAGGTGGATTTGGCGTGCAGGGCCAATCGAATGGCCTGCACGCTCACCAGATTTAAACCCTATAGATTTTTTATTTGGGGATTCTACAAAGAGATGGTGTATGCTAGAGAAATTAATTCGGAAAATGAATTAAGGGAAAAATTGAGACAGTGCGCAGAAAAAATCAAAGAAAATACGAATGCTTTTCGAAGACTAAAAGCAAATTTTTTAAGACGATGTAGACTGTGTATCGAAGTTAATGGCCGCCATTTCGAAAATTTACTTTAAATAAATTTATCTTAATTTATTTACTAGTTTTATTATGAATCTTGAAATCATTTGTCCAGAACGTAGTAAAATGATACCTTTTTGTCAATAAATTTAAACAATAAGTAAAGACCCTGGATGTTATTTTTGCTAACCTGAAGCATTTACTATCTTAGTTTAGCCCTAGAAATGATAAAAAGATTTTTTAAATCAAATTAACTATTCAGGTAGTTTCCTGTCTGAGTAACTTCAGAATTCTGTAACAGAAAAACTGGTCTATTAAGTGTCATTTTTTTAATGTTATTATGAAATATTAAGGTACTGCCAAGTTTTTGAAATTAATTAGAAAGTATGAAATCATTTATTACTATTTTTCATTTAATGTTGAAAATTCAAGCCCCACTCTCCTGACAGAAAATTTTTAAGTTTCGATTAAAATTAGTGTATCTTCGGTGAATGTTAGGAAGCTAATTATTTTATGCATAATAGGGCAACTCATAAGGATCATGCTACAAACAAAAAAACTTGGAAAAAATCTCACAATTACATTTTTTTAATGTTAGGCTGTTTAGGATGAACATTTTCAAAAAAAAAAAGGATAAAAAAAATGATAACTCGAAAACTACAAAAAATCGCGGAACATACTTAGGGTATTTTCGGATACCCCTAGATGTGAGGAATCAAAAAAAAATTTATAAACTCACTGTTTGGACCAGCCTGTAGACATACATACATAAAACGTTATAATTGCCTTTAAATACTTAACAGTTCATTCGTGTTATTCTTCTTATTATAGTATGTTGTTGTTGTTAAGGTTCACTGTTCTATTTACTTGAAATTGACAGAAAGAGATGTGTGTGTTAATTAGTAACTATTTATTCTGACTGACTTTATAATGTTAACAATTTGCCTATAAATACACTAAGCATGGATTAGGAATGGTATACGTGTTATGTATGTGTTTGTGAGCATTCATTCACATACATAACACGTATACCATTCATCCATCACTTGTACATTTGTTATACATTAATGTATGTTTGAGTTTAAAAAATGTTGAAGTCAGCATTTTGATTTAAACTTGTATCAGTTTTAAATAATTTCATTTTCGCCCTTGGTTTTTGTCAAACCTCTAAAACAATTTTGGAAGGTATCAACTGACAGAATATTATGTTATTACCTTGTGAGAATGCCCATACACTGAGATCCATGTCATTCTTACCTAACCATATTCGATTTAATGCTTATATAAGAAGATCGGAGGATGGATGTGGTGTTAGGGTCATAGGATAAACTCAACACAATCATACCCGAAAACAGTGTTTTTCACACAACTGCTTTATTTTACATCATTCTAGCTTCTCAACTTACTTTATATAGTATTGTAAGTCTGCCGCATCTATTGAATCATAATTTTTCACATTGAATTTGGTTTTTGGTGATTTTGGTTTCTCGTTAAATCAAACAAAAATATTTAACCAAATTCAATTTTGCATATTATAATTCAGTTGCATATATTGTACACCCAGACTCAAATTCAATTAGTTTGAATCTGAGTGTACAATTTATGTAAAACGCCCCATAGGAACTTAAGAACACGCAAGGAGTGTTTCCTGTAGAAGAGCAGGCTTTAACAGGCTTCTCCTGAGCAAACTCACTCCATCGTACATCTCATATTTAACTTCGCCTAGTGTGTTCCTTACCTTAATTACTTTAATTAAAATACAGTAAAGTAAAATGTGTTGTCGCGCACAGACGGCGGTGGCACTGGTGGGGTGGGCGGGGTCGCGGCGGGCGCGGGCGAGCGCGCGGCGGACGGCGAGGCGGCGACCGACGAGCCGGCGGACGTGCCCGCGCCACCCGACGCGCCACCTCCCGCCGAGGTGAAGGCCGAGTGATCCGCGTATAGGCGCACCGCGGTCTATTGCCACATCTCACGATTTACTTTCTCGGTATTTTTAATTAAGTCGTAAATTATGAAAAGTGAATTAAGGATTATTTAAGATTCGTGCGGATCGAAGCACCATCCCATCCCCGTTTCAAATTCGTGACGTCGAAACGGACCGGCGAACCGGCAGTTCGCCGCATTCGACGCGGCCCCGGCGCCGCGCGAGAGAAGCTCCGTTTGTTTGTATGTAAATATATAGATCGTACGGACATCCGACTGTCTAATTGAATTGACTGTTATATTTTAAGGATATATATGTATAAAACGCGAACGGTCGACGGCTTTACGACCGACCGGAGTTTTGCGGGGACTCTGTGTCCGACTGACAGATACTGCCTCGAGACCTCTCACTAGTGAATATGTAGCCACGGATTTTGCATAACGAATGTCGATGCAATATAAATAAATAATCAAAATTTGGAGCAAGGATGACCGAGTGAGGTTCAACCTCTGCTGACCGGTGCGCATTAGCGTTCCATGTATCATAATCAATTATTATATGCGAATAAAGTTATTATGACCGATTCCATTTTTTTATTTATCAACCCAAACAAGCATGTATTGCAATTTGTTCCCCATGTGACGAACACTAAATGCGATGGCGATCCAATGAGCAGCGTACCTATTTGTAATTAGTGGTGGGATGGATAACCATCCAAAGAATTAAATATAGGTTTCTACTTTCCGTAATATCCTCATTGTAGTAAGTTGAGCTGTAACATGCAAACAGATAAAACTTATTAAAATTCTTCATTCTGATTAATATATTATATTACACCTTGTTATAGTTAATTTTAAGTTAAAATTTTGTTTAATCTGATTGGAATATAAAGAAAATAGCCGAGCTTTTTATGGGTTATTTAAATATAGTAATCACTATTGGTTGATCATTTATTAAACTTAATTTCTACGATGTATTTGTTTTATTATATTTTAGGAATTACATATTATATCATAATTTAGAAATTATAAATTGACTTTAAATTATTATCATACTCAAAAGGTAAACATTTGGAATGTAAATAATGTATCGACGTTTACGATATACAGGGTTATTTCGCAATATACGCCATATTTGCAGAAAAGGTAAAGGAATGGTAAAAAACAATTATTTAAAAAATCTCAAACCTGTCCTTTTCGTCTTTTTACTACGCACGCACACATTCGTAGGGTCGACAAATTTATAATATTATAAATATTTCGACCCTACGAATCGTCGACGAATTTATAGTCAACCAAACCTAAGAAATACATTTTGACAGCTGTCAGATTTATTGCACCAAGCATGCCAACCAAAAAATGGGAACGTATAATATTCGATTCAAAAAAAAATCGATTTCGATTACTTAGAGTTGGTAATCATTTACAGTTTGTTTTGAATAATACAAGAATAAACTAAAGTCGGATAATTTAAAACAAGATTTATCATTTTCTTCGTATTTGTTGTTACTGTTAATTTATTCAATCACTTTCAGTACAACTAGGTGAGCTGTCGCTGTCTATATTATTATTTGATTTCCATAATGCAGTCAAAACTAATGTTTCTTTCAAAGTTATCTATAATCAATTTTTTTGTTTTTTCTACCACTTCTGCCCAATCATCCTTTATGACATGGGCACATGCTTCAACGAATATAAAAGAAACAGTCCAAAAAGTTAAGGCCGAGTCACAATATAAGAAGACAAACACAAAATCGCAAAATTACGCTCAGTAAGCTGCCGAAATGTCGGGAGATTGAAATTACGTAGTGGGTTTTTTTAGCACGGTCTTGTATGAGTTTTTTTTGCCTACACAAATTTAAGTTGTCAAAGTAAACAATATTCATGTAATTTAAGGAATTTTAATATTAAAAAAAATAAGTAATACATTAAAAAATTAATGATTAGATTGTTTTAATATTTTTATCGATTATTTGAATTTTTTTCCCGATTATTCGCATAACAATGAATTTTAATCATCCAAACACTACGGTAAGTTATATAGCCACATATCATTGAAACTACGTCAAGTAAAAAAAGTTGATACTGGTTATTTTTTTAATATTTTGCTTTGTTTGAAAGATTCGAATTTAAATTAGTGATAAAAAACTATACACGTTGTAATGAAATATAGATAACTTCATAATTCTTCGGATTCACGCAAAAGGTTAGTTAAAAATCGTGTGAGTACGCTTGTGCAAAGTTATTGCGGAATAATTAATGTGAAACGTGAAAAGGTATTTCTTAGATTTGCTTGACTATAGTTACCTTGTCGCCCGTCTTCCCGCGCATTTCGCTTCAGTTAACCGTTACACCGCTAGATACCTACGTGCGCCCGGCCGGCTGACAGCTGATAGTGTGTTCGTGACCTCATTACGTAAGAGTGCTGTTTTTAACCTTTTCAGCGCCAAAGTCGCCTATACTTGACCAGCAACTCTGAGCGCCAACGGCGTCTATAGTTGACAAAAAACCCGGCCCACAAAAATATGAAATACAGATATTGAAAAATTATTACTGATATTTTAATTCTACACTCCTCAAAAAAGAATAACCCAGCAACATGTGAGTATAAAAACAAGTCTCCTAGAGCCACAAGTACTAAAAAACATTGAACTAAAAAAAATTGATTTTTATCTAAGCAAATACTATGTCCAGCACGCCAAAGTCCTCTATATTTGACCGCTAGTGTTGTAATGCGTTAGGCATAGATTTATTGAAAACTATTCAAAATTAAAAGCAAACGTGTTATTTTTTTTAAATTATTATTGATATTTGAATAAAACAAAAGGTAAGAAACATAAATAAAAGAAAATTTCATCAAATCGACTTCGCATAATAAATCTAAACTCTGGAGCATCCTTAGCGCGTCATCGATTATCAGTTCATTGGGCGCCGTGGTCAAGGATATACGACATCCTGATGACGTCA
The DNA here is from genome assembly GCA_907164705.1 of Parnassius apollo. Taxonomy (NCBI): domain Eukaryota; kingdom Metazoa; phylum Arthropoda; class Insecta; order Lepidoptera; family Papilionidae; genus Parnassius; species Parnassius apollo. Next base: position 4,898,834 of record CAJQZP010001367.1, on the reverse strand, counting down.
TAAACAAATAGCGGAAAAAGTAGTGCAGTGCAACACGAACGATTCCTCAGAACTCATTCGCATTTTGGAAAGCGTCGATGATGATAAATTTTTTTATTTTAATAATATAAAATTACAAATAATAAATGTTTATTTTTTTCTGAAGATATGAAGAGCAATTTTTCATTTTGTGTTGTGTTTTCTTTCTCAATCTCAAAATCATCTGTCAGCATCAGCATCATATTAAACCCCCATTGTCATAAGAGCGTAAGACTTTTCTTCTGTGCTTCACTCGGTCTACGCCTGCCCCGACACATAAAATATTTTGAGTCAATCTCTGTATATTTTGGTTAGATCGATTTCGAAATCGATACACAGCGTGCGACACAGCTACATCTCTATAACGTTTCAAAAAGGAAGGTCAGCTATGGCGTTGTCCAGGCGTGACAGTGACGTCATCACGATGAAGAGTAGTGCTGTGGTTTACTACTATTTTATTGTTATTGTTTGCTTTAAATATACAATCTCGACTTTGTAAATTAAATGTCACATTAAAAGTACAAGTCAGCCACAGGTATAATGCCACATCTAATAATTTGTCTTCAAGAAATTCCCTTACCGAATAAAATGATTTTTCTAAAAGTAGTTTCTATACTTTATCTTTAAATAAATTACTATTTGAATTTTCAAGCAGAGAGCTGGGTAAATGATTATACGACTACAGCTGCACTAAAAGTATCGGGAATGGAATATTTCCACTGTTCCATATTAAAATCTTTTTAATTGAAAACTCCTTGGTTTTAAAAATCGAATACCATTTATTTAAAAAAAGATTCTCGGTCTTGTCACAAGGTTTTGTCAAACTTGTTTAGTCGTTGAGAAAATGGAATTGACTCGAGAAAATTCAAGAGCGATGATTTATTATAACTTTCGAAGTGGTTTAACACAAAAACAGTGTGTTGACCGAGTGATTTCTGCATTTGGTGATGAAGCCCCATCCAAAACCACAATTTATCGCTGGTTTGCTGAATTTCAACGTGGACGTGTCAAGCTCAGTGATGATCCCCGTCAAGGTCGTCCAAAAACTGCAGCCACCCAAGAAAACGTTGATGCTGTGCGTAAGCTGATTGAGGAAGATCGACATGTGACATACCGCGAAATTCAGGCAACTTTAGACATTGGCATGAGTCAAATACAAATAATCTTACATGAACAATTAGGTGTAAAAAAGTTGTTTTCCCGATGGATACCGCATTCGCTTTGTGAAGAGCAAAAAGCGGCTCGCGTTACTTGGTGCGTCAGAACTCTCGAAAGATTCCACGCAGGATCCTCAAATGCTGTATAAAACATCGTATCAGGTGACGAATCCTGGATATATGCGTACGAACCCGAAACAAAAAACCAGTCACGAGTTTGGGTGTTCGAAAATGAGTTAAAGCCAATAAAAATTGGAAGATAGATGTAGATGTCTATGGGCCGCAGCAACCACTTACCATCAGGTGGACTGTGTGCTCGTTTGTCACCCTATCCTATAAAAAAAAATCCCAAAAGAGTTAATCCCTACCATTGAAGTAATATGTACTTACGTACTAGAACAGCTATCTCAACAAAAAATGTGCGCTACTCTGTGTTCGCGCGGTTGTTTTTTTATCATAGACTAAACATAGGTAGAATGACCCGTAGGTAATAGTAAATTGTATGTATAAATAGGTAAATTATATCAAGAACAATATATAAATTTATCATTTATTTTGTATAATATATTTGCTTATTTAATATAATATTACATGACATTATATCACAATTACATTTTAATGATATTTTATCTGAATATTTTAAAATGTATTTAAGTCAAATATAAAAAACAACCTAAATGTATGTTTAACAAAACTTATTAACATAACATTTAAATTACAAATATATTTATTTAAATTAGAATAAAAGTCGTTCATAAATGCTGGGCACGCGAGAGTTAAAAATGGACAAATTTATACCACTTTGACTTTGATGTGGAAACCTAAAAATAAAATAAAAGAATAATAAGCAGATTTAAATATGAAAAATTTTGCCAAATTATAATAACTTATATATGTTTCTACAAAAAATGTGTATAATAATATATTCGTCCTATACTTAAGTACCCACAGAAATGTCGCATCTGAACATATTAATTTCATAATCTATATTCCCCGACACGAGATAGCGTCTTAGGAATAATTTGTTTAATTATTAATACATAATACATTTATATTGATTAAGTATCTTATTATCCAATGAAAAGTAATTCCTTGGTTTTTACTGACATTTCTTAAATTATTTGTACAATATCTAAGTACACACGACGGCATATTTTTATCAAGAGATTTTTTTTAAATCAACACAACACGTGATAACTCTATAAGCGCCTAGCGAGTGACTAATTAAAGTGCGGTGTATGCACCGCAGTTGAGTGGAACAGAGTAGCTGAATGCAGTGTCGCCTCTAGTACTTAGTACATAATAGCTCAATGATCCCTACACAATATTACACCACTCGAAAAAAATTTCTTACTGTTAATGATGTAACAAACTAAATAAATAAGTATTTTTTTTTATCAACTGCCTTCTAAATTACTTCCCGATACGATTTCTCTTTAAAAGCGTTATTTGTATGTACAGATTGTATAAAAAAATCATATACATCCGATATGAAGGGAGGAGCTGGAATCATAGAGCTGAACCACATTTAATACAAAAAAATTCGAAAATAGAAAAAAATTGACTGATTCTTCATACAAAATGTACAAGGTAGAGGCGAAATTTGTATGAAGAGGCAGTTTTTATTTTCCTTCGGTTGTACAGGGTGTCCAGTAGGAAAGTTCAATTTTAAATTTGAATTACGCAGCAACTGTTGGCGCGGTGAAGTAGGGAAAGGTCTCAATCGACGCGTCAGGCGTGCGGGTTTAACATTCGCGATGGAACGTTGGACCGAAGCGCAACGTGCTTTTGGTGTCGAAGCTTACTTTAAGAGTGTTGACTCGTGGGCAGCTGGGCTCCGGAAGAACAAAATATGTTCTCAGTACAATATTGGCTGACCAAGATCTCTTGCCTCAAATATAAACCTTTTGAAAAAGTGGATTAAAAAGTTTCGTGAAACGGGTTCTCCCATTAATCAACACATTCCAGGCCGCACACCCACTGTATCACCTAGGAAAATGTGCGCCGAGTAAGTGATTCAGTCCTTGCAAATGCGCGGTGCTCTTTACGGAAGCATTCGGCTGCTTTGGGAATCCCTAAATCAACAGTTCACGTGTTCACGTTAGGAAAAAATGCATTTTCATCCCTATGAAATACAGTTAATGCAAGATTTAAAAGAAAGTGATTAATTGAAATAATACTAGTTTTTACGGAATTTATCGCGTATATTTAACTTTTTAATTACCCGACGTTTCGAGAGCTTTACAGCACCCATGGTCACGGGAAGGACTGAGATGTTCAACGTCCAGCTGTCATAGTTAACCGCGGTTACCATAGATTAAAATTTAACTTTTGTTCCGATCTACACTGTATGAACTTATGGTATCATGGAGTCTTGCAGTTGTATGCTTGGGTTGGGATTTAATTTTATTTATTATGGGATCCCAAGCAGATGGTAGCACCCAGCCATCTTCTCTATTGAAATTAGGATGTTTTTTGATTTCAATAGCCTCGCGAATCATCCTTGGAAGGAATCGGTGTTCTTTAGCGAGTATTTGTGGTCTATCAAATCTGATGTAGTGACGGGGGCGATCCTGTACATGTTCACAGACTGCAGACTTCCCGGAGCGTCGATTCTTCACATCAGCTATATGTTCTTTGACGCGGGTTTTAGATTTTTAGTTTGTCCTATGTAGGAGAGACCACATTCACAATCAAGCTTGTACACTCCTGCATCTTGCAGAGGGACGTTACACTTGACTGATGGTAAAAACTGACCAATCTTCTTCGGCGGCTTGAAGTATGTTTTGATGGAAGCGCGCTTCAAGATGTAGCCAATCTTGTCAGTGACTCCTCTAACATATGGCAGTACAGCAGGTACACGCTCGACTGTGGCCAGCTTCACTCGTTCTCTGTGACGTAGGCGCGGGAGCCGAAGCTTGTTGTCATGCAAAACTTGCTTGACATGTTGGAGCTCGGCAGCCAGGTGTTTACTGTCACAGATCCCTCGTGCTCTCTGAAACAAAGATTTGCCCACGGTAGCTAACTGTGAAGGATGGTGGTGAGAATCACCGTTTAAATATCTATCTGTATGGGTCTTTTTTCTATACACAGTATGGCTCAAGGTGGTATCAGTTTTTTTTTTTGTAAAGGTTTTTTATTTAAAAAATTGTGTAAGTTCAATTTTCCCATTTTTAAATAAAAAAATTTTTTTTAAAAAAAGAGAAAACAAAATTTTTTGTGGGTTTTTTGTTTTGGGGGTTTTTGGGGTTTTTTTTTATTTATAAGGGGGGTTTTTTTTTTTTTTTTTTTTTTTGTGGGGGGGGGTTTAAAAAAAAGGAACTGATTTTTTTTTTTTTTTTTTATAACACGACGAAAGTAAAAGCAATATTTATGGAAAAAAATTAATAAGTTATATATTTAATGAATAAGAGCAACCTTCACCTGTGATCTCGAACGTATTTATGCAAGGGCGAGAGCGCCCCCTCTACTAGCTGGGAAAGTAAAAAAGCAAAGCTAGACGGAAGCCTTAAAGGCAACAAAAATTGTTCGTTCACGGAGTGTTGCAAAAAAAGTATGGTGGCCACGTTTGTCTCCAAAACCGGCCATGTTACGACTATTCCTCTTGAGGGACAAAGAACGGTTAATGCAGAATGGTATGCTAGCATTTGTTTGCCACAGGTCGTTTCTGAACTCCGTAAAGAGAACTGCAACCGCCGCATCATCCTCCATCACGACAATGCGAGTTCTCACACCGCACATGGAACAAAAGAGTTTTTAGAGCAAGAAAACAGAATTATTAGACCATCCGCCGTACAGCCCCGACCTAAGCCCTATACTTTCTCTAAAATAAAGAATAAATTGCGTGGACAGAGATTTTCATCACCTGAAGAAGCAGTGGACGCCTACAAAATGGCCATTTTGGAGACCCTAATTTCCGAATGGAATGGTTGCTTCAATGATTGGTTCCATCGTATGGAAAAATGTGTCAAATTTCGCGGAGAATATTCCGAAAAGCAATAAATACATTTTTAAATAGTAATGTTGTGTCACTTCCTTCATTTCCGAAATTTTCAGTGCCGCCCTCGTACACTCTAAGAATCATACAAAATACACTGCTATTTAAAAGTATGTAGACTAGAAGAAAGTCTTAGATTACATAGAATTTTTTAATAGAAGAGGGGGAAAATTAGCATACGGTTCACCTGATGTTAAGTGACTACCGCCACTGTCCCGCTCTGCTGAGCACGCCAAGCTTTTTAGAAGCCAATTTGGCCTTCTCTTCCAAGTGACCACGAAACTGCACGTCACTCGATATGTCAACGCCGAGGATTCCGATACTGGCTGAGGCAACAAGGGGAGCGCCTTGAAACTGAGGAGATACGACAAAGAGGTTCTTTGTAGCGGTTTACGCGCAAACTTGTGTCTCCTGATGGTTAAACTGGACTAGATTTAGTCGCTCCCAAAGCGAGACTCTGTTCAGCAAAGACTCGACTTCAGACACAAGTTTGTCCCGGTACTCGGAGACGTTTTCCCGAGAAATATTGGCACGGCCGGTGAACAGAGCATCACCAGTGCTGTTATCTGCGTAGCAATGAATGTTACGGGTTTGCAACATATCATTGATATGCAGAAGAAACAGCGTTGGCGATAGCACACAGCCTTGTGGAACACCAGTATTAATAGGTTTGTAATCGGAGTTTGCATCGTCTACAACGACCTTGATGCTCCGTCCTGCAAGAATGCTGGTAGTCCAATTGCATAATTTCTCGGGAAGCCCATAGGAAGGGAGTTTCGAAAGAAGCGCTTTGTGCCAAACCCGATCGAAGGCCTTCGCAATATCCAAACTAACGGCCAATGCCTCCCCATTGGACTCTACTACCTGCGCCCATCTATGAGTTAGGTAGACCAGAAGATCACCAGCTATAACCACGGCGAAAACCGTATTGGCGATCACTAATCAGCTGGTGATCCTCAAAGTACCTCATGAGCTGGCTGATTACAATGGACTCCATTGTTTTGGAGAACAAAGAGGTGATGGCGATAGGCCGGTAGTTGGACGGGTCTGAGCGATCGCCTTTTTTAGGGATCGGGTGGACGAAAGCCGTCTTCCATGATTTTGGGACTACGCCTAGGGAGTAGGAGTACCGAAAAAGACGCGTTAAAACCGGTGCCAACTCTGGAACACGTGTCCTCAGCACAATTGGGGGGATTCCGTCAGGCCCACTCGACTTGTGGATATTCTGGGAGACGAGTGCTTTGCGAACCGAGCGTTGTGTGAACTGCACTTCCGGCATGGAGCATTCACACCGCGGGATGGTCGGCGGCGTACTCCCCCCGTCATCGAGATTCGAGTTGGACGCAAAGAAAGAGCCTAGCAGATTTGCTTTCTCCTTTGCGGTATGGGCTAGTTAGTCGTACTACCTGTGCAGAGATAGAAGAGATGGCTGACAGAAATTCCCCTGGACAGCCTTGGCGAGAGACCAGAATGCACGGGTTCCAGAAGGAAGGCGAACTAGTGTCTCGCCAATTCTGCCTATGTGCTCTGACTTTGCCTTGGCAATGACTCTTTTGAAGGACCTCGAGGCGGAATTATACTTCTTTTTTAGAGCGCTGGTGCTTACATCCCAGGACGTTGATGCGTCAGCCCAGGCTTGGTAGCACTACTGCTTATAGCGTGATGCTATTTTACAGGAGCGACCAAACCATGGCTGAGATTTAGGAATAACAATGTTGGGATCATCCGGCGTAAAGCAAACCCGCCTCCAAGGGTATGATGCAAAGAAAGACTGCATCCTATCCCAATCGGCTGACATATAGTTCCAAACACGGCGGCAGCCTACAGAATGCAATTGCGATTTCAGCGTGAGTGGCACCACACTCCGGACAAGACAATGGTCCGAGGATCCTAAAGGGGCGTCAACGGAAATCTGATATCCGTCCGGGTGAGAGGTCAGCAGAAGGTCCAGCAGGGAAGGTGCATGATCCTCCACATCTGGAATCCGCGTAGGCGAAGTAACCAGTTGTGTCAGACCATATGCCAAGGCAAAATCATGAACAGATCTCCCCGCATCGGTTAAACGTGAACCAAGCCATTCGGCGTGATAGGCGTTAAAGTCGCCGAGGATCACGATCTCTGTGGAGGGGATCTGCTGTAGCAACGAATTTGTAGCCATTTGGACGTGGTCGAAAAGTCGGCCTGTTTCGGTATTACCGCTATGGGACCTATAGAGGCACCCGTAGACGCGCGGATGGTCGTCGCTGTCTACGTGTAGCCAAAGGATGGACAGGTCCGAACCTTCAAGACTGCTGAGGCATCGGGAACAGATGTCCTCTCTGACGTAAACGCAAACTCTAGCCCGAGGCACAAAGGAGAAAAAAAACTGTGCTATCACAGGACATGGCTCTTTTAACAAATATTCGTTTACCATGGGTGTTCCTGATAGCCCCCTGTGCAGGGCATGCATGGGAGAGGAAGAAACGGCGGCTCACGTGTTGCTGACATGTCCAGAAGTCAAACATCTTACAACATCAAGGGACTGTTGAACTTCTTCGGGGAGATATCAAGGCTCGAATAATCACGTAAACTAAACTATAGGCGTCGATAGTAGTTATACGCTATAACAAAACATACTATTGTAGATGTACTAACATCCTCAACCATAAAATCATCGAAGGTGTTCGTCCCTTCGACCACACATGGACCGGACAGAACCTTTCTCTCAAGCCATCTTATACACACGCAAAATTAGTATGTCCCTACGACCAACCACTTGGGTCTGGCCCGGACTATACTGTTATCTACACTCTGTTCGACTAACCCGACTGGACCGAACGGATGTGTCCTTTCGACCAGCTACTAGTGCTTAGCCCTGACGATATTGTCCCTTCGAACAGCTACACACTAATCGATTCAAAGGAAACCTTACCAATTATAACAATATTTAAGACAAATTTAGTCCCTCCCATGTACCAAACGCCGGCCGGTAGCAGCATCAAATAATTTGTCTACGGGGTTGCCTACGATGACAGCATACTTCCATTAAAGATCAAGTGGCACAGTACCACGCCTTCCTCTAAACGTCGACTATCACACGTCATCTTGTGGATAACAGTAAGCCGTCAGCATACAGTTTAACAGTTATGACCGTCTGCAACAGAAATTGACACTTGTTAAATATTACAATGCTCAACCATGCTCGACTTCATTGAGGTCGATCGTAGTCGACTGATCCGGGCTTATAAGACCCTTTCAGTCAGTATTACTACTGAAAGTGTGCACTGAGCGTGTTTAGCTCCCTATTTTAGTGGTCTAATACTAAAGGCGTGAGCAGGATGTACATGGCCACTTTTTTAACTTACCGGAAGTCACTTGAACTGTGAATGGGTGTCCGTAACCCTTTCATCCATATACCAGAAATCGTATAATATCCCTCGGACCGGGCGTGCTTGGCCCCTTCATCCACCAGCATCAGGCTATATGCAGCGTGGATCGGGCATGCGAGGCCCCTTCATCCAGCCACCTCAGACAATATTCAACGTGGACCGGGCGTTCAAAGCCCCTTCATCCAGCTGACTTAGGTAATACGCAGCGTGTACCGGGCGTGCGAGGCCCCTTCATCCAGCCACCTCAGGCAATATTCAACGTGGACCGGGCGTGCAAAGCCCCTTCATCCAGCTGACTTAGGCAATACGCAGCGTGGACCGGGCGTGCGAGGCCCCTTCCTCCAGTTACCTCAAGCAATACGCATCGTGGACCGGGAGTGCGGGGCCCCTACATCCAGCCGCCTCTCGACTCAACGTACAACGTATATGTAATAGGCGTTCGAATCCCTTAAAACAATTACTTACTACTGCATGTACATGGACAGAGCGCACCAGGCTCTCCTCTCCAGCTTTCACACCATGATTTTAATAGATCTGGGCATCTTGAGCCCCTTCGATGCTATCAATCTTTTGAACGTGAAACAAAACAGTGATTTGCATACGAATAACTATACACACAGTGAAATAAGAAATTTGCTTACACGCATGCGCCTGAACTCGGAATACGCTCATATTTGACACATTACCTTTGAGGGTGAGAATATTGGAGTTAGCAGTTACAGTATTATAGGATCTATAAAGTATCACTATCGCTGGCGACTGGCTCTTATGGACATCTTCTTTATTGATCATCGTGGTAGCGACTTCTACTAACCCGGTAAACCCGTAAACTGTAACACTTATCAGCACATTAGAACACAAATAGCTACTTATTCTTTTAATCGATAGCACATTAAAGTTAGACATTTTTTTGGTAGATCGCTTAACATTTCGTACTTTAAAATGTACCCCAAGTAAATCATATTTCGCATGAACTATCAAATAATGACATCACTCGAGCAACTTAAATTTCCACTGTACTTTCAACATTTGTTAACATATTTGGGTACATTAAAAATTACAAAAGTACTTGCGGGTACTATTGATATAAATCAAACAAAAAGATTTAACGTTAGGCTTAAAACATTTCACTTTAAACTTTTGCTCTATATTTTAATGATAAGTCATTGTCGTAAATGGGAACAGCAACTTTCATTACGTTATGTAACATTAAAAAAAAACAAAGGTATCAACGCAAAGCGTATCATAGTCTGTCACAAACGTAACAACCTTTACACTATTCGAAGATTATATGTGGGCGACAAGAAGAACTTTATCCACTTCTGATGTCGGAAAGTACAACTCGATAAACCAATTGTGTGGGAAATAACAGGATAGCGTTAATTACTAAAAATGGTAAAAGTGTGAGAACTGATGTTCAACTTATTCTCTTGCTTGCGCAATTCATCATTATCAATAATAGGACAGCGTAACGCACTATACATTCAGCATAGAATAATTACAGTTTGACCATACCGCAGTAAGTCCCCATCACTATTACACACCAGTGCAATGTGAAGGACACAACTACATGATAACACCAAATTATGGAAACCAACAGCAACCTTACCCATCTCAACGTAACACAGCACAGCCTCTCAGCAATACCATCCTCCTTGTCTGCACCAGAAGAATCACCACAATGGACAGAACAACGACTATCTTAGCACGTGTAGAATGACTTCACTCGTGAAACGACTTAAGCGGAATCTCTCGCGCTCTGCCCCTACACTGAACTTTATACTGCACAAACGAGTGGGAGGGTTTCTCGATATACCCTCAATATCATCTAGTCACTAGATCCACCGGCATTTTATAGATATGCCTACAAATACATTTTTGACACGCTTTTATTAGGTCGATCTGTATATAAATATGTAATGGAATCTAAGGTAACTAATTTAACCATCTTCCAAGAGTCGCAGCGTAATGAAAATGGACAGCTGTTTGTAGTTCTGATGAAAATACAATAATATGGTACTGTCGAACTGATCTGATGATGGAGCCGGAAGATATGAACTGGAACTTCATGATGGAAAATAGTATCATAGCTGTTCTGGATTTCTTAGAAAAGTCTTGTAATGAACTTTGACAACGATTAGGTTTCATGGTCTGATGATGAAACCGAAAGATAGGCACTGGCATTCCATGATGGAATATCGTATCATAGTCGTGTTTGCACTTGTGAGAAAGGCCACGTAATGGACTTTGAACACGATCAGGTTTCAAGGTTATAACAAACCTATTATATATTAAATAGTGTAAATATTGACATAGGTGACATAGGTGCCTGTATAAAATGTATATAAACCTATACATGAAGAGTGTGAATGGAATGATATGATGAATGAAATAATATTGATATATCTATATATGATTTATATTCACGTGTAAATAGGGTAGTAGGTTGTTAAGGATCCCACATAAGCCAAGATGAGAAATATGCCGAGGGCTGAATGGCATGAGGGTGGTTAATAATATCATGTCGCTAGCGTCACCTCAGGGCACCGGGCGAAACCTTGTTGTAAATAGCCTTGTCCCACTACACGGACCTCTGGGGGGATCGACCGTTTAATTGTTCACTACTCGTGGGAATAACATGGTGAAAACTACAAAAAAAGAAACAGCACACAAAGAAAATGGAGACTACAAAGAAAAGGAAAAGCGCGAACAAAAAACCTTAAAACTCAGTGAAAACGAAAAATCTCTACAAAAACGTATATGAATCAATATAGAGCTAGAGACACCACAGCAACGAAAAAAACGTTTAGAATGTTTAAGACAATACGAATCTCAAGTTCGCGTATCTCAATACAAGAAGAGCGAGAGGCCCGTCTTCAGTACTTGCGTGAATATGACTCTCAAAAAAGAGCTTCACAGTCAGAAGAAGAACAGGCCGTGAGACTTTAATATTTGCAAGAACTCATCACTCAATCAAGAGCTTTGGAAACGGACGAAGAGCGTAATATACGGTTGCGGCACTTACGTGAGCATAATGCTTCTACCAGAGCTGCACAAAGAGCTAGAGAAACTTTTGAGAAAAACATTTATGTGTTTAGTGATAAAGTGTGTGAAATTTGTACCAAACGATGCTATCAGTATCAAGTCTCCCGATGGACAATTTTGATGGAAAATGCACCATATTTACCTGACGAACTGAAGCAGAAATCAATGTTACTTTTGTGTAATCGTTGCAAAAAAACATGTGAGTACAAAGAAGTACTTATCACAATAAACAGCATTCTGGAACATTCTCGACCCAGGCCCGATTCCAGACGTAATCGCAGATTTATCGCAAATTGAGCAAAGATTACTATCAAGAATAATTCCCTTCGTCAAAGTCATTAAATTAAGCGGCGCGTTTGGGCAATATGCATTTCCAAGCTGTTCTTGTTGCTCAGGATATATTTGGGATAACTGAAAAACTTCCAAATATGCTACTCAGATCGACTGGCGATCCTTGAATTATTGTTGTTACGGAGCATCTCTATAATTCTAACGTCTCCCGAGAATTCACAATATCTCGAGAAAAAGCCAACAACGCATTACTATGGTTGATTGCCAATAATCCACTTTATAAAGATGTTACTATTGACAACAAACTCCAGTTAAACGATGAAGATATCATTAGATTGAGTTAAGCTCCTTCGCCAAATGACGAAGTACAACAACCACACAACGAGCCACAGCCAAACGGCCTTAAAACTGTAAGAGCCGCGACAGGGGATTTCTGTATACACGACGATAAATGTGTCATCACGAATTGTACGCGCTTCGTGGAATCAAGCTAACCCTGCGATATTTACATCTGGCTTTGCAGGTGTGCAATGTTGTGCAAGGGTGCTAGCAAATATAATTCGCGCAAATATGCTTTCTATGACTAATATTCTGAATAAGAATATGATAGAAGTCAATAAAATGTATAGTACCATTGTCGCTTATCTGATTCAAAATAATGATTACTTGCTGGTTCGTTACTTTGATATAATTAAAAACTAATGTGACAAGGTATATCGTTTTGCCTGAACTATGATCTGGTATCCGCACTGTTCATAGAGACAACCAATTGAAATTGGATTGACACTCAAGCAATCTCTCAAGGAGTTGTTTAATAATCATAAGACAGGTGTGTTAATAGCAGAAGGCAAATCACTAGGAGTCATGGTGTACGACGGAAAATACTATTTTAAATAAATAAATAAATAAGCCTTTTATTTTCATGCTGTTTTACAATAGATAGTTATGCATCCCGGTATTCACGGAACTGCACCGGAGACCATAACAATTCAAGCGTAAGCGTGGGCGTAGATTGCTGAATTGCGTCTGGAAGACGGGTGGTCTTTCCTGTGAATACTGATAACTGTTCTTTAGCTTAAAGATCTAGAATAAGAATTAGGATAGTCTTAGTTTGGCTCGCACATGTATCGCACATGCGCCTTAGGTTAGAATCCATCGCGGATTAATTAAGTAGTATACAAGTAATGTATCGCACATTAATAGTTATAAGTTTATTAATAAAGTCTTTTTAAAAACGTCCTGAGTCAATTTAGAATCTTGACTAGATATTATATGTTTACATGCAACAATAATAAACAAATCATAACATATTAACAAATCATTTACATAATTAATTCATATTTAGGTACATAATTAATTTGAATTTGTAATTTTTAATGTTTAATATAATTTAAAAATAAATTTTTAAATTATTGTGTCAAATGTGTCAACAATCAAAAATGTGTAAACAATCAAATTATATGCCTTTTATATTTTGATTATTTACACATTATCACTATTAAATTAAAATAAAGAAAATAAGAGTTTCAGTTAATTTAATGAGAACCCCTCAAAATAAAATACTACTTTACGGACTCTCATTCATGTGGACCGAAAGGCGCACAAGCGAAGACTGCCGGCAAAACTTGTGTCATTCAATGTAACAATATAGATGAGTTTGTAAGAACAATTAAGCGAGCGACAGTGTCAAGAAGCTCCCAGTTTACACTGGATTACATCGATGTCTAGACCCATCTACTTTGTCTTTTCAAGTTAATGCAGCGCAGATAGAGCCCCTTTCTGCACAGATCATGGAAGCAGAAGAAACAATGCGTTGCAATACAGAACCCCAGCTATTTCCTGGAAACCGCTCACTTCCAGACCTGCCATTAATAACATTACAAAATATTCCCTTGCAGACTGTAATGGCACCGATTGACGTCGTGCAGCCCAATGTTGAGGAGGAGTTTGAGGTATCATGCTATCTCAACAGCATAGTGCGAAAAACAACAAATAATATTGTTGAAGTTGCACAGGGAATCAAAGCCGAAAAATTTGCTTGGTTTATTGGTGTGCTTGGTCTGTTTCCCTATGGCATTAATGGTCTTCAGCAACCGCGACCAGTGACGATTACACCGCTAGACTATTTCCAAGTAAGAATGTTAGGCGATGATAGACGATTTCAGCGTAATGATTATTTATTCTACGCACTATCGCTATTCGAGTACTATCGAGTTAAAAGTACTATCTCGGCGTGTGGTAATAAAATACGGAATCAAGAAGGATATATTGAGGACGTTCATCTGTATATCAAAAACCTCAAGGAATACGATGCTTACCGGAGAGCCGCCGCTTTGAATGACCTCTTGGCTCAAACCAGGACGTTGGGACCACCAACGTACTTTCTAACATTTAGTTCAAATGATCTAAATTAGTTAGATCAACGCAAGTCACCGCTGATTGCTGATAATCGCCCTGATGAGGACCCCAGTTCATTGAGTATACATGTAACTCAGTGCTTGATTAAAAAGTACCCAGTGTTATTAAGCCGGCATTCCATGGTCAGTGTTAGAGCGTTGTTAAAAAATATAAAAAGTAACGATGACATTCTGGGTGGCAAATTGAAGGATCACTGGTGGCGTATTGGGTACCAGAATCGAGGCAGTCCTCATTTGCACATGATTGTGTAGATTGAAAATCATCCAACATTTGATACTGTCGAAGGTGTCTATTAGATTGACCGCGTCGCTTCCTACAAATTGCCATCCCAAGATGAAGAGCCACAACTTAATGACTTGTTGAAAAAATGCCAGATTCATAAACATACACCCACCCGGATAATCCGGAGACCCGGATAGTTGCACATTCATTGGATGATGTTATACGAAGTGGAGGAATAATATGACTGCTCAAACGTCGGATAGAAGATGTGTGGGTCAACAAATACTACCCCGATTTGTTAAAAGTCTGGACGGGAAATATGGACATCCAACCTTGTGGGTCGGAAGAAGCGATAGCTATCTATATCGCCAAATATTTGTCGAAAGGAGAGCCCACTAATTTAGACTCGGGAATAGCTTAAGCCATTCAACAGATACAGCGAGAGGAGCTAGACATTTATCGGCGGCTTTTTAGAATTTATATCAAAATTCTCCATGAAAGGTAAGTGTCAGCCCTAGAATGCGCTTTTTGCATGTGTCACTTGCCGCTTCGTGTCAGCTCTCGTAGTTGTGTGTGTTTAAATACACGGAAACCGGAGCAGCGATAACGAGTATTGCGTTTTGACGATCGTGGGCAAGCCACAGGATACTGCAACAACCTCTTTAATCGGTACGAAAAGCGATCTGCGGATCACCCGACATATGACTTCTCCAACATGAGCCTGACTGAGTCTGCAATGCTCTTTGACACTTACTACCAGAAGAACCAAAGCGAAGAAAGCATTGATCAAAACAATGAGGACACATCAACTCGAACACGTCGGCAATTGATTACGTTAACAGACCACAGCAAAATGATCGTAAGAACTGTGCCTGCTGCTCTTCGAGTACCATACTTCATAGCGTCCACTGATGCGGAGAACTTTTATTACAGTTTACTGATTCAGTATATACTTTATCGCGCAGAAGCAGAACTGTTACAAGGGTTTTATAGTGCAAGAGAGGCTTTCTTAGCTCAGGAAGAGCAGTTGAAGGCAATTAGCGGCCACATAGAGCAGCACAGAGAGCGCGACCAGCAGCTGGAAGTTGCATTCAATCAAGTGCACGCATTTCAGATCCTCGAATTGCCTCCAGTATTGAACAATATAGAACACACTGAAGACTATCCTGAACAGGCTATGACCAATGATCAATTCGACTCAGCACGACAGGCTATGAATATGGACCAAAGACAACTGTTCAATAATATCACGTAAAACATTCAGTCGCAACTACAGGGCGATCTACAAAGGTTTAAACTTTTCGTAACTGGTGGCGCTGGAACAGAAAAGATGTTCTTGTTTAACTTGTTGAAAAATCAAGTGAACAGATGTTACGGGAAGCAGGTTACAAAGTTTGGCGCTCTGACTGGAGTTGCAGCACGACTATTAGGTGGCTCTACACTGCATAGCCTGCTCAAATTACTAGTTCAAAGAGATGGCGTCTTAGTGAACATGCTGTTTGGTGAACATGGTTCCGTTTGAGATTTTGTGCATGATGGACGCTCGTTTACGCCCGCTAAAGAATTAAGATGAACTCTTTTGCGGCATAAACGTTATGCTCTTTGGCGACCTCATGCAGCTTGCGCACTAGTGCGTGGGAAACAGGTGTTTCAACAGCCGGACCACACAGTTTTAACTGGAGCGAAGAGCAACATTCACCGACAGACAGAGAACATTAGTTGCTGACTAAGGTCTCATAAAATGCTACCGGCGAGTTTGCGCTTGAAAAAGCACTGAGTATTTATCCAACAAACCAAGTAGAGAAGCACAACAATGAAGTTCTTAAAACAAACAAAAAGGTACTCACATGTGCGACATAAAGGCTCAAGACCACATTATTGACGCGACCCGAAACCTTGGAAATACTTCATTGGATTCCATTATTCTCAGCGATATAAATAAAACGGGTGGATTACCGAGAAAATTAAGAAAAGAAAATTTTCAAAGGGGCTAAAATCATGTTGCGATCCAATATAGACGTGGAGAAGGGGCTAGTGAATGGGAGTATCGAATTCATCTCGGACATCGTCTGGCCGCACATTAGACGCGACCAAATGTCCAACTCGACTCTCGATGACGGGGGGAGTACGCCTAGACCATCCCGCAGTGTGAGTGCAGTTCACACAGCGCTCGGTTCGCAAAGCACTACTCTCCCAGGACATCCACAAGTCGAGTGGGCCTGACGGAATCCCCCCAATTGTGCAGAGGACGTGTGCTACAGAGTTGGTACCGGTTTTAACGCGTCTTTTCCGGTACTCCTACTGCCTAGGCGTAGTCCCAAAATCATGGAAGACGGCTTTCTTCCACCCGATCCCTAAAAAAGGCGACCGATCAGACCCGTCCAACTACCGGTCTATGGCCATCACCTCCTTGTTCTCCAAAACAATGGAGTCCATTGTAAACTGCCAGCTCATGAGGATCACCGGCTGATTAGTGATCGCCAACACGGTTTTCGCCGCAGTCGATCAGCTGGTGATCTTCTGGTCTACCTAACTCATAGATGGGCGGAGGCAGTAGAGTCCAAGGTCCTCCCCTTTGGCCGTTAGTTTAGTTAGTTTGGACATTGTGAAGGCCTTCGATTGGGTTTGGCACAAAGCACTTCTTTCGAAGCTCCCTTCCTATGGGCTTCCCGAGAAATTGTGCAATTGGATCACTAACTTTCTTGTAGATTAGAGCATCAAGGTTCCACAAGGCTGCGTGCTATCGCCAACGCTGTTTCTTCTGCATATCAATGATATGTTGCAAACCCGTAACATTCATTGCTGTGCAGATGACAGCACTGGTGATGCTCTGTACACCGGCCGTGCCAATATTTGTCGGGAAAACGTCTCCGAGAACCGGAGCAAACTTATGTCTGAAGTTGAGCCTTTGCTGTATTGGGGGCGACTAAATCTAGTCCAGTTTAACCCTCAGAACACACAAGTTTGCGCGTTAACCGCTAAAAAGAACCCCTTTGTCAGTTTAAAGGCACTCCCCTTGTTGCCTCAGCCAGTATCGGAATCCTCGGCGTCGACATATCGAGTGATGTGCAGTTTCATGTTCACTTGGAAGAGAAGTCCAAATTGACCTCTAAAAAGCTTGGCGTGCTCAGCAGAGCGGGACAGTATTTCATGCCGGCACACCGCCTACAACTTTACAAGGCGCAGGTTCGGCCGCACATGGAATACTGTTCCTATCTCTGGGCTGGAGCTCCCCAGTACCAGCTCCTTCCACTTGACCGCATCCAGCGCAGAGCGGCTCGAATCGTAGACGACCGAGTGCTTTCCGATCGGCTCGATTCACTGGCGCTGCGAAGAGATGTTACATCTCTTTGCATTTTCATGGGGAATGCTCTAATTGTTCGGATTAATCCCAACCGCCAAATTTCATGAACGCACTACGCGGCAAACGTCCCGATACCATCCACACCATCTGGATGCTTGGCGGTCCACCACTGTACGTTTCACTTTTTCTTTGTGTTATTTTGATATGACCTGGGGACCTTCAAGAAAAGAGCTTACTCCTTTCTAAAGGGCCGGCAACGCATCTGCAATTCCCCTGGTGTTACGGTTGATCATGAGCGGCGATAGTCACTTAACATCAGGTGAGCCGCATGCTCGTTTGCCCCCTCTTCTATTAAAAAAAAACCTAATTCAGCCTATAGGCATCCAGTTCCCGGTCAAGTATAGCTACGGTACGGTGGAAAGGCGCATGCTCCCAGTGATTTTAAGTTGGGCATCTACCGTGCACAAGATGCAAGGCTGTACAGTAGACCACGCAGTGGTGTACTTAGGGTCCCGTACTTCAGCGGCTGGACAGGCGTATGTGGCCCTAAGTAGAGTAAAATCACTTAGTAATCTCCAGATTAGAAGAGCTAGAATGTTCTAAACTGACAGATACAACACTATGCAATATAGACGCACTGGCGGAGATGGAAGGATGCGGGCTCATTCGCCTACTTAAAATATTTGTATTAATGTTAAAAATATTTCGTTATCAAAGACCAAAAAGTATAAAAAAATACGTGTGGCACTCGGTGACTGCCGCGGTAAAGCTATTGCATAGCATTTTTTATCAACTTATGCAATTATAATTATTTATTTATTTTATTTATGCAGTTAAGTCTTTGATATTAAATCAAGTTACACTTTTTGAGCGTGGTGACCGATAAGAAAACAATTTTTTTTCTCTTATTGAATAAATGAGAAGTTAATATTGTTTAAAATATTTTTAATATCTTACAATACATGTAGGTTATTCACGAATTTTTATCATTGAGTTATCAGCTAGTGTACACGCATACGTCTAGCCGCACGCACACAAACACCGTGCCGAAGTCTGCCGAGTGCCGAAGTCTGCCGAACTGAAACGACGTTAGACGATGCACGGCTTTCAACGCCACACCTCCGTGCCCGTCGGAGTGGGGAGCGTGAGGTTTTTTTTCGTTACGGAATTTCTGGATTCGGTCCCCGCGCTCAAGGCCCGCGATAGAAGCTATGCAATAGCTTAATAAATTAATAGTTTAAAAAACACTAGAAAAACACGCTTTTATAAATGCACGTATAAACAAAAAAAATTATGGGTCGTTCAAGTTGTCTCAAATTCTGGGCTGAAGTGTAAACTATGTGCTTTTAAAAGCGTTTTAAATTATAAAAGCGTGGGGCGGGTGGAATAGGAAAGACTTTTCGTATAACTGCTGAGAAATCAAGTTAAGCGATGTTACGGGAAGCAGGCTACACAGATTGGCGCTCTGACTGGAGTTGCAGCACGACTAGTAAGTACAGTCTGTTCAAAGAACCAGTTTTTCGAACTGAGACAAAACATGCGCCAGCAGTGAAGAGAGACGACATTCACCGACATTTTTAACGCCTCTTCTTTCAGGAAATTAAGTACATAATGGTAATGCGTCAACAGTGACAAAATGTAGAGTTCTTGTTCGTGGACGAGATATCTTTGGTTCCCTTTGGTAACCCATTGGCGGCATAAACGTTATGCTCTTGTGCGTACCTTATGCACCTTCCGCCAGGAAGTTAGTATTAGTATTTGTTTAACAAGAAAGTCTTTCTTGTTCCAGCGCCCCACGCTTTTACAATCAAATATTATAATTAAAAGCAAATAGTTTACACTTCAGCCCAGAAATTGAGATAACTTGAACGATCCATAATTTATTTGTGGTTTTACGTGCATTACTACGTACTAATTTCGCAATATTAAAGTAAACCACCTTATTGATTTGTGGATGTGTGTGTTCGCGTAAATATAAGAAATCATTATGTAAACCACCTTATTTTTTAATCAGCTAAAATTAAAACAACTATGCTAAAGTAACTATTCACCATAAAATATTTATAGATGAAAACAAAGAATTTAACAAAAGCAAATTCCGTTTGGCCGAGAGCCAAAGAAAGGGAACCTTAATATGAAGATTAGAATTAAGCGAAGAACAACTTTTCATTTGAAATATTTATTTAAATTACATTCCATTTTTTACATAAAGAATGCACTTGAATAAATAAATAAAACTCAACCAGACTGGAAGTCAACACGGAAGGACGGAGATCAGCGTCAAAGATGTGAGACGATCAATCGATCGATCAAATCTTCCCTACTACCGGAGAAACACATGTCCGGCATTGGACTTTTACGGGTTAACCCAGATATATAGGCAAATCTAAGATTTAATAATAGCCGTAGTAGCTCAGGGCCTAAGCGATCGCTGTAAATTTCACAGTACGCGAACAACCCGGGTTCGATCCCGACACCAATGAATTGAAATGCTAATGTAAGTGCTGATTTACCACTTGCTTGGCGGTAAAGGATAACATCCTGAGAAAAACAACATGTCTGAGAAATAAAATAAAGTAATTTTGAAGACATTCGAAGTTCGCCAACACTACATGCATCGGGGCAGTTCGGCGGACATTGCCTTGCCCTAAAACCCTCTCAGAATTGAGAGGAGGTCTGTGCCCAGCTGTGGGACCCATATATGCTGTAATTTTTATTTTCAAAGTAAATCTAAGTTATATGATAGTATATGTGAGTACTAAAGGTTAAAAATAATTTGCAATTTAGAACCGTTGCTTCAAAATTATGTTCTTCAGGGTCAACAGCCAGACAGCAGCACGATCCTTTGTTCGTATGCTGCTCCTTTCGGGACGTTTACCCCGCTTCACAGAACTTAAAATTATCCCATTAATTCTGCATTATTAAATAGATTTCTGCCAATTTCTATTTTTATCTAAAGTAAATTTTCATAGTTTTAACGTACTTACACCTTACAATTTAGTTTTGTTACATAATGGGAAAGGATTCTCAATGAGTCAATAATATAGATGTGTATTACCTATCGAAAATAATATAGTGGACTTGGGAGAGGCCATGATGGCGATATTGATGAAAATTTAATCTATAAAATATTAATATAATGGCATCGGCTAACACACGCTTAAATGTAGAATATACGAGTACAACAACACATAAAGTTTGTGTAAAGAGAGGAAGACATGAGCATAGTAGGATTTTCGTTTAATCTTGGCTGGTTTTTTGTGTTTAATGGTCGACCGCTTTTTACGCCAAACGAGATTCATTGGAACACCGCTAAAAACTTATTTTCAGATTGAACCCTATTTTAGTAGGTATTGAAACTAATAAAAGTACATACTATCTAGTATTTTTTCAAACGTATTATATTATACTTCTATACCGCAATAAAATAAAAAGTGTTTGTTAATCAAACAGCTAATTAGCGAAGCAGAGTATGCACTACGTTTTACAGCGAAGTGCAACATGAGAACGAGGTCTTTAACCCTGGTTCACTTAGACAGCTGCATCTGTGTTGCGGACTCACAAAGGCGAGACTAGGATCAGACGGCAGACGGAATAGTAAAATAATGATCAGTGAACCCTCACGACTACCTACTATATTCAAAATTCAAATAACATTTTAAAATACGTGGTAATAGGTACCTATCGACGTAGGTAATCCTACACGTTTAATATATCAATGTACCGTCAACCACGGCATCTTTACCGTATTTTTGAAGAAAAAACTTAATAAACGGAAATATAAAACACTTATAAATAAGCTATTTTTAATCGATGAATATAGTAATTCTACATTGCTTTATAAATGCACTGCTCCTCATAGCTGCAAAAACACTAAAGCAGCACCAAAAACATAACACAGGTAAAGATGCCGCAAAAATGGCTACTTTACCTATACCGTATATCTCGATAAAATGAAGCCTTTTTTACTGAAATTGGTAAAGATACCCTTTTGCTTTACACTCTCTGTTTAGATATATTGGTACTTTAAATAAAAAATATATATACGAGCAATACAGGCTGATAGGTAAAGATGGCATGGACTCCATTGAAATTCTCATACAAATGTAATTTATTATAAGGGCTGCCACTTGTTTGAAAATGAAGTAAAAATGTACGGCTATAAAAACATTGATTAAATGCAAGTCAGATAGTCGTATGGAGTGTTCTGTAAATACCATGCGATAAACTTGTAAAAATTGTAAAGTATATGATGTATTTAAAGTACTAGTTAAGTAAAGAGTGTGGGATGTTTAAGTACTAGTGTCACATATTTATCATACTTATACTATCATAGTTTCAGCCAGTGTATTGAAAATAAAACTAAAAGTATTATTCCAATTTATATTTAAATTTGACATCAAAATATAAAATTCCACGCCGGTTTTTATAGGGGTTGGGTAAAATTTGCACTAAGTATATCATTTTTGAATACAATACTTGTATCGGGTACTGTGGACCAGTAAAAAAAAAAAAAAAAAAACCCACCAGGAAAACAGGAAAATACCTTCACACTCGGATATTTTCGTAATCAGACCGCAGTAATACTTGTACGTATTTTTGGTACTTTTAAACTTTACTAAGATGTATTGTCCTTCCATATATAAACTTTCGGCTTTATTTGCCTTCTCATTTTGTTCATTTTTAGTCTCTTCTTCTGAAATAGTCTCTTCTAGTCTAGGTCGTTTTATCTTCAGTCCATTTTTTTCATCGTTTTCTATTATTAGGCTTTCTATCTTTTGTTTTCTTTCCTGCTTATCTATTCTGTGTTCTTTTGTTTCCAGTTTTTTTATTTGTTTCATTGTTTCCCGGTTTTACCATAAGCCTCTCTCCATTTCATATTCATTTACCATCTGTTTTTCCACATTCTGTCCGTTCCTTTCATCACTTTATATCCTTAAGTTTTCTTCCTCGTGTCCTTTTGTTTCCAATTCTTTCATTTGTTCCTCTGTGTCCTGTATTTCACATTCGATTTTCTCCAAGTCATATTCATATAACATCTCTTGTACTTGCCTATTATCACTTTCTATTCTCAAGTTTTTTATCTCATGCTCTTTTTTTTCCAATTCTTTCATTTGTTCCTGTATTTCCTGTTTTCCAAATTCTTCTTTCTCCTTGTCATTTGACAACTCGTTTTCTATCCATACATCACTTTCCGTTCTCAATCGTTCTGTCTCATGTCCTTTCGTTTCCAAATAGGCCATTTGTTCACCTTTTTCCTTTTCATCCATTTTCTGATCTTCTGTCACTTGTCTCAATAAGTAATCCTGCATGTCTTCAATTGAATTGTATTCCGAAGCATCTGCATACTGTACAGAGCAGTCAGAGTCCGAATCCGAAGAATTATCTTGGAGGTTTTTGGTTCTTATACTCTTCCTTTTGACATATTTTTTCAAAATTTTTATTATTTAAGTATTTTAATAGTTTTCTCATCTGGTTGGGCTGTATAAATATATAAATGGAAATGATAAGTATAAACAATTGCATTGTTATTATTATTAGAATAAGTGTATTAATATTGTTATGTAAGTTTTAATCAGCTTGTAAGCCCTCCTAAAAGTAAAACATTTACGTATAGAGACCGGTAAATTATAGTGACAACCCTAGCTACAGGTAAAGACGCCACTGTACAAACTGTGGCAACTTTACATAGCCTCAACTATCATTACCTATGCAAATTTCTCTTAAAATTGTTAAGAAATTACCATTATAACAGTTTCTACGTCTTCTTAGGAAGGTTATATTTAATATGTATCAATTCTACTTACCTCAGCTAAGTGAATTCTACAAGCACTTAAAATTTCGACCAGAATTTCTGCTGCGACAAGTGTCCCGTGAGTATCAACAAACGTTTATAACTTGTCATTTGACAGTGCTGCCAGTATTAAAAAAAATAGTGTGACCATTGGCTCATTACGAAACAACTAATGTGTCTATGAAATATCTACTATTAGTAGTTTCTGATAAAAATGATTTTTCTTATTACTTGTCAGTGGTAGGTAAAGATGATAAGGGAAGGTAATGATGCCTTAGTTGACGGTACGCTGCATAATATAACGCCTTTCGAGATAAATAGTATATATTGCGTTTAAAAACTTAGCATATTGTGTACCTACGTGTTTCAAATGAGATCTAGTTGGGGTTCAAACTGAGGTACCATTTTATGGATTAGTACGCTGGCAACATTGAGATATTATTATTATTATTAGGTGTAACTTAAAGTAAAACTTTATTATACTTTAATGGCCATAGAAGCAAAACTATGGATCAAATAATTTTTTTTATAGAAGAGAGGTCAAACGAGTAACGAGCATGCGGCCGATGGTAAATGTCCACCGCCGGCGACGAAGAGTTATTCCGTTTATCCACTCTAAGAAATCCACCCTAGCGTGGATACCCGGAATCGCGTGTTCGTTTATACACCCCAGACGGGATGGATAATTCGAATTCGTGTATTATGTTTTTCCGATTTTCCCCCTCCGCTATGTACAGTCGTTTATAAAAACATGATAGAAACTGGCCCAAGATTACTTAGTAGACATTAGCATACTTATAAAAATACATACATACATACTTCTTGTTTAAAGGTCAAAACTGAAATACTTTTAATTGTTCAATTACATATCATTCGATGTGACATTATTTACGTTATTTTAGAGATATGATGATAGAAATGTTTAACTGCAATTAATTTCAATTGTATTTTATTGAAGTAGATATTTAAGTTAAATGAATATATTATTAATTATGTAAACACAGTATTGGATAGTACGGTACTGTAAGCCAAGCCATGCGCACTTTTGATCGTACAATACCTACCTTACGTCCGCCAAGCAGTGATCTCATTTGATCAGAATTATGTAAACGTGTGTACCTATGAAAAAACTATTTTTTCGTTTTAAACAAAACCAAAGACACTATGCAATAGATAATAGTATCAAAGACAAAGATATGCTCTTTTATTTTAAACCATAACCTGGCAATGTTTCTTAGAAAAAAAAAAGAAATCACTCTGAACTTTCGGCGTTCCACGTGTCGTTTTGATGAAGGTGCTCCGTCTTTTTTTATAGAATTTTATATTTGTGTCTGGACTAAAAACGAAAGTATTATACTTTTTTATATTCCTTGTAATATAGTGAACACATATATATATATATATATATATATAATTTGTGGTATAAAAAGTGAAAAGTAAATTGCCAAAAGTGCTTCAAAATCTGGAAGGCCCATTATGGCGGCTGGGTCATAAATGTGTTATTTTTCAAATTCTCATTTATTTTTAGTGTAAAATGTAACTAAAAATAGTTTTCTTACATATTTCAAATAACTTGACGTTGTATTTATTTCAAATTCACACAAAACTATTTTAGAAATATTGTTCTAAATGTCACACAGAGAAAATATTATTATTATTTTTTTTAATTTTTTATATTTTAATATTTTGGTATGAGTAACGAATGGAAACACATAAAACATAAAAATATACATATTTCCAAACATTTTCATATAAATTTCTCTAAAAACAAAAGTGTAGAATTCAAATTAGTAGTAATTTTGTCACTAAAATTGAAGTATATGCCACTACTATGCTATACAGGGTAATTTACGTATTTTATTACAATTTATAGCAACCAAAAATAATTTTATTCGATAGTTTATACATTCAACAAGAATTCCTGTAAGTTTTATCCATAAATATTGTCTCAAAGTGAAAATATAGCAAAATTTGCAATATAGCAAAAAATTAGCTAATTTTCCAATTTTCCCGCCATTACGGTCTCGAGCGAACGGGAGTATAACATGTCGCGCGCTCGCTTGGCGAACAGGTACAGGTAAAATGTCATTTACTGAGAGACGAATTTATACAGGATTACGCTAGTAACGTTTATTCAATAATGAAATTAGAGTTGGTCATTTCCTGGACATATTGCAGAATTTATAAATTACTTATTATTTAAAACAAGGAAGTTTAATTTGGTTTAAATGCAATACGTAATATGATTTTTGTTTAAGTTTGTAGTTATTAAAAATTAATCAATAATATTACGTTAAAGTATGAATATATTTTCTGTTGAACTGTACTTGGGGTGGAAAGGAGGAACAACAATCAAAAAGTGAATTCCGATTATCCACCCCGTCTAGGGTGGATAAACGTTCAAGCGTTTTAGAGTATCCACCCTAGGGTGGATAAACGGAATAACCCCCGACGAACAACTGCAACACCTTTTTCGTGTTGGTGTAATTTCCTAATTTGACGGCTAAAATTAATCCGAACAATTCCACAGAGCACTCTACGTGTAAGGGATATTATGCATTTAAATTTATTTTGAAAATACGATTATTTATAAGTAGGTAAAGTACGTGCTAGAGCCATGCTGCAGTTATAATATTATAATTGTAGCACGAATGGGTCGGCTCAACCGAGGAAGGACCACGCTCTCACAATACCAGTGTGTAATAGGAACTCTCTCTAGTGTGTAGAGAACCGGAGGCCCTTTTTACTGGAAACGAGGCATTCCATCTTAGTCTACATGGGTGACAACTCATCTGCATTAGGATTTGTAATCCAGAATAGATGTATATATCCATGGGCCACAACATCCACTTACCATCAGGTGGACTGTGTGCTCGTTTGTCACCCTTAGTCTATAAAAAGACATCCCGCTGAAACTACTAGAGGCTGGAAAAGAACAAAGTTTAGAAAAATAGTAGGAAATAACATTTTAGTATTAACTGGTTTTCAACCATGCTTTATAAATATTTGTAATGCTTCTGTCAAGGTAATTCTTTGATCTGAATAGGTTGGTATTGTAGAAAATCTACTTCTTTTATCCTTGAACTCGAGTGCTATCTAGAATAGGTTGAGGTTGTTCCATATAACAGCAATTCTGTTACCAGGGATGACATGGTTACTATGCAAAAGTTGAAAAAATCGAAAAAAAAAACAATCAAAAATGACAAGTTTACCTGTGCAAAATTTGAAAACGACCCATTATGTTACGAGATATCTTCGTCAACTGTAAATAGATTTCGATGATTATTTTAATTTATACTTCAGAGGCTGTCCTATATAGATATAAAGAAGATATTCTACTCCTAAGGGTTGCAAAATGGTGTATGAAGTTTTTAATGGAATTATTTGGATGACGCTGAGATTGTGATATTCCTTAGATCGCTCAAAAGGGTACAAAAGTAAGTTTTTAATAAAAAAAATAATAGCAGACTACAACAATTTAAAAAAATCACATTCTGAAGTCGTAGCTTTAATTTAAAAGGACTCAACAAACACATTATTTTGTTGTTTTAAAGTAAAACTTAAGTTTTAATCTAGGTATGTTTATAACGATGAACGATAAACGATCCGACGGTATCTTAAAAATTAGTTATTTATCTTTTTATTTAGAATCGATAAAGATCCGTCAGTAATTAAAAATTTTACAATAGTTGATTAAGTATATTATCCGTTTATTATATTTATTATTGATTATTATTTGATTATTCGTTTTGTTCTCCGAACTCCAGTTTCTGTATTCCTGTATGGGGCATCCATTTATTACGCGAAGCGTTAAGAAGGGAGCGGGGGGGGGGGTGAATCTCACCCAATCTCACGTGGGAGAGAGGAAGGGGCTCGGAGAATAACACGTAATTTTTATTCCGCAAGGAATAGTGTAAGATTGAGAGAAAACTGCGTTAAATTCAGTTGTTTATCCACTAAAATATGTCTAAATCCTAAACAATATTTGCGAAACTATGGTACCCTCACGGATTATCACACCTCGAGCTACTGAGCTTCTGTTTGCAAGTGACAATGTTTGTATCAGAGCAACGTTGAAGGAGCATTATATAATTACTAAAAGTCACATGGACATGCTAGTTCTCTTGAGACCACACTTCCGTGAACTGGATTAGAATAAATATTCTTTTACGGATTTAAGTAGTTCCTATTCAAGTATTTTATTTCTTATATTTACGCGAACACTACACATTAAAATAATACTAGTTTTTACGGAATTTATCGCGTATATTTTACTTTTTAAATACCCGACGTTTCGAGTGCTTTACAGCTTGAAACGTGGTTTAAAAACTATACTACGATAAACTAAAACTAGTATTATTTCAAATATTTTATTGTTCGATTTTCTCACTGTGATTTAAGACTATGTTCTTAGTAGTCTTAAATATTTTTTTATAGAATAAGAGTGACAAATTAGCACCTCAGATGAAGTAAAAAAAGGTAGACATCGCACCTAGAACAAGAAACTGTAACCAATTTTATAACTTTGTGTGAGTCAGAGAAGTGTTGCCACTTTTTTTAAAGTCCCTGAAAATCAAGATACAATACTACAATTATAAGAGTAGTAATATGCGATGTGAATGCGAAAGTATATGTGTCTGTTTTAATAAATTTCAACAATTTGACAATTAAGAAATGATGAAGCACCTAGGATGCGTCTGTAGATCATTTAAAAGTCTTCTTAAAGATTTTCCAGTGAGCATATAAGCATCGATAAAATATACAACATATGTAATGTAAAACATGTTTATTATAAAAAATAACTTAATACTAAAAAAAAACTAGTTGGAATAAATAAAAAACGACGGGTTGCAATACGGGAGTGCCGGCAGAAGTGAAAACTTGAATGTTAACGTTGTGCATTTTTGATATTTGGAATTGGAATGATTTGGGAATAATTTTGCACGAATTGCTTTAATTATCACACACGAACATTCGCGCAAGCTCCCTGCGCCGCCTAAACGAAACAGCAAGCGCAGGCACACATTTTCGCCGTGCCGTAGAAAGAGAGGGGAATACTTCCTCTCCTACGCCACGCCGGCTATCTCTCTCTCTCCATCCGTCTTATGAATTTCCGATCAGGGTCACGTATCCTAACGCGAGTTTAAAATTTTTTACCCATTACAAAAAAGTGTACGCCTCTAAAGAAGTTTTCACTTCAAAAATAAATTTCCATGGAATTAAAAATATACTTTTCTTAATGAAAAAGATATATTTTAGTAAATGCAAAATAAAACAAACTCCAGTCGGGGGCACAAAGGAGTGTTCTAATTTGTACCCCGGGTAGGAGAGATACGAAGTATCAGCCGGAGAGAACACCTAAGTCTCGGTTAAAAAGAGCAAGGCCGGCTTCACCATCTCCGGGTGGTAGTGGACATCATTAAGCTTGGGATGAAGTGTCCTGATGTTGCGAAAATTCACGGATAGCGTGACAGGGGTCGCCTTGATCTTATTGCTCCGCTTGCCGCTAGCAGTTTTAGTCGCGAGCAGAATTCCCTCCCCCCTCCCCCAGAATACGCGGAGCAGCCTAAGCAACCAAGCTCAGGAAGAGTAAAGTAGCTTAGTCGTGGATGCTCAGCGAGGGATTCTCCGTCACCAGGAGTGAGGGTACCCTCTTGGTGTAGTTTTTATTTGATTCCGCTACGATTTTAAGAGGGAGGGAAATTGGGCATCCAGCCCAAGCGAAACGCAGAGGTAAACCTCTATTCACGCAGGTATATTGTGAGGTCGTAGTACCACCCCGGTTCAAGCCGGCCGATCCATGCGACATCAATAGCCACTGCATGACTCTACCACTGTTAAGTCAAGAGGATATCTGCCATTTTGGTTCATTTCAGCTCAGTCTTATAGCAGCTACCCTTCATTTTTCTTATAGAATAATGTGACAAACGAGCACACAGTCCACCTGATGGTAAGTGGTAGCTGTGGCCCATAGACATCTACATATATCCTCGATTACGAATCAAAATGCAGATGCGTTGTCACCCATGAGGACTAAGATGGAATGTCTCGTTTCCAGTAAAAAGGGTCTCCGGTTCTCTACACTCACCATACGAAACACAGCAGCATTAAGCTACTATTTTACAGTATTCTGTGAGAGAGTGGTCCTCCCCCGGCCGAGCCAACCCATTCGTGCTATAACTATACTGCTAATAGTATAACTGCAGCATGGCTCTAACAAGTAAAAAATTCATGTCTTATTAAAATATTCATTAAGTAAAGTAAAGTAAAGTTAAGATAAGTGAGGGGGGCGGGGTAGCCTATAATCATAAATATTTTTTGATAGTAAAATAGTTTGTAAGTACTCAACAATTAAAACAGAAACATCAGCTACTTAAATAATTAAATATTTACCTTGATTTCAATTTGATGTAACATAGTTGTTACTAATAAAAAAAATATGCTGACTATATATATTTTTATAACCTAGCCTTAAATTAATTACCCAAATCTTGGACCATTAGAAATAAGAAATATTGGCAACATTCTCCCGTTACGTAATTTCGAAACATTGACATTCGTGCTTCGAATAACCTTTAAAATTGTATTGGAATAACAAATTAAAATATAGTTAAATGAGTGTTACGAATGAAACGATATTGCTTTAGACTTTTTGTTCACTTTAGTATTGTTTTTACTCCATTTAACTACATAGGACGGTATTTTATAGGCAAATTTACTGCACGACGCCCCGTAGAACTTGACGCCCCGGGAAGTACTGAGCGAAAATGAGCGTAGTTTGATGCATGTGCGTGCGTCAACGCGTTGTGCGTGCTTGCGTATAAAGGAGCGGAGTTTTTTGGCTTCACCAATAATAAAGGCCGCGCTGTATCATTTACTTCATCTGAGATTAGCACACAGACCACCTGATGGTAAGTGGATGCTGTGGCCCATAGACATCTACATTTATCTTCAATTAAGAATCAAAATGCAGATGCGTTGCCAGCCCTGAGGACTGAGGTGGAATGTCTCATTTCCAAAAATTAACCATACGAAACACAGCAGCATCAAGCTGCTATTTTACGCTGGTATTCTGTGAGAGCGTGGTCCTACCCTGGTCGAGCCGTCCCATTCGTGCTGCAATCACAATATAGCTGCAGCATGGCTCTACCACGTAAAAATTAAAATAATTATGCTAACTATGTTCGTTTTTTAATAAATCCTAATCTATCAAGCACATAATGACGTTAAATGAGTATCAGTAATGAAGTATGAATACACTTGATGTTTGTGATTAAGTTTACTAGAGTATTTGTAAAACTAATTAGTACGAAGTTCTGTAATCAGTTCCTACGTTATCTTTTAATAGCTTGATAACATCGCAAAATGGATCACGGGGTTTCATATCGAAATTGGTAATACAATTCGTCATATATTGCCTGCCTATCTATATGTGGCAGGTTTATGGTAAAATCAGGTTTTTGGTCAAAAATCTAAGCTCTGGATCAAGAACCGGAAGAAGACAAAATTTCTACTTACTATCTTATCATTAACCTGAAATCTGTTTTTTCATCAAAACCTGAACTTGTTTAGGTTTATGAAAGACTCTATTGCCCGTCTCCTGTTTTGTGTCCCTCTGTCGCCTCTTCGATGTACACTTGATGAAATGAGGTAATGCATAAAAATATGCACTACCTCATATCATCCCGTATACACCGCCATTGCGGTTAAATTAAAGTAACTTTATAATTCGAGTATATACAAAATTGGAGATAAATGAGAAATAATTGACTACGAAAATATTTAGCGCTATCTTTGCCCGTGACTTATTTTGCATGTTTTCATTAATTTTTTTAATGCTGATAAGTTGTTTTTTTTTAATCGATTGGAAGCTTCATTACTATTGGCTATGGGTACGTAGTACTATTATTTATTCTGTGCTATGGGCCTAATTTACGTTTTATGAATAACGCTACTGTTCAAAATTAAAAAGGTACCTATGTATTATTTCATAAGGTATAACTTCACTAGTAAAACCCATCAAATGCATGGATAACTGACACACCTAGGGCTCTGTATAATCAGAGAATAAATATGGTATAATAAAATAATTTTATAAACTCTCGCTCGCGTTTCTGAGGTCCACTCCCTGAGGGAAGTTTATTGTTATTGAAAAATAAATAGCAGGAATTTATGGTGAATGATTTATTTGAAATGATATGAATTATGTGGATTAAAAACTCTTTCCTTCGCATATCAACCGGTGGCAAAGGATGGTCTCTCAGTTTACCTACCACATTATTTTAAGAAGCAACAAAGTCCTTAAGCTAATTGAGTCCAACTAATGGTAACTAACACAACTTGGCATCTTCGTATAGAGCTGTAGAGTATTTGGTAATAATATTACTAGCCCACGGAAACAAAACCGTCTACTGATGAATGCCTAAAGTACGCGCGGGCATATATTGCTATATGTTATTGTTATAAGTATCCTTATAACAAATTATCATACAGTATATACTATTATTTATTTATATCATACAGTACACAACAACTGATTATAATACAATGAAATAAAAAAATAACAAACATGATTATGACCATGATTCATTAACGTGAAAACCCTGTTATCATTATTTGTAAAATTATGTTGGTAGAATTTTACTAGTAATTATGACCATAATGATTGCCAGTAAGCACTGCTATCATATCAAAAATTGATTCATATTTTTGTCAAACAACTATCTGTAATGTTCTTTCTTTATACATATTTTTGTATTATGTTTAAAATCGTTGTTGCCAGTGTTAGTGATCGTGTACCTAACTAATGAACGACTTGACAAACAATATTTTTGTTTTGTTGAGAGTTGGTTGGTGGAGAGATAGATGGTTCATAGGTTTGCTCTCGGATCCGAAAGGCGCTGTGGTTAGTGTTGCCAGGTGTCCCGATTTGCACGGGACATCCCGATTTTCAAGGGTCTGGTGACACGTCCCGATTCACCTTTGATCGGGACGCCAAATGTCCCGATTTTCACTACTTTCTTAGTCTATAGTTTAATCCATAATTTTGACAACAAAAATGATTACATCTGTTAGCTACTACTACATTAGAATTTAGAATATTTTTACTACATTTTCTCACCAATCGAAAAAAAAAACACAAAAGTTTTAAACAGAATTATATTAAAATGAGTGATTTGAAAAATTCAGAGACTGCAAAAAAAAAACAAATAGTTCAAAAATGTTTTGATCTGCCTAAAACTAAAAAATGCAGTTTTTACGATGTTTGGATGAAAAGTTATTCGTTCATAAGATCAGACCCGAATAATAATCATATAAAGCACAAAAGTAAAGAAAACTAAAGTAAAGTTACAGCCTATATACGCCCCACTACTGGGCAGAGGCCTCCCCTCATTTCTGAGGGGGTTTTAGGGCAAGGAAATGTCCGCTGCGCTGCCCCAATGCGTGTTCGCGAACTTCACATGTCTTCGAAAGAATTTTTCTTAATTCCTCAGACATGCAGGTTTCCTCATGATGTTTTCCTTCACTGCCGAGTACGTGGTAAATAAACACTTAAAATTGCAATTAACAATTTCATTGGTGCCGGTGGGGATCGAACCCAGGTTACTCGCATACTGTGATATTTACAGTGGTCGTTAACCATCTAAGCTACCACAACTCTCAATAAAGCACAAAAAAAAACCTATATTTTGTAGCCATTGTAGATGTCCCGATGTGAAAACCAAATTGCCGATTATTTTTACCTTCCGTCCCGAAATTTTACTTGCTAGACCTGGCAACACTAGCTGTGGTAGTTATTGAAAAATTTTATATTTACGGTATAAAAAAACATTAACTAAATAGTTACGTCTAGGTAAGTTCAACTTCGACCGAGAGGTCAATCGACGGATTAAACTCGGCGAGGTAGCGTTCGGAAGATTACGACACATCTCGTCGACAAACTTAGAAATGCAGTAGCACAACGGGCTTTGTCTGCTAATCTGTTTCTACTGCAACACCATAACAAAAGTTTGTGTTGTTATCCCTACTATCTATTAAATAAAAAAAACTTATTAGTAAGCTGAAAGAGCAATGGGCCAGCCATACAGCTCAAAGAACTGACAACCAATGGGATTCATACGGGTAAGCGAAGTGTAGCCCCCCACTAGATGGAGTGACGACCTGGTCAGAACAGGAAGTCGATGGATGCAGGTGGCTCCTGACCGTGCTTTGTGTCATCCCTTGGGTGCGGCATATGTTTAGCAGTGGACTTGTAAAG
The DNA here is from genome assembly GCA_907164705.1 of Parnassius apollo. NCBI lineage: Eukaryota > Metazoa > Arthropoda > Insecta > Lepidoptera > Papilionidae > Parnassius > Parnassius apollo. The sequence continues at coordinate 4,864,962 of CAJQZP010001367.1, read as the reverse complement.
GGCTGTAATGATATTTATGTAAAAAGGTATTATAGCCTTATCCTTCAAGTCACAATTTTCTTGTAAAAAAAATGTTGAAAAAATGTGTAATGAGCTTTAGCAAATTGCAAAACAAAAGAGTTTTTCAAAACTTTTTTATATCCGTTAAAGTTTATGAAACAAATATCATACACCATTAATTTTATCAATTTTTAGATTACACAATAAATCTTCTAGTTTGTAATAAATATAGCCAACATCACTCCGTGCAGTGATCTCTATCTCTTCATAATAATGTTTTTGAGCTATTCTGAAAATTAACACAGACATTGTCTTAATAGCATGCATTTTACTTAATACGTCGAAAAGCCACGCTACAGCTATATTATGGTTGTTGTACGAATGGGTCGACAAGGGTAGAACCACGCTCTCACAGAATACCAGCGTGAAATAGCAGCTTGATGCTGCTGTGTTTCGTATGCTGAGTGTATAGAACCGGAAATCCGTTTTACTGAAATCGAGGAATTCCATAGTCCTCAGGGGTGACAACGCATCTGCATTTTTAATTGTTATTCGAGGTTAAACGTAGATGTCTATGGGCCACCCCATTCACTTACCATCAGGTGAACTGTGTGCTCGTTTGTCACCCTTATTCTATAAAATAAATTCAAATAACCAGCAGACACTTCAATTTTATTTATAAGTATAGATATTAGGTAATGGGTATCATAGTGTGCGGGTTAAACCGAGCACACCGATCGTAAGAGGATGCTGTAGCACTCACGGACACTCGTAAACAACTTTAGAGGAGACCACAGATGCGTTGTCTCTCATAGGATAGGATAGGTAGAACTCCTCTCGTATATCAGATGGTTTAAGGGCAAGGTATTGTCTGCAACGCGGTCCCGTGCGCGGGTGAAGCCCGACATTTCTTCGAAAAATTTTTTTTGATTTCTCAGAAATGCTTTTTTATTGCAAATTTTAATTCCTTGAGCACATGATAAATCAGCTTTTGATTGGTGTTGCCGAACCCTGGTTGCTTGAGTACTTTGAACTGTGTTTACGACATGCGCTTAGTTATATTGTGCCAAAAGACGTCTTTAAAGGCTTGCTGAATAACCACTGAAAATCACTCACATCTAACACGCGGTGTTTTTGTTATGTATAAAAAGGAGGATATGAACTCAAGAATTTTGTCGGATGGTTGATAGAGTTTACCCTTGTCATCAACGTTTTTTATTTTATTATCCCAGTAAAAATTAATGTATTTTTATAGTGAGACTAATTTTATCTTCAAACTTTACAAAATTTTTTGTTACGCCCTGTTTAGTTTGCTCAACGAAAAGTAATATTTCATAATTGTTACTTAATTTGTTCTCGACTTTTATTTTAGAGCCGTGGCCGTGGTAACTCAGATGGTTAACGTAAATTTCACAGTACGCGAGCCAACCGGGTTCGATCCCCGTCGGCACCAATGAAATTTTTAACTGCAATTTTAAGTGCTAATTTACCACGTGCTCAGCGGCGAAGGAAAACATCGTGAGGAAACCTGCATATATGAGAAATTAGAAAAAAAATATTTTTGTATTTTGAAGACATGTGAAGTTCGCCAACACGCATTGGGGTGGCTCGACGGACAATTCCTTGCCCTAAAACCCTCTGAGAAATGAGCGGAGCTATGCCTTTTTTTTGCGCCCGAAGCAAATAAAGGGCAACCCTCGGATACGTGAGGGAGGCGGAGAATGCATTACGCATACCACGATAGCCGGTCTGTCGTGGTTATGTGGGGACTCACTGTCCTACCGGGGACCCTGTGTACCCTCTAAAAACCGCCTTTGGGGACAGGCAGCCGGCTGATTAAGACTGTATTGTGCCTTATCATGAACGCGACCCTCTTTTGGGAAAAGAGGGCGCAGGCGATGCTAAGTGCCGCTGAGGGAGTGCCTACGAAGGCAAATTAATGTTAGTTATTACAATAATTTAATTTAATTAGAGTTGGCCTGAGCCGCCAGGAGACAGTTCAGGTCGTTTGACAGTTTATTAGGCGGGTCCGAGTAGAGAGTTTCTCGGCCGTGCGGACACGACCCTTAGCGAGAGGGGGGTGGGGCTGCATAAGAAGCTGCCTCACGAATTAAATGGTTTGGGTACGACTCTGAGGCTTTGAAGAAGTTCTCAGAGAGTTTTTTAAAAAATTGTTGAATTGTTTGTGACTTTTTTGTTTCTTTTTATCCCGCCAGTGGGGCAAAAAGGACCAGATGAGTAAATGTTTTGTATGTATTTAAATAACGGCTACTTCGATAATCGATATGTATTGTTCGTTTTATATTTGTATGGACGGTTTTAACAGTAAAACAAACTGTCGTATAATATATACATTTAGCCCAGCCTATTTACAATAATGTCAATGTCTAATGATAAAAATATTTCTCATTTCTTGTTATTACATGCAATGAAGATCAGGCTTAATTGAGCTTATTGTTGCTCTAGATAAGACGCCGTCGGTGTTTACGTGGTACATACAGGTTGTGCTGTTCCACTCCACCGTCACGACACGATATTACGATACACGGTATTGGTAAATTCAATCCTACTTAGTACAAGCATAGGTCAAGTGCGAGGTCATTATACCGCGATCGCCAATCCATCTATAAAACGTTAAGACGAGGCATGACCCTAAACGCAAGTTTTATAATGCCTCAAAGTAAATGATCCACTGCAGTAAACAAACCCAGAAAAATGTATGATATTGTCCAGGATATATCCTAGTTAGATAGTGTGTTGAAAACATGATACTACTAATTTAATACGATAGAAAAAAATCACAAACATACCTCCAAAAATTTCTTTTAACTAGTAAAAACCATACTAGTATACATTCAATCATTCTGATTTTTTGTCAGATTTTTATACATTGAACATATTATCGTTATAGTGTTTCAATTTTTTAGTCCAACTAATAGTTTTTTTTTAAAATCACATATTCTTATTTCTGAAATAATACGTACGGATGTTTGCGTAAACGCCTGTGCAGTCACTGCCGGCCGAGGCCTGGTGCTGTAGAGACGTGTCGCTCTTTTTGCCGCAGTATTTACGTTAAGATTTTTTAGGACGCGTTTACAAAATTGATATAGGTATAGAATCGAACTATTACATTGACATGAGTCACGCACACAAGTGTACAAACGGTTGGCTGCGGGAATCGTAGTCAAATAAAATTATTTTAATAATTTGAAAGATCGAATTTGTTTTTGATTTCTTACACCACAAAAATATACTTAGATACATAGAGTAATAAGACTTAGTTACGAGGTACGAATACCTACTCTAGAGACTGCTTTGCACTGGGAGCCCTCTGCTGGCACTGAGAAGTTAGCTGTGGAATTTGGGCTGATTTTGTCAGTTATGATAAGACCTTACCTCCGGACTTGATGGAGTGACCTGAAAGTGAACTTCAGTAACTAATACTGGAACACCTGGACTAGTAGAACTAGGTGTGCCGACTTTGGGCTCGTTTTATTAGGTATGACGAGCCCTTACCTCCGGACTTGACGGAGTGACCTGAAGGTGTACTTTGGTAATCGGCATTGGAACAGGTCGCCGAGTACGTTACTAGGTGGGCCGAGTTTGGGCTCGTTTTGTTAGGTATGACGAGCCCTTACCTCCGGACTTGACGGAGTGACCTGAAGGTGTACTTTGGTAATCGCTATTGGAACTGGTCGCCGAGTACTACTAGGTGGGCCGAGTTTGGGCTCGTTTTGTTAGGTATGACGAGTCCTTACCTCCGGACTTGATGGAGTGACCTGAAGGTGTACTTTGGTAATCGGTATTGGAACAGGTCGCCGAGTACTACTAGGTGGGCCGAGTTTGGGCTCGTTTTCTTAGGTATGACGAGCCCTTACCTCCGGACTTGACGGAGTGACCTGAAGGTGTACTTTGGTAATCGGCATTGGAGCAGGTCGCCGAGTACGTATTACTAGGTGTGCCGAGTTTGGGCTCGTTTTGTTAGGTATGACGAGCCCTTACCTCCGGACTTGACGGAGTGACCTGAAGGTGTACTTTAGTAATCGGTATTGGAGCAGGTCGCCGAGTACGTACTAGGTGTGCCGAGTTTGGGCTCGTTTTGTTAGGTATGACGAGCCCTTACCTCCGGACTTGATGGAGTGTCCTGAAGGTGTACTTTGGTAATCGGCATTGGAACAGGTCGCCGAGTACTATTAGGTGTGCCGAGGTTGGGCTCGTTTTGTTAGGTATGACGAGCCCTTACCTCCGGACTTGACGGAGTGACCTGAAGGTGTACTTTGGTAATCGGCATTGGAACAGGTCGCCGAGTACTAATAGGTGGGCCGAGTTTGGGCTCGTTTTGTTAGGTATGACGAGCCCTTACCTCCGGACTTGACGGAGTGACCTGAAGGTGTACTTTGGTAATCGCTATTGGAACTGGTCGCCGAGTACTACTAGGTGGGCCGAGTTTGGGCTCGTTTTGTTAGGGATGACGAGTCCTTACCTCCGGACTTGATGGAGTGACCTGAAGGTGTACTTTGGTATTCGGTATTGGAACAGGTCGCCGAGTACTACTAGGTGGGCTGAGTTTGGGCTCGTTTTCTTAGGTATGACGAGCTCTTACCTCCAGACTTGACGGAGTGACCTGAAGGTGTACTTTGGTAATCGGCATTGGAACAGGTCGCCGAGTACTACTAGGTGGGCCGAGTTTGGGCTCGTTTTGTTAGGTATGACGAGCTCTTACCTACGGACTTGACGGAGTGACCTGAAGGTGTACTTTGGTAATCGGCATTGGAACAGGTCGCCGAGTACTATTAGGTGTGTCGAGGTTGGGCTCGTTTTGTTAGGTATGACGAGCCCTTACCTCCGGACTTGACGGAGTGACCTGAAGGTGTACTTTGGTAATCGGCATTGGAACAGGTCGCCGAGTACTACTAGGTGGGCCGAGTTTGGGCTCGTTTTGTTAGGTATGACGAGCCCTTACCTCCGGACTTGACGGAGTGACCTGAAGGTGTACTTTGGTAATCGCTATTGGAACTGGTCGCCGAGTACTACTAGGTGGGCCGAGTTTGGGCTCGTTTTGTTAGGGATGACGAGTCCTTACCTCCGGACTTGATGGAGTGACCTGAAGGTGTACTTTGGTAATCGGTATTGGAACAGGTCGCCGAGTACTACTAGGTGGGCTGAGTTTGGGCTCGTTTTCTTAGGTATGACGAGCTCTTACCTCCGGACTTGACGGAGTGACCTGAAGGTGTACTTTGGTAATCGGCATTGGAACAGGTCGCCGAGTACTACTAGGTGTGCCGAGTTTGGGCTCGTTTTGTTAGGTATGACGAGCTCTTACCTACGGACTTGACGGAGTGACCTGAAGGTGTACTTTGGTAATCGGCATTGGAACAGGTCGCCGAGTACTACTAGGTGTGCCGAGTTTGGGCTCGTTTTGTTAGGTATGACGAGCCCTTACCTCCGGACTTGACGGAGTGACCTGAAGGTGTACTTTGGTAATCGCTATTGGAACTGGTCGCCGAGTACTACTAGGTGGGCCGAGTTTGGGCTCGTTTTGTTAGGTATGACGAGCCCTTACCTCCGGACTTGATGGAGTGACCTGAAGGTGTACTTTGGTAATCGGTATTGGAACAGGTCGCCGAGTACTACTAGGTGGGCCGAGTTTGGGCTCGTTTTGTTAAGTATGACGAGCTCTTACCTCCGGACTTGACGGAGTGACCTGAAGGTGTACTTTGGTAATCGGCATTGGAACAGGTCGCCGAGTACTACTAGGTATGCCGAGTTTGGGCTCGTTTTATTAGGTATGACGAGCCCTTACCTCCGGAATTGACGGAGTGACCTGAAGGTGTACTTTGGTAATCGGTATTGGAACAGGTCGCCGAGTACTACTAGGTGTGCCGAGTTTGGGCTCGTTTTGTTAGGTATGACGAGCCCTTACCTCCGGACTTGATGGAGTGACCTGAAGGTGTACTTTGGTAATCGGCATTGGAACAGGTCGCCGAGTACTATTAGGTGTGTCGAGGTTGGGCTCGTTTTGTTAGGTATGACGAGCCCTTACTCTACTCTACTACTAGTACTAGTACTAGTACTAGTACTGCTCGGCGACCTGTTCCAATGCCGATTACCAAAGTACACCTTCAGGTCACCCCGTCAAGTCCGGAGGTAAGGGCTCGTCATACCTAACAAAACGAGCCCAAACTCGGCCCACCTAGTGGTACTCGGCGACCTGTTCCAATGCCGATTACCAAAGTACACCTTCAGGTCACTCCATCAAGTCCGGAGGTAAGGGCTCGTCATACCTAACAAAACGAGCCCAAACTCGGCACACCTAGTGGTACTCGGCGACCTGTTCCAATGCCGATTACCAAAGTACACCTTCAGGTCACTTCGTCAAGTCCGGAGGTAAGGGCTCGTCATACCTAACAAAACGAGCCCAAACTCGGCACACCTAGTAGTACTCGGCGACCTGTTCCAATGCCGATTACCAAAGTACACCTTCAGGTCACTCCGTCAAGTCCGGAGGTAAGGGCTCGTCATACCTAACAAAACGAGCCCAAACTCGGCCCACCTAGTGGTACTCGGCGACCTGTTCCAATGCCGATTACCAAAGTACACCTTCAGGTCACTCCGTCAAGTCCGGAGGTAAGGGCTCGTCATACCTAACAAAACGAGCACAAACTTGGCACACCTGGTAGTACTCGGCGACCTGTTCCAATGCCGATTAATAGAGTACACCTTCAGGTCACTCCATCAAGTCCGGAGGTAAGGGCTCGTCATACCTAACAAAACGAGATCAAACTCGACACAACTAGTAGTACTTAGCGACCAGTTCCAATACCGATTACCAAAGTACACCTTCAGGTCACTCCATCAAGTCCGGAGGTAAGGACTCATCACACCTAACAAAACGAGCCCAACCTCGGCACACCTAGTAGTACTTAGCGACCTGTTCCAATGCCGATTGCCAAAGTACACCTTCAGGTCACTCCATCAAGTCCGGAGGTAAGGGCTCGTCATACCTAACAAAACGAGACCAAACTCGGCACACCTAGTAGTATTTAGCAACCTGTTCCAATGCCGATTGCCAAAGTACACCTTCAGGTCACTCCATCAAGTCCGAAGGTAAGGGCTCGTCATACCTAATAAAACGAGACCAAACTCGGCACACCTAGTAGTACTCGGCGACCTGTTCCAATACCGATTAGCAAAGTACACCTTCAGGTCACTCCATCAATTCCGGAGGTAAGGTAATAGAAAACAGTAAAATAAATTTGAGTTTTCTAATGGTTTTATTTGAAACTATTCTTTTTCTCTTATTTTAGCTATTTTGCAAACGAAGCTTGGTTTTTTTTTAGAATTTGTGAGGTGGCGTTTTAAATGTTTATGTATGTAAATAGTAGACTAAGTACCTACCTGCTCATATCATAAAACTGACTTTAAAAAAATATTGATAATTAAAATGTAGTTGATGTCCAGACTAACTATATTGTAAACAGTTTTGATTTTAGTGAGTAGGTTCTCAAAATATGATTACTAATACCTAGTGGTGTTGAGAACAGTAAACCTCACGGAAAAGTTTTTGTTTGGAGGTGAATTGTCTGCTTGCTTTGCGCATACTGTGTTCACGCGGCGCTCTCCGACAGCCGGTTGCGCTCCGCCCACTGCGGGACGCGCGGGTGAAAAACGAATTTGAAATCGTGCTAAGAGCTCGTCTTAACGGCGAATTCAACTTAAGAGAGGTGTATGTATGAAATATTTACTCAACAATCGTCCATGCAATGGAGCTCAAACTGTAAAAGTTATCTTGTTATGTGTAAATACAGGCCTCTTATTTTTCTTAGAAGGTGTAGGACATAGAATTATTAGGCATTGTCCGCACTGCCTCATAGCACTAAGCAGGAGATAGTGAGAGTTTCTAATTTTTTTATATATAGAAAAAGTGGCTAACTGATGGTTAGTGGTGACCGCCGCCCATGAGCAGCTGCAACATGAGGGGTATCGTTGCCGGCCTTTTTAAAAAGAGTAAGCTCGTTGCTTGAAGGTCTATGCAATAGGAAGATGCGAGAAAGAAAATTTCTGATAAATTACACAGTGATGGACCAAAAATCATACCGATGGAATGAATGGTATCATCGCGAGCTGCGTCTGAACTCTGAAGTAAACGTATTGATTATACTGCCAGCCATCGAAATCCATAAGATTTTACTGACATTTTGCTGATCTGATGATGAAAACTTATTTGGTTATAATATATTTAGTTAATTGGCACTGTGTGCTTCTAAAATGATTCAACATATCCAGTTCCCGATTTTGTTTGTCATATTTTTCTTTGTTTTATTTTCCGCACTAATATGTTGGTAAAATAATAATAATATGATTAGTGACAAAAATGGTCTATGCCGGGTAGTGAGACTTAATTAGACTATTACTTTAGATTTTTAAATACCTAAGTGACTCACACTCGGCATGTAATTTGGTAAGTTATTGTTATCAAACTCAGGAGATCCTCGGGTTTTTTTCACTTGGATAGATCTATGATTACAAAGAAACTTTTTTCTACTTTAACGGAGTAGAAGCCTATAGAACTGATATTTTACAAAAAATAAAAAAAATTGAATTAAATAAATACGAAATATAAGGAAGTGACAAGATGTTTTATAGCCGTAAGTAAAGTAGGGTGGATATGATTTGAATTTCGTTAGATTTTAATTAATTAATTTTTTTAATTCAAAATTTTTGTTTTTATTTTATGTAAAATATCAGTGCCATAGGCTTCTACTCCGTTCACATGTTACATCCTATTTTTTTCCAGACGGTAAAAAAGGTCATCCAGTATAAAGACTAGCAATGCTATTAACATTTCAAGTGTTTCAATTGTCAATGCAAGAAATGACTCACGATTACGACTTTTAGTTATTTAAGCAGTACTAACCCTCAACCATTACCACAGTACGCCATTTCCATTACCAAATTTTGGTAATAAGATATTGCGTTTTTCATTACATTTTCTCAGTATCGTATCCTATTAGTTCTGTGGATACCCGTACAAACTAGTAGCGACAAAGTGTTCCTTTGTGTTTGTGTATGAGTGAAGTTAGTGATTCAGACAAGCCAACCAGCAGCGAGCTATTCAGTGATTCAGTTCGGTTCGGTTCAGCAACTCAGCTCAGTCACTGTTGATTCATGCCGAGTGTCGCGCGCGTAGTTATTGTTATCGCTTAATTTTATTACACAAACTTTCACTTGCGAGTGTTTGTAAATAAAACGCAACTTCAAAGTTTTAATCGGTTTAAAACATGGATGGCCTTTGCTTTTTTTATTCCAATGCAAGGTCTAATTATTAACGTTATGCAAAGCTTTGTGTTTTATAGTAAAAGTGATAATAATACAAAAGATTTGTGGTAACCAGTTTTGAAAACATTACGCTACAATAAACAATCACCTTTCATTAAGTGAATTTATTTTTGATTGCAAAAGAGTGATTTAGTGTAAGGTTTTAATTTTTAAGGAATAAGCATCATGAATAAAGATTACGGTGAGTTATTTCATGGTGTCATATTGGCATAAAGCTACTCAGTTCAACTACTAAGATTTGTAAATTTAAAAAAAAAAAACTATGTATTGTCAACAGCTCACATGAGGCATTTTTTACCAAGTGGGTAATATCGCAGTTTAGATCTTTAAACTGCTATAATAGTGTACCTACTCATTAATTAGAAATTAAAGTAATGTAAAAATGTAAAATTTAGCGTGACATATTTCTAAAGAAGTAGGTAGGTATGCAAATTGTGGCGTTAATCCTTGTATTTGTTATTTAAAATAATTTATTCGTAACTTACAAAATCTTAACAACGTAATATAATATAAAATGTATATATGGAAGCTGAGCACAATACGATAAATTGTAGTACTTACATAATATAATTATACTCACTTAAAAATGTCTTCAAATCGTAAGTAAATTAGGAGTCGTGCCAAATAAGGATCTACGGTAGCTCAGGCGCTGGGCGCACGTTTACTACGCGAGTTCTTAGCAAGGTACGAGGGTTCGATCCCAAATTCAAAAATTGCTTACTATAGGTGTCTACTTTTGACTGCCTCGTTGGTCTAGTGGTTGTAGTAGTGCAACTGCTGATCATAAGGTCCTGGGTTCGAATCCCGGGTCAGGCCAAAAAATCAATTATTAAGTTCTTCTGTCAAGAAATTCTCAGGAGCGGCACGGAGTCAGGAAGTTGGCAGTGTCTCAACCCGTCCTCGGAAAGCACGTAAAGCCGTTGGTCCTGCGCCTGATCTCTCTCCCGGTCGTGTCGGTTTACTGTCCCATCGGATTACGAGAGTGAGGGAATAGAGAGTGCACCTGTGCTTGCGCACTTGGGCACTATAATCCTGTCCTGTGCCGATGGCTAGCCTTCGTTGAGGTAGGCCGCCGTGGCCGTAATTCGGTCTGGAGGACATTATTATTATTACTATATCTACTAGATACATGTACCTATATTTTATATCCTCATTCTATGAATGCTTCTAAAATTTCTTAGCATTATGGAGATTTGAAAAACATCTAAAATGTCATAAGCGTCTACTCCGTTTACCTACTAATACATCCATAAAGGTTCTTTAAAATTTTCCTTATAACGCTATTAAAAAATGTAAAAGGATTTTTATGAATAATTGAGTGACCAACTAGCTAACAGTGCATCTGATGGTGAGTGGATGATGCAGTTGAAGAACCTGTAATAATTTCATACAATAAAGGCACCTCCGAGGACTAAGGCGAGCGTTTGACAAGGCTTGTGGCCTGAACGCTCTTGAGCCACCTGGATGCATCGATTTCCTGTATGACTTACCACAGGTCGTCACTAGTGAGGGGCCGCGTTAAACTTCGCTTATCGTTACGAATATACGTGAGATAACCAACTTTTGATTTTGAACCGCCGGAGACGCATACCTGCAGTCGTACATATATATATATGGACGATGCACGAGCGGTGCTGGTCGGAGCTGCCTGTCTAAGAACTTGTTGATCTGTTGGACTATTTCGGTTACTCTGTTTCTACTACAGATATCCTCATCCTCATAGCCCAATCATAGCTCGCTGAGCAACCATAATCATAATAGATCATTCATTCTCATCATACATTCTCTTACTAGGTTGTTACTCCATTTAGTGAGGAGCCGCTGTACATTTCGTTTACATGATGTAATGCAAGGCTGCCACTAGAAAACCTATCTTCTCCATCGGGTATCGGCTCTTCTAGCTACATGGCCGTCCCATTGACGCATCAGCTTACTGATCCGTGCGTTATCCTTTACTTTGGTCCTACTACGGATCAAGGTATTTTCCATAGCTCGCTAAGCGACCTTGAGCTCATGATACGAGCAGCAGTAAATAACGAAGCCTCAGATCCACATGTCAGCACCGGCAATGCGTACTGATTGTACATTATATAAATGGATGTGAATGATAAGTTTGTTAAGATCGTGCAGCGTGCTAAATGAAATGCCGTAGTCCCTGCCAACCCCTCTGTTTTACAGGCGTGAGAGTTTGTCAATGTGTGTTTTTCATGCACGCCTAATGTTCCCTACTAAGGCCTTACCTTTAGATGGAATGCGTCATATTCTATAATTACACATGGTGTTCCGTTCAAGTTGGGATACGACAGTGGATTGTGCAGTGGTTACTACACCGAAAGAAAAAGGAGCGCTGCAACTCCACACCGAGATGTATTTTATGTATATATTTATTAGGATCTGTTTATTTTAAAAATAGAAGGACGTTTGCTGTCGACCTTATTTTCAGACGGCACAGCATTACGCCTCCGGAATACTAAATTGACCTTCATGAGAGCAGTGACATCTAATTGCCCAACATTTTTTATTATTGTAAACAGAGGATTTAAATAGATCGATTAGACTCGAATTCGGGTTATTTTGCGATAACCGGCCAAATTTGCAGAGAAGGTTCAGAATGAGTAATATAAGTAGACAAATGGTGAAAAACCTTAAACATTCTGTCCTTTTTATCTTTTAAATTCAAAATGCATGGTAATGCATTATTATAACTGATTTTACTGCGCTCGCACACATACACATGCACAAGGGGCAAAAACGTTTTTGCTAATAAATCACGTTAAATTTGGGATAATTTCAAATAAAAGTATAAGCCATATTTATTTACTAATATTTTTAAAAACTGCAATGACGGTATATCATTATTAATATATTTGAAGTTAAGTTTAAAATTTGACTACTCTTTTAAAAATAACCCTATATATATCTGTGTGATGTAATTACAGAAATCCTAATAAATTTAGTATCTACTACAATGTCTTATTGCTGGCCAAACTGTTGTGACCCAAAGATCTCTCATCACCTACTAGTGTAGTAAAGCCAATGAAATTGTTTAAAAACAATTGGTCCTCCAATATAATCCATTCAGATGCCTTATTTGTATTTTATTTCATATGACTGCACAATGCAGGTGCAATGGATGAAAGTTTAGTCATCTTTCCATCTTTGCGTTCAAAGCATTAGGCTAACGAAATGAATTTTTTGATCTCTGATATTATGGCATCCTAAGTATCACGATTTTATAATGATCACACATGATAACACACTGTTCTTTTGACATTGTTTGTGTATAGAACGCCGATTAACCGAATTAATTGGGACCGGGGTCGATTCGGATAATCGAAAATTCGGATAATCGGACATAGGCTGGTTATAAAGAAAAACGAATATAATAGAATAAACTTTTTTTGGTAATACTAAATTCAAAAATTCATGTTATAATAAATGGAAAGAATTTTTCAATGAACGTTCTAAAACGAAAGGTATTTGGTATAAAACGATATACAGTGAACCGCCTCGAATAACTTGGTTTATAGCATTGAGCTGTTATGTACTACGTACTAGAGGCGACGCTGCATTCAGCTACTCTGTTCCACTCAACTGCGGTGCATACACCGCACTTTAATCAGTTACTCGCTAGGCGCTTGTAGAGTTGGGGTGTATTTAAAAAAATCTCTTGATAAAAATATGCCGTCGTGTGTACTTAGATATTGCACAAATAATTCAAGAAATGTCAGTAAAAACCAAGGAATTACTTTTCATCGGTTAATAAGATACTTAATCTGTAAAAAAAGTATTATAGATTAATAATAAAACAAATTACTCCTAAGACGCCATCTCGTGTCATGGAATATAGATTAGACATTTCTGTGGGTACTTAAGTATAGGACGAATATATTATTATAATTATACACATTTTTTGTAGAAACATATATAAGTTAATATAATTAGGCTAAATTTTTCGTATTTAAATCTACTTATTATTGTTTTATTTTATTTTTAGTTTTCCAAATCAATGTTAAAGTGGAATAAATTCGTCCATTTTTAACTATCGCGTACCCAGCATTTATGAACGACTCTTATTCTAATTTAAATAAATATATTTGTAATTATAATGGTTAAATGTTACGTTAATAAGTTTTCTTAAACATACATTTAGTATGTTTTTTTTATATTTGACATAGATACCTTTTAAAATATTCAGATAAAAATATCCTTAAAATGTAATTGCGCTTTAATATTATGTAATATTACAAATATAATGCACAAAATAAATGACAAAATTTAAATATTGTTCTCGATTTAATTTAACAATACAATCTACTATTACCTTCGGATCATTCTACCTATGTTTATTCTATGATAAAAAAAAACCAACCGCGCGAACACAGAGTAGCGCACATTTTTTGTTTGAAGCTGTTCTAGTACGTAAGTACATATTACTTCAATGGTTTATAGATACAAAATTAAATAGAAATACTATTAAATTAATATTTAGAATAAGAACAGGTCACATTCCACCAAAAAAATTTTCTTATTTTATGAAAAGAAGTGATTCACCTAACTGTGAAATTTGTGGAGTAATTGAAGACTTACGAGTACATCATTTTTAATGGAGTGTAAGCGGAACCGAGGGGCAAGGGAATTATTTGTAAGGAAATGTAAGATAAATGTGTATAATATAGGTATTGCGCAGGGCATCCTACATGCTCCCGCCTCGGATATTGCATTAAGTTTGTGCAGTTTAATAACAAATGTATAGATTTTAAGTTAGCGTTAATGGGATTGACATGTTAACGAGCAAAAATCCCTAAATAAAACAAGAATTAAAAAAAGAATAAACTTTGTTAAGTTTAACAAACATAGTTCTACAATACGGGAGGAGCTTACTGACAGTAATTAAGTTTCACGGAAGCCGCGCGGCGCAAAACATGTAGTGTCTTGCCTCTAGCTTTCAACCATAACAGTTGAAATATAACTAGACTCCAGCGAGTTCCAACTTGTTACAACAAAACAAAACAAAAATTACATTACATACTTACAGTACTTGTTTTCAATTTTTTATATTACGCTTAGGACCGATTCGGGTAATCGGAGTTCTTGATTCAAAAAAAAAAAAAAAAAAAAAACAAACAATATGAATCAATGATAGAATGCTAACGATAGTTACAGTACATTATGGACTTGCCCGTTCATTTTTGAGAAACATTTATAATGAATCCGTATTTCCGTTACGGGTTGAAATGGGGTGATTAATTCTCCACGACATAGATCGACAATGATCATTACGAAGATTAATGTATCTAAATTCCAGACCGAATTCCGGTCACGGCGGCCAGTCTCAACGTAGACTAGTCATCTGAGCAGTACGGGATTATACTGCACAAGTGTATGCGCAAACACAGAATCACTCTCTATTCACTCACTGGACTGGAGAAAGATCAGTGAAACACCGCCAACTTGCAAATTTCGCGCTGCTACTGAGAGTTTGTTGACGGATAATCCAATAACTGATTTTGGCCTGACCCAGTATTCGAACCCGGGACCTCACGCTCAGCAATCGCGGTCACGACCACTAGACCACCGAGGCCGTCAGTTACGACGATCTTAATGAAGATGCACCACCATTCTGCATTGAAGCATCGTACTAGATCTTAATCAAATGAAGGCTTTGTGTAGACCAGGATGACCAGATCCATGCCTTCTTAACAGCAAAATATTTTAATGCTTTATCAAAACGAAGGTCTTGAAAATCAAACTTCAAGTTGAGGAAAAGCTACTACAAAATGGTCTCGTTATTTATTTGTGATTTCTTTATAAATTTGCGTGTTTGTCTTGCAACTTTATCTTCTTAATTGCATTAGCTTCAATGTCTGTATCACTGCCGGCGAACGGAAATTTTCCACTCGCCGGCAGTGATACAGACATTTTTTTAATTTAATTTAATGCATTTTATAGGGAAATTAAACTAATGGAATTATTATACATATACAGAAGTTTATTTTTAATTTGTAAGGATGACTGAACTATACGTAAAGATAAGCTTTTCAAATAGTGATCTGAATAAATGTTGTTCAGAGTAGGTATTCATATTATATTTACATGGTGTCCTAAAGTACATTATACAAACGACCGGACGTTTCTTATAATTAGCAACGTATTTAGCAGTTTCTCTAAATTAGCATTTATTTCCTTAAGCCTTAGTTTCTCTATGTAAGCTGTCGTTGTAAGTAAATTATACTAATTTGCTTAGAACGGAGGCTTACTAGGTTTAAGTATACACAGGATCATCATCATCATCATTACAGCCCTTCACAAGTCCACTGCTGAACATAGGCCTCCCCCAAGTAATGCCACAAAGCACGGTCCTGAGCCACCTGCATCCATCGACTTCCTGCATGTCTTACCAGGTCGTCACTCCATCTAGTGGGGGGTCGCCCTACACTACGCCTACCGGTATGAGGCTGCCACTCGAGAACCTTTCTTCCCCATCGGTTATCGGTTCTTCGAGCTATATGGCCGGCCCATTGCCACTTCAGCGTACTAATCCATTGGGCTATGTCGATCACTCTGGTTTTACTGCGGATATCCTCATTTCTGAGTCTATCACGCAGAGAAACTCCAAGCATAGCCCTCTCCATAGCTCGCTGAGCGACCTTAAGCGTCCTCATACGGCCAGCAGTGAAGGACCACGTCTCAGATCCGTAAGTCATCACTGGCAACACGCACTGGTTGTACAATCTAGTTTTTAGAGATTGAGGTATACCTGACGAAAAGATATGTCGTAATTTCCCGAACGCTGCCCAGCCGAGTTGAATCCGTCGATTGACCTCTCGGTCGAAGTTGGACTTACCTAGTCGGACTATTTGTCCCAGGTAAACGTACTCGTCAACAACTTCGAGCATAGTGCTCCCAACAATTACCGGCATAGGTGTGACATGGACATTAAACATGATCTTTGTTTTGTCCATGTTCATCTTAAGACCTATCCGTTGGGAGGCACTATTGAGGTCATTGAGCATAATGCTTAAGTCCTCCAGCGATTCTGCCATAATGACTATATCGTCGGCAAATCGAAGGTGAGTGATGTACTCGCCATTGATGTTAATACCGTATCCTTTCCAGTCCAGTAGCTTGAAAACGTCTTCCAACGCAGCGGTGAAGAGTTTCGGGGATATAACATCACCCTGTCTTACACCTCTCTGCAGTTGGATAGGTTTCGAACTCTGGTTCTGTACTCGGATAGCCATCGTAGCCCTACTGTACAAACACTTCAGCACTTCGATGTACCGACAGTCAACTTGGCACCGCTGAAGGGACTGTTATCCTGTATACACAGGATAACAGTTCACTATTGGATTTGAAATACGACCCGGTTTATACGATATCCTACTTCATTTTGTTTTCTCGTTAATTAAATATTTACAAAGTGTTATGCAAGTAAAACTAATATAATTATGAATACATAAAACGTAACGTAGGTTTTTTCCTTCTAGGTAAAATAGATTTTCTCCTGTATCGTAGAGGTGTTTTACATGTATAAGTTGTGCAGGGACAAATTTATAGGCACGGAACAATTATTAATATGCTATTTATATACATGTCCTATGCGGGATTCAAATCTACAACCACTGCTGAACTTCGACCTCCTTTTTCAGAGGATTTACTTTAGTAACCACCTTAGAGTATACATAAGGAAGCTATGCTTATGTATAGGAGCAAGCTATGCTATGTATACTCTAACGGACGCCACACACGGTCAGTTCAACTTATCATTCCAACTGATTAGTTCAAACTAAAACTGTTGATATTTTTTTTAAATATTGAATTTTTGATATATCGAAAATTATAAATATATCAATATCAAAGTTATATATTTAAGTTTATTAATCGATATGTTAAACTGACCGTATGCGGCGACCGGCGACCATAAGGTTGCCACGCTTCGAAGGTGGCTTTAAAAATGCAGAACTAAACGTCTCACAGCCTCAAAGAAGGCTAGTCCCGTCATTGGTCTTAGTATTTATAATTATGTATGATGAAAACGACATGAATTTAACACCACGCACGGGACGACAGGAGGAGGTGATGGATTTTCTTCCGTTAGTAAAAAAGTTAATTTTACAGCATATGTATGTCCCACAGTTACGCAGAGGCCTCCTCTTATTTCTAAAGGGTTTTAGGGCAAGGCAAATGCCCGCCGCGCTACCTCAACATGTGTTAGCGGACCTCACATGTCTTCGAAATATATTTTTTTGATTTCTCTGATAATTCCTTACCAACGCCGAGCCCGTGGTAAATCAGCAACTAACAATTGCGAGAAACAATTGCATTGGTGATGGCAAGAAACGATCCCGAATTTCTTTTGTAGGTATTGTGAAATTTACAGGCCTATCTTTGTTTGTAGTTTAACCTAATTAAACGGCTCTGACGGCTTCGTGGCGCAGTGGCTTAGCAATGAGTTACAGCGCTAAGGGCCGCAGGTTCGGATCCCGCACGGAACAAGTATTCGTATGGCCTACAAGTAACTGTTCCGGGTCTGGATGTTTGTCCTTGTGAAATTTATGTTTTTAAACTTCCCCTACGAGACAGGAGAAAATCCTAGTGAGGAGGTAATGTTTAAAAAAAATTAAATATAACCTATTAAAGATGATAATTTCGTCATAAGTTTTGGGTAAAGCTAAGTCTGCGATATTTCACAGTAGGACGGAACTCTTCCAAGGCTCGCCACTTATTCCCGCATACAAACAGCTTCATGCACCCAGTTGCTGCTAGCAACCTTGAGTGGATATTTTTTTTCATTTCATTCATATCCTATCAAAAGTCCACATTTGACAACAAGGCTCCTCCATAGATTAGGGGGCGTCCATAAATTATGTGCGTGTTTTTTTAAATTTTCTGACCCTCCCTCCCCCTCTGGTGAGATGTCGTGAGATTTTATTCAACCCCAATGATTTTTCAAAATGTGGGTTTCTTACGTAAACACGTTGGATTGTTATTGTAAAAAGAAAAAAAAAGCTTCGTGCGACTAGTTAAGACTAGTAATCAATATTGCTGAGAGTTATAAGTGTAATAAAAATTCACTATAGAATACTTAAATCGTAACTACTGTGATTAAAAAAAGGAATATCTACTCTAATTCAGTCCATGGAGAATCATGCGCGGTCTTAAGAGTGACTATTGGAACCAACATGTCCATATGATTTTCAGTAAAATCATCTGCTCATCATTTAGATAAGAATATGGTAATAACTCTAAGTTATATTTTCCTTCATTAAAAAAAATGTCTTGCCAAACCTACTATACTCTTTGGCTTGACCGTAGTTTTGACTAACTGGTTCAATAATCTGACATTTCGGTAGTGGTTAATCGTATTGCGATATACGCTTACGATTGAATCTTAAGCATGTACAATCTGGAGTAAATGGACCAAAATAGTATAGTTTCTTTTGTTTAGATCAGAAAAAAAAATTGTGTGATATTTGCCGAGACCCCCCCCTCTCCAAAGTAAGATTAGATGAGATTTGAATCGACCCCCTCCCCCCTTAAACATCTCACGTAATTTATGGACGCCCCCCTAATCCCACAGGGTGGGATTTACGTCGTAGTTGCTTCGCGTGGTACACGGGTAGGCGACCGCGGATTTTTGTTATTATTATTGAGTTGTTATCAGAAGCAAGATGCTGCCGCTCGTCTCCCGTTTCAGTTTCCTTTTGTTGACTTTTACGACATAGCCAGGAGGCGTACTTCTGTTTCTCAACAAAAAACATTTGCAAAATATGAGACGGTGTTCGTGGTGCGCATAATTGCATTTGCGCTCAATTCTCATAATAATTTTTTAAAGCAAAAATGTTTTTACAAAATTGTTTCAACAAAAATGTTTTCTAAATATTTTCAGTATCTACTTAATGTTTTTTTTTCTATATTTTGATAACTTTCCAATAAGTTCTATTATTTAATAATAAACTAGACATTATTTACATATCTGCGATATAATTTAAGCAAAAATAGCGGAGGCTTTACTGTCTCCATCACTAGATCAATTACCATGAACCTAGACACAAGCGTAATACAACCCGATTCGAAAATAAAATTTGTGATAAAATTTGTGTATGTAAAACATAAATTTTAATGTTGGCTTGGACTAAACTTGTTGGGCTGAGACTGATAAATATAATTACTAATGTATGTGACATTATTTATAACATACGTATACTGCATGTACCAGGCTATCAAAAATAGAAAAAATAACAATTTATTTTTTATTTTTAATTGTTGTGATATGATGTGACAACACTAGAACAGCTGATACTCAGCACAAATATATGATGATATATGTACAAATATATTTATTTAAAGTAGAATAAAATTCGTTTATAAATTAATAAATGCTGGGCACGTGAGAATAAAAAATGGACGAATTTATATCACATTAACTTTGATGTGGAAATCTAAAAATAAAATAAAAGAATAATAAGCAGATTTAAGCATGAAACATTTTGCCAAATCATAATTACTTATATAAAAAATGTGTATAATAATATATTCGTTCTATACTTAAGTACCCACAGATATGTCGCATCTGAACATATTAATTTCGTAATCTATATTCCATGACACGAGATGGCGTCTTAGGAATAATTTGTTTTATTCGATACACAATAGGTTTTTATTGATTAAGTATCTCATTAACCGATGAAAAGTAATTCCTTGGTTTTTACAGACATTTCTTGAATTATTTGTGCAATATCTAAGTATACACGACAGCATATTTTTATCAAGAGTTTTTTTTTAAATCAACACAACACGTGACAACTCTACAAGCGCCTAGCGAGTGACTGATTAAAGTGCGGTGTATGCACCGCAGTTGAGTAGAACACAGTAGCTGAATGCAGTGTCGCCTCTAGTACGTAGTACATAATAGCTCAATGAGTTGTAGATACAAATAAAATGGTTCAATTGTTTCAATTTTATATTCAGCCAGTTTATAAATTACTGGATAAATAACTTCCAAAATATAATGTAAATATTACACGTATTTTTGCCGTTGACTTTTCCGGCTGTATGTTTAATATGCGTCAAGTTTAATCAGATAAAAGATATTTTTAGATAATGAGACAGTATAGGCGTTGACCTTATCGGTATGGAAAATTAACCCCTTTAACATGAAACATTAATAGAAACCAGATACTTTAATTTTATATGACACAACTTTATTATAAACATGACGGCACAAGAAAATACTATGGACCATAGCCCATAGATATTTATATCAAAATTAAAATGTATAGCCACGCCCTAGGACTGAGATCTTTTGTATCAATAAAAGGGTCACCAATCGTTGCGCAAACGTGACCAGCCGACTCGACCCACACGTACATAAAACAGAGTGCTCTGCTACGTAATTTTTTTAATAAATTTTAAACGATTTTTATTATTGAAGTGAAAACTTCTTTAGCGGCGTTGTATCCTTTTTTTTGTAATGGGTAAAAAATGTTAAACTCGCGTCAGGACACGTGACCTGATCCAAAATTCGTAAGACTGATGGAGAGTAGACAGACGGCGCGGCGTAGGTGAAGATAAACGTTTTAATAGCATATAAGTTGTCATGTTTGTGTACGATAGCGCAAGTATTCTACCACATAAATTATAGTACTTTTATACTGATAATTAAAGCAATTCGTGCAAAATTATTTCCTGACCATTCCAAAATATCAAAAATGCACAGCGTTAATATTCAAGTTTTCACTTCTGCCGGCACTCCCGGAGTGCAACACGTCGTTTTTTTTATTAAAAAAACATGTCAAGTTAATGAATATTGGATTTTTTTCAAGCGGTTAATTTTATTTCGCTATGTCAACCTTTCAAGAGTGTGTTATTGGCACAAGTCCAGATGATATACCCAGAAGGCCACATTAAAAGTCGTTTATTGTTTGACTCAGTTCCAGTTTTTTTTTGCTTCCTCGACCTCAAGCTAAACACGTAGGTAGGTACAATAATTTAAATTAGTAATTTACAAGATGCCCTCGTAGTTGTTATCACAATAACAACTTTATAAAACCAGAATCAGAGGTTATTAGATATTCTTGTTTTAGGTGTAAGTTTCACAAATTAGCACACAGGCAACTTAATGATAACGGGAAGGTATAACCCGTAGACAACCACATCGGTCCTCGGTTAAGAATAAAGATAAAAATGTGTTGTGAGTTATCATCCCTGAGAAATGGGGAATGTTAGATCTTCAGAGGTCTTTTTTATAGAATAAGGGTGACAAACGAGCACACCGTCCACCTGATTGTAAGTGGTAGTTGTGATCCATAGACATCTACATTTATCCTCGATTAAGAATCAAAACACATATGCGTTATCACCCTGAGGAGTAAGAGGGAATGCCTCGTTTCCAGTAAAAAAGGGTACACTCACCATACGAAACAGCAGTATTAAGCTGCTATTTTACGCTGATATTCTGTGAGAGCGTGGTCCTCCCCCAATCGAGCCGACCCATTCGTGCTACAACCATATTATAGCTGCAGTGTGGCTCTCGTTTAATATAAAGGCCCCCAGGTTGTCCTCACATTTTTTAATAAATTCATCAATCAGTTCCAGAAAATAAGGTGAAGAGATACAATTTGAATCAAAAACTATGTGATAGTGGCATAGGGGAATCTATCCCCCATTCCGTCCAGTAGGTTACGAATCTCGTGGCCACCAATAAATGGTGATATAACCATCGTCCAGCCTGATAAAGGTAAACCTTACAAACTAAAGAAACACACTTAATCTTTCTAGACGTGTGATCTTATGTAGCGGACGCACCACTTTAAGTTGTGTACCAATATTGAAAAATTAAAAATATAAATTTAAGAAGCTATTTGCTTTTTTTAAATCCTACCCAAAGATATAAGACAGAAGCAGTTTTTTATATATATGATCCTATCATATTTATTATCATGGCGACAAATACATATTATTATAGCTTACGTATTCCCGGTAAAGCAAATATTGTCACACTGTTTTCATAAAAAAAACATAACATAAACACTCACGCCTGTCACCCAGAGGGGTAGGCAAAGACTACAGACATCCATTTGGCACGATCCTGACATACCTCTCTTGCCTCCTTCACATCCATACACCTACGCATACATGCTCGTCGGTTAAGGCTACTCCTAATTTGGCCCGTTTTCAATAAATCGCCAATTTGGTCGATAAATTTTCGCCTAGGACGTCCCTTTCCGACTCTGCCATTCACTTCTGCACCATAAATTTTCTTTGTCACTCTTTCCTCATTCATTCTTTCCACATGACCAAACCACCGAAGCATTCCTTTCTTAATCCTGGTCACAACATCATCTTGCAAACTTTTATATTAAATTTACACGAGGTAGATGCTGCATGGAGCATGCTGCCACTATATTGTAGTTGTAACACACTCTTATATCAGAAATAACTTCTCTCGTATCTCAGAATACCAGCGTAAAATAGCAACTTAATTTTGCTGTGTTTCGTATGGTGAGTGTAGAGAGAACAGTCTCGTTACTTTATTTTGATTTGGATACATGTAGATGTCCATAGGCCATAGTGGATTGTGTGCGTGTTTGTCATCCTCGTAGATACTATGGTCACCCTTATTCTATAAAAATGTAGGAATAAATGTATAGGTACATATTTTTAATCTGAGTACCTATTAAAAAAGTTACGTTAGTATTTAAAAGGGTAAAATAATGTCTATATCTTTTGATATTATTTGACTGCCTCGTTAGTCTAGCGGTTGTAGTAGTGCTACTGCTGATCCTGGGTTCAAATCCCGGGTCGGGCCAAAAAATCAATTATTGAGTTTTTTTGTCAAAAAAATCTCAGTAGCTGCCCGGAGTCAGGATGTTGGTGGTGTCTCACCCCCCTGCCTCGGAAAACACGTAAAGCCATTGGTCCTGGGCCTGATCTCTCTCCGGTCGTGTTGGTTTACCGTCCCATCGAATTATGAGAGTGAGGGATTAGTGTGCACCTGTGCTTGTGCATACACTTGAGCACTATAATCCTGTCCTGTGCCGTTGGCTAGCCTCAGTTGAGGCAGGCCGCCGTGACCGAAATTCGGTCTGGAGGACATTAGTATTTGTATTGAGTACTTCGATATAACTTACAACTTTGTAGCTAAAAGATTTCGATTAATTCATACACACCAAAATTATAATGAACATTGCATATTGCTACCAGCGCAGCGTTAACCGCTACGCGATCATGTGGAATGAATTCGTAACCGCTGCGAACAGCATCATATTTATCAGGTTCAATTTTAAGAATTGTATCATTCTCAAACAGGACAATGGCGAGTCTATTACGATACTTGCATTTTTAAATTACGATATATTTATATAAATTATACATAAAAATATATAGCGGTAAGGCATAGGCGAAATGTCAGTTGTATTTTCCTGAAGAGAGGTTTCTTGTGTCCAACAATAAAACACCCATTGTATGTTAACTTTATCCCCATCTAATAAGCTCTAGTAGATAATAATAAAATATGATCGTACAAAATTTCATGAATGATAGTTTTGTCCCAATTTCACGTACGTTCGCGTTTTATAGCGGTGTTTGTTGTGAACGTAGGCTGTGTTTATTTACGGCGCGCGAGCAATGGTTACTGATGCGATATATGCGATCATGTGATTATCAAGATGAACAACTTTCATTTTGTGTATAATATAAAATGTTTTAACAAAAAGAGAACCAACTGTTTAATTTATGGGTATAGTGACAGCGAAAGAGAAACCACTATTCCATATCATTCCATGGATTTCGTAAAATACGATGGAAAGAAATGATAGAGAATATGGGCAGCAGCAACTTCATAAAAACACAATAAAAACTGTGATTGCCTACCCGCTTGCCAAGCGTGGTCTTATCGACTATGTATGGCAATGTCGAGACAGTTTATGGCCTTTCTTTAAGACCACCGAACTTCTGCTCCACGCCTCCGTGTGCCTGAAGTATCACCATGAAGAACGGAATTTAATCTGAAGAACTCTTCCACCCTCTTTAAAACTCTCCGCTGTAATAAACGTCCAGGATATCATCAGAACAATGTCGGATGGGACTTGCTCTTAGATTATTTTAGATAGTTACTCACACTTGCACGTGACTCCAACAGATATGTGTAAAGTTGCCTGTAAAAATGCCTATGTGCAGCAGGGGGCTTCGTGAGGCTGTTATAAATTAATGAATTTAAACCAAGCAACCGAATAAGAATAATTTCGTATAACTATATTATAGACTTAGTATATTATCAGTAAGATTTAAAAAAAAACTCTAAATTATAGGTCTTCGTTCCAGCTAGCTCGTTATTAAGTAATTAAATAGCTATATAAAAGTTAACAACGTCCGTTCACAAATTTAGCTCATAGCATCAATAATTTAAAATTAAAAATTTTGTACGAACGACTTCAATGTAAATTATTAAGCATAACTCAAACACTATTAGTCAGACTTTGATCAGATTTATATGAGACCACATGAGAAGCACCAGCTTTCAAATAAAAAAAGAATCAATGAAATTGATACACCTAGTAAAAAAGTTATGAGGTAACACACATAAAAAGAACATACAGTCGAATTGAGTACCTCCTACTTTTTGAAGTCGGTAGAAAATAGATGAAAATTTGAAATAATTTTACTCAAAAAATTTTAGTTTCACAAGAAGATAAGATAATGCTGCTGTGTTTCGTATGGTGAGTGTAGAGAACCGGAGACCCTTTTTACTGGAAACGAGGCATTTCATCTTAGTCCTCACGGGTGACAACGCATCTGCATTTTGATTCGTAATCGAGGATAGATGTAGATGTCTATGGGCCACAGCAACCACTTACCATCAGGTCGTCTGTGTGCTCGTTTGTCACCCTATTCTATTAAAAAAAAAGATAATACCTGTTTCAACAATTACGCAGAGTCTTACATGACATGACTAACAAAGCGTTGTGGCAACAAAGGGATATAGATAAAAACAATACAAAGACACAGCCTTAAGAAGCTTTTCATTGAATATTTTCGAAGCAATTTATTTTCAAAACGATTAATTATAGTGATTAAATTGTAGTATTCTATGTATTAAATACAACAAATAAAATACCGTCGGGTTTTAAAAATAAATTTAAATAAAAATAAAATAAGTGAAACGGGATAAAATCCGCAAAAGTAGTTTTAAACAACAAATAAAAGATAAAATTGCCAACATGAATAACGAACTAAATCAGAAGCTGCGACTAAATCTCATTCCATTGTGACTTTTATTTGAAATTACATACATAAGATTAGATACAGAATGTGTCGGGTTCTTTTAAGTCATTGATGGTTTACAGATATTGCCTAACACGTGGATGGGCAAAATTGATACAGTTATAGCTGTGATATAGGTATAGATAAAAACAATCCAAAGACACAGTCACAAGAAGCTTTTCATTGCGAGCGCAAATTGGGAAATTTCTGATTGAAAAACTAGATGGTGCACTTGATCGCAACTCGAATTTATTATATATATTATGTTGGCTTGTTGCATGGTAGACCTCCTTGTTTGCTAAGGTAGTCCTTCTGGGAGCGCCCTATTAAAGTCTGCCGCCAAAGAGCAGTGCTAGAAGTTACTACGCATCGGGTAGCCTCCTTTGTTTGAAGTTAGCTGCAGGTTTCCATGGTCCATAGGCTGCAGAAGCCAGTCGCCATCGGGTGGATTATAAGTGCGTTAGTCACTTTACTTTCATAAAAAAAGCTACCGTCACCAATCTATACCGCGACGGTGTGATGTCCGTAAACTCGCTTTTGATAATATACACGCGTAATACTTAGAACATAGAGTTTATAATTATGATAATATCGTGCTTCAATCATTTGTAAGTCATTAACGTACAATAAGCTGTGGTAGTTCAGAAGCTTAGAAGTCGCCGTAATTCTTATGGTATGCTAGCAAATCTCCTGATCCCCGACGGTACCAATGAAATTGTTAGTTACAATTTTAGGTGCTGATACAACGCGTCGGGTAGCCTCCTTTGTTTGAAGTTAGCTGCAGGTTTCCATGGTCCATGGGCTGCAGAAGCCAGTTGCCATCGGGTGGATTACAAGTGCGTTAGTCACATTAATTTCATAAAAAAAGCTACCGTCACCGATATATACCGCGGCGGTATGATGTCCGTAAACTCGGTTTTGATAATTATACTTTAACACGCGTAAGACTTTATAATTATAATAATATCGTGCTTCATCATTTATAAGTCACTAACTTACAATAAGCTGTGGTAGTTCAGAAGCTTAGAAGTCGCCGTAATTCTTATGGTACGCGAGCAAATCCCGTGATACACGACGGTACCAATGAAATTGGTAATTACAATTTTAGGTGCTGATACAACGCGTCGGGTAGCCTCCTTTGTTTGAAGTTAGCTGCAGGTTTCCATGGTCCATGGGCTGCAGAAGCCAGTTGCCATCGGGTGGATTACAAGTGCGTTAGTCACATTAATTTCATAAAAAAAGCTACCGTCATCAATCTATACTGCGACGGTGTGATGTCCGTAAACTCGCTTTTGATAATTATACTTTAACACGCGTAAGACTTAGAACATAGAGTTTATAATTATGATAATATCGTGCTTCAATCATTTGTAAGTCATTAACGTACAATAAGCTGTGGTAGTTCAGAAGCTTAGAAGTCTTTGTAATTCTTATGGTACGCGAGCAAATCCCGTGATACCCGACGGCACCAATGAAATTGGTAATTACAATTTTAGGTGCTGATATATGTGCTCGACAAATAAGAAAACATCATGACGAAACCTTGTAGGGCACTGACCTTCTCTCATGGGTGTCTCCTGGTGGTCTCTTGGTGGGTTTTATGGTCAAAATAAATAATATGAAAGCAACAAACTGAAATTGTTTTAAATGTTCCAATGCTCGTTAGAGACTCATTTTCTAACGTTTAAAGATGTGTAACTACTGTGTCAACAATAAAGAACCATTTTATAGTGGAGTAACGTTTATCTGTTATGTACCTTTGTAAATATTTACAGGTCTTTAATGACGTGGGAGATAAGATGATAAGAATATTAGCATAGTGTTTCTTCATTTCTTGCCTTTTCTTAATAATGTTCAAACGCGATCATTGGTGTAAAACACCAACACCAAACACCAATGGTATTTCACCTTAATGATGTGATGTAAAGTGACCTTTAATACCGCCGTAAGCGCAAAGTCAGTATTGTATCTGACGGTATCATATGGTTACACATACGAGGTCGCATTTTTTTCATATTCAGTGTTTAAGTGCTTTATTATTACCGAAAACTTTAGAGAATCCCTTTCCATGAGTGCTCTTGGATTATTAGCTTAATTTTAAAGTAATTTATTTTTAAATCGATTAATGATAGTGATTAAATACAACAAATAAAACATAACATTAGCACTATTAATAAATAACGAAAATAGTAGCTGCAACTAAATTTCATTCCATATTTTACTACGATAGTGTCGGGGTTTAAAGATATTTGCCTATGCATGGGCAAAACTGATACAATTATAGCTTTAATCAAAGATGTTTTATAGATCGCTTTAATCAATAACAATAATGTTATGTCTTTACAGACTTCAATTTACTTGCAATAAATTTCGAAAATAAGGTGCTTATTAACGGAATTCTAACAAAAATTTTAAAGAAGAGTTATTTTTGTTATTGTGGTGATTTGAAACTCAATGACCAGTGTGATCACCAAAGTAAGTATTGTACTAAGTACAATGGTGACGACTGAACTGTGAAATCAAGGACATGAAGATGTGCACGAACATCCGTTCGTTAGTACTTGACTAAATGTGTGAATATTGCCGGATTTTATTAACATTCAAATGCGCAACCATCAAACCATATCTTATTTTGTTGTTGTTAAAACCTGTAAATCTTATTAGTATACAACTGCAATATACACAAAAACAAAACTAAGACACAATATGCGGTGTATGAGGTAAATGCCAAAAGTAGCATATTCGGCTTATTTTATAGAATAGTATAATTAGGCATAAGGTAGGTAATTTAGACTGTATTAAAATGCGCTAACAGCGCCGCTAGCGGTAAATAAATTTTTTTTTTCACTATATGACCAATGATAATCCAGTTGTTTATATCGTCAAACTATCTCTGTTCGTTGATTTGGTTACGACTTGATAAGATATGGTCAACACACAGTGTAATATTTAATGAAATATCACTATTTCATGAAATAGCCGACTACTTTACATCTAGCTACGACATAAACACATCAATCTGATTATAATAGGACTGCATCAAGTAGGCTTTGCTTTTTATACAAACACGTAAACATTAAAACAATAATTTTAAATTCTACGTATCAAAATATAAATAACGTTGTATTGCTAATCAGTTTGATAAGATTCCCGTCTGTTTGTCGTCTATGATAGTAGCTAGAGCTCATTTTGCATTGGTTAAAGTCGTTATAATCGAATAGTGTAATAAGATCAATGGTGACAAATGGTGATTCATTAAATGTGTATTGTAATTTATATGTGAAAGTTTACATGTGAAAAGATGGGCTGCTGTGGAGACTGCTGCGTTCCACCAAAAGAATCTAGTACGTCTTGTTAATATGTATCTCATATATTTGCTAAATTCTTTATCATTTCATGTAATGTATTTTAAACCTTCCGTGCTGCGTTCCACCAAAAGAATCTAGTACGTCTTGTTAATATGTATCTCATATATTTGCTAAATTCTTTATCATATCATGTAATGTATTTTAAACCTTCCGTGCTGCGTTCCACCAAAAGAATCTAGTACGTCTTGTTAATATGTATCTCATATATTTGCTAAATTCTTTATCATATCATGTAATGTATTTTAAACCTTCCGTGCTGCGTTCCACCAAAAGAATCTAGTACGTCTTGTTAATATGTATCTCATATATTTGCTAAATTCTTTATCATATCATGTTATGTATTTTAAACCTTCCGTGCTGCGTTCCACCAAAAGAATCTAGTACGTCTTGTTAATATGTATCTCATATATTTGCTAAATTCTTTATCATATCATGTAATGTATTTTAAACCTTCCGTGCTGCGTTCCACCAAAAGAATCTAGTACGTCTTGTTAATATGTATCTCATATATTTGCTAAATTCTTTATCATATCATGTAATGTATTTTAAACCTTCCGTGCTGCGTTCCACCAAAAGAATCTAGTACGTCTTGTTAATATGTATCTCATATATTTGCTAAATTCTTTATCATATCATGTAATGTATTTTAAACCTTCCGTGCTGCGTTCCACCAAAAGAATCTAGTACGTCTTGTTAATATGTATCTCATATATTTGCTAAATTCTTTATCATATCATGTAATGTATTTTAGACCTTCCGTGCTGCGTTCCACCAAAAGAATCTAGTACGTCTTGTTAATATGTATCTCATATATTTGTTAAATTCTTTATCATATCATGTAATGTATTTTAAACCTTCCGTGCTGCGTTCCACCAAAAGAATCTAGTACGTCTTGTTAATATGTATCTCATATATTTGCTAAATTCTTTATCATATCATGTAATGTATTTTAAACCTTCCGTGCTGCGTTCCACCAAAAGAATCTAGTACGTCTTGTTAATATGTATCTCATATTTGCTAAATTCTTTATCATATCATGTTATGTATGTATTTTAAACCTTCCGTGCTGCGTTCCACCAAAAGAATCTAGTACGTCTTGTTAATATGTACCTCATATATTGCTAAATTCTTTATCATTTCATGTAATGTATTTTAAACCTTCCGCATGTGTGTCGAATTTATACTTATTAGCGTACGGACGCGGATGCATATTATGTGTACATGTACACGGTTTCACAATTCATGGAGATGAAGGCGATAAGATCGCAGAATTTATTAGGTTCAATATTCGTGGCAGACTTTCGACTGGGCAATTGTTTGCGACGTTGCGCTGAGCTGTGTGCAAAGAGTATGGTAACTAGTGTTGCCAGGTTTCCCGAATTGCGCGAGACGTCCCGATTTTCAGGGTTCTGGGGACGCGTCCCGATTCGTACCTGGTCAGGACGCTAAATGTCCCGATAAATCAAAGAATGAAAAAAAATCCAATTTCTAATAAACAAATAATTTTAATAAAAAATGAATAATTTACATAAATACTTACTTTATTCTTCTAAAGTGCGTCAATTACGTGCGTTAATAAGTACGATTTTAGTTTAAATTTTCTACTAGTCCAGCAAGACTGATTACTTGTTATGTAAGATTAAATATGTACGTATTTAATTTAGGTAATATAATACTGTACTTGCCCTAGTAGTTTAAAACTCAATAAATTAAACCCTGATTTAAAAACACCTCGTTTTTTGTTTGTCCCGATCTGCCGATTTTTTTGACATCATGTACTGATTTAAAACAAATCGGACCTGCCAACACTAATGGTAACCGTCCTAGTATGGCACTGCGATTGTGTAACTCCAATGTGATTCATTGTCAACAGACAAGAAAAGAAACATCTTTAGACTTCTGACGTATGGTTTCGTAGTCTTGCGTAAATGTATCAGTATCAATTAAAAACTTGTTTTTATTATATTGGTATCGTATTGTAGATCACAATGTATTATCATTTATGAAAAATAACGCATTTGCAGAGCAATTATTTAGCGGCAACGCATCCTACCATAATTATAAAAAAAACTGTCACACTGCTGACTGGAGGAACCTCTTATTTAAAAACGGTAGCAGTAAAACGTAGTGAAAGGTAGAGGGAGAAACGTTATTATTTAAAAATATAGTAAAAGAAGAGTTAATAATTTTATTTAAATCTTTTATCGTTATAATTCGTCATCACTGTTCATACTATAATCTGCCTACAAAACATCTGGCTGTAGTTTAGGGGTAGGAGCCAACGCTTAGTAAAGTAAAGTAAAGTAAAGTAACAGCCCATATGACATCACACAGCTGGGCACAGGCCTCCCCAAATTTCTGAGATGGTTTTAGGGCAAGGAAGTGTCCGCCGCGCTGCCCCAATGCGTGTTGGCGAATTTCACATGTCTTTGAAATATTTTTTCCTTATTCCTCAGACATGCAGGTTTCCTCACGATGTTTTCCTTTGCCGCCGAACACGTGGTAAATCAGCACTTAAAATTGCAATTAACAATTTCGTTGGTGCCGGCGAGAATTGAACCCGGGTTACTCGCGTTCTGTTATATTTATTATTTACAGCGAGCGTTAACCATCTGAGCTACCACGGCTCTCTTAACATTTAATAAAAGCCGAACTATTTAAACGCACATTCAATTACCTATTTACTACTCTGTTTTCGGGTAAAAATTGGGAAAACAATGGTTATAAAAAAATCTTTTTTCAAGAACATGGCTTTAATTATCCACAACATACTTTATGTTGTTTAAATAAACCATATTTTAATAATATAGAAAAATCATTATACTCAATACCAACTTGCACCTTTTTCGAGAAAACATAAAAATCATAAGGTTGGGAAATGCTTTAGCTTTACCCCAAGAATATATCCATTAAGACTCACGCCTGTCACCCAGAGGGATAGGCAGAGACTATGGACTTCCATTTGGCACGATTCTGACACACCTCTCTCGCCTCCTTTACATCCAGAAACGAGTACCTTCAATATACGAGGGTGGATTGAAAAGTACTCGGCCTAACCAAGAAAATAAACACATACTAAATCAGTTATATTTTTATTTTTCTACATAATCACCATCAAGTTCAATACACTTTTGCCACCTCCCCTTCCAAGCATTTAGACCGTTGAAAAAAAATGATTCTTCCTTAGAGTCAAAATATGCGTCCACAGCTGCTTTGACCTCGTCGTTTGTCGAAAATCTTTGACCTCCCAAGTGCTTTTTTTAGGTTAGGGAACAGAAAGAAGTCTGATGGTGCCAGATCAGGTGAATACGGCGGATGCGGTAACAGTTCAAAGCCACAGTTGTGAATTTCAGCCATTGACTGTACTGACGTGTGAACACGGGCGTTATCTTGATGAAACAGGACTTTTCTTCTGAGCATTCCTCGACGTTTTTCTTTTATTTCCTCTCGTGAACGACGTAGTAAGGTGCAGTAGTAATCAGAGTTTATAATCTGACCCCTTTCAAGATAATCAATCATAATCTTACCTTTCGAGTCCCAGAATACTGAAGCCATCACCTTATTTGCCGACAAAATCGACTTAGCCTTTTTAGGGGGTGGTGAACCAGGTCTTATCCACTGTTTTGATTGTTGTTTTGTTTCCGGTGTACAGTAATGAACCCATGTTTCGTACATAGTAACAAAACGATTCAAAAAATCATCTGCATCGGCTTCAAATAACTCCAAACAGTCGCGTGAAATAGTCAATCGCGTCCTTTTTTGTTCAACTGAAAGCAGTCGCGG
This sequence comes from Parnassius apollo, assembly GCA_907164705.1. Classification (NCBI taxonomy): domain Eukaryota; kingdom Metazoa; phylum Arthropoda; class Insecta; order Lepidoptera; family Papilionidae; genus Parnassius; species Parnassius apollo. The sequence continues at coordinate 4,832,206 of CAJQZP010001367.1, read as the reverse complement.
AACCTACCTCGCAGACACCTTGTGGAAACCCAACTCGTTGACAATGATGTTTTGCGTTCGTTCATAAGAGATGCCTATAATCTCGGCTATCTCTCTAATTTTTAATCTGCGGTCTCCCATTATTAAATCAAGTACTTTTTTAATATTTTCGTCAGTAGTTGACATCGAAGGCCTTCCAGAGCGGGGTTCATCTTTCACACTCTCTCTACCACGCTTAAATTCTGCTATCCATTTTTTGATGGATGAATATGACAGAGCACAATCGCCTAATGTACTGACCATGTCATCATGGATGGCTTTTGATGATAGCCCCTTCTTATGGAGGTACTTAATGACGGCACGCTGCTCGATTTGCTCCATTCGCGGAAATTATGTCCGATTACTTTGTTAATAAATTTATAAAATCACAACTAATTATCGCACACGTTTCGAACTTCACACAATGAACTAGTCTGAACTGAACTAAATAATGTGGGTAGATTTGATTTTTAGAATTGAATGGATCTGTGTTAGGCCGAGTACTTTTCAATCCACCCTCGTATCGCCATTTTGGTCGATAAACTTGTTTCGTCCCTTCTCGACTTTTCCGTTCACATCTGCAACATAAATTTGCTTTGACATAGAGTGACCAAGAATCTTCTTTAAATTAAACAACTATTTTAAACTATTACTAATCAATTACTTGCTTAGTCATTGGGTTTCCCAATGCAGTTATGAGCAGGACTTGTTTGACGCTGTAGCGCAGAATATAATAGGTAAACTTTGGTCGATCACCCGTGTGAAAAGTATGACATTACTTTTTAGCCGATGACCTGTTTTTTTATTCGTATACAACTTATGTTATGCGATATCTTCGCCAATTGAGCCCAGACTTGAAGATAGTTTTTTTTTTTATTAAATTGGTTTTTTTAATCAAATTTAGAGAAAAAATTTCACCCCTAAGGTTGACCACAAAACAGCTTCTTTTTAGTTCTTTGAAGTTCTCTTTTACTTTTTGTTAAAATAATTATTGGTAGTTAATGTTCTCATCGTCGTCGTCTCTCTGACACTGCATCGAACCTTCCTTCGATTTAGCTGAAGGTACACATATTTAGTGTATGGTAATGGTGCAAAAAAACCTTATTTTTTACTTCCTCCTTGGCCCTAAGTGGTCGTAAACATGAAATTACTGATCACGGGGTCCCGGGTTCTCATTTTAAGTCGGACAAAAATAATTTATTGGGTTTTTCTGTCCAGAAAATACAAGATACAAATACAAGAACTTAAAAATAAATTACACTTTTTTTATATTTACTTAAAAACAGATTAATGTGAGGAGGGTGTGGGGTCGCGGTGGTGTATTGTCTACAGCCCGGAATAGGGAAGTTGGCGGTATTTTAACACTGTGCCTCGGAAAGCATGTAAAGCCTTTAATCCTGCGTATGACGGATTACCATCCCATCGGACTATGAGAGAGAGGGAATGGAGAGTGCACATGTGCCTGCGCATACACTTGGACACTATAATCTTGTCCCGCGCAGATAGCTAGACTCCGCTGAGATTAGCCGTCGCGACCGGATTTCGGTCTGGGGTCATTATGATAAGGTTAAATAAATGCCACTATTATTAAACGTGCTCACCAAACCAACTTATAGATTGATTCATTAAGTTCTCAATTTTTAAAACGGGTAACTTCGATACAGTAATTTCCAGCTGTTATGGCTAAAACTACTTTAGTCAATAGAAACGTTATCTGTGTTAATTAAAAAAATACAATGTTTTCAACGCCTATTCAAAATTCGTGTTTATACTTTTGGGTATTGCCGCGTACAATTACGGCGGCTTAAGAGAATATGAGCCGTGTAGTGCCAGTGTAATAATATCCACTACCCCATATCTTCCCGTAGGAATCGTAAAAGGGAAACAAAAACGAGAGATGGGCAGCAGCATCTTCCTGATAACAACTCAAAATAACAAATCGTGGCGACTATAGCAATATTATAAACATTATTATATCTATGGTGGCGACTATAGCAATATCACCCCTATGAGACAGTCTATGGGGGAGGCCTGTGTTCAGCAGTGGACTTTAATAGGCTGTAATGGATGGATGAAGAGAATCTAGAGAATTTAAAAAATAGTGGTTTTTTATAGAATAAGGGTGACAAACGAACACACAGTCCACCTGATGGTAAGTGGATGTTGTGGCCCATAGACATCCTCGATTAAGAATCAAAACGCAGATGCGTTGACACTCCTGAGGTCTAAGATGGAATGCCTTGTTTACAGTAAAAAAGGAGCTCCGGATTTCTACACTACAATACGAAACGCAGCAGTATTAAGAAGCTATTTTACGCTGGTATTCGGTGAGAGCGTGGTCATTCCCCGGTCGAGTCGACCCATTAGTGGAACCATAATAAAGCTGCAGCGTGGCTCTACTACGTGTAACGGCTGCCAAATTGTCTGCCATCTATGGAATACGAGGCAACCTATGTTCCGGAGGACTTATGATGGGCTGCTATGATGATGATGATGATGTTAATTTTAATAATTGAAAATAATGATAATAAGTGTCTAACTATCAGAATTAGTTATTTGAAACAGGTTTAGTCCAAGTAACTTATTTGCATTTTACTTTGAATAAATTTAAATTTGAGGAGAAGAACCAGGGACGCTGTATTCTTTAAAAATCGTAATTAGGCTGTAAGTTTTGAATGACTCAAAAAATAACCTTAAGCCATAAACTCATATAAAACTTTAATTCCAGGGGAGCCAATTCGATATGATCCGGACTTTAGTGGTCCTACACGTAACCGGTCCTGCACCGACATCCTATGGCTGATTTTTTTCATTCTGTACCTGGGAGTATGGGGTTATATTGGCTATTACAGTAAGTACAATTGATTTAAACTTGCATTTGTAGACTGTAGATCGTAAACGTTATCATTAGAGGATGCAGAACCGGTCCGTATCTCAGAACCGGGTTTTTCGGTTCCGGGTCCGTACAGAACCGGGTACCCGGTTCTTTTCGGTTTTTAATAGTAATAAATTCCTTAGGGCAAAATAATTACATTCATTTGGTACTAATGATGATAGTGATGTGTATTTAATCAATTAAATGTGTTATAATTCTAATTACGTAGGCCGCACTGAAAGTTTTGCGCAACTTATTAATTAAAATATCTTATACCTTTAAACGAGCAATTCTTGTATATATATATATATATATATATATATATATATATATATATATATATATATATATATATATATCGGAATCCCGGAAACGGCTCCAACGATTTTCATAAAATTTAGTGTCCAGGGAGTTTCGGGGGGCAATAAATCGATTTAGCTAGGATTTATTTTTAGAAAATGTCTTTTTTTCCGTGTTTTCAGGCTATGAAAAACTGCTACAATATAAGAAGGTAAATTTTGACACTTTGTTAATGATCGTAATAGCTCAAGTGGATATCGAGCGGTTGTGAAATCGTAATGCCTTGGATCGCGTGCCGTCTTAAGTCCGACTTTTTTCCTTTTTTTTCAAGTTCCCTGCTTTTGTGAGAAAATCTATTACTTCGAGCACTTTTTTTAGGATTTTTTAAAAATACGAAAATATTTAATTAAACTAATTGCACTCATGATTTTTTATTTAAATAACCAGTTTAGTTTTTTCTATTATGTCAATAAGATCAAAAAATATTATTTATGTAATTTGTATCTAAATGAACTTAAAAAAACCGAGCAAAGCTCGGTCATCCGGGTACTTAAAAATTAAACTTAATTGATTAATTACACTTATTAAAAATTAATTGTAGTTATAAGTATATAACTATATTTTTTGTTTATCGAAGTATTCTCCTTTACATTTTAAACATTTTTTCATACGTTCGAGTCGTTTTCAAAACAATATGACCATTGGTCTGGAGGCATGTTTTTAACGTGACGATCAAACACCGACACTGCCTTGTCGGAACTTGTAAAAGTGAAGCCTCTCATCAAATGTTTAATTTAAGTAAAAACAAAAAAAACACAGGGTGCATGGTCCGGACTGTGTGCTGGATGGGTCACGACTTCTACTTTTTCAGAGGGCGAAAATGTTTTTGTTTTATTGGCGTTGTGCGAAGAAGCATTTTCGTGGTGTAAGAAGTGCGGCTTCTCGGTCTTCTTTCTCGTACTTTATCAAGAACAGCGGGTATACAAATGGTGGTGTACCACATGGCATTAATACTTCTTTGACCTTTAAGTGGGACTGTGTCAACGAAATCCATGCGCAAGAAAAAAATGCAATTTTTTTTTCCGACGTTCCTCGCCTGCTTCAATTTTGTCGGTCTGTTCTCGCTTTTAAACACCCATTTGCAAGTCTGTAGTTTTTTCTCTGGTTCAAAACAATAAATCCAAGTTTCGTTTCCTGTAATAATGTCGCAAACAGCATTAGAATGTCCATGGTCGTACCTAAGTAATATCTTTTTGCACCAATCCATTATCCACACGAGCTTGTTTTTGTTCTGAAGTCAGTTCATGGGGAATTCAACAACAACAAAGTTTTCTTTTTGTTTTACTTTTAATTCTTCATGTAGAATTTTTTTGAATTTGACTCCAACCAATCCCTAAATCTTCCGGAATCGTCTCATAGGTGATGCGTCTGTAGTCTAGAATTAGCTTCTTCCCAGTAGCCACATTTTCCTCAGTGGTCGTAGTTACGGGCCGTCCTTTACCAATTTCATCATGTAGAGAAATCCGTCCCCGCTCAAATTCGGCATACTATCGCCTCATGGTGCTTAGGTGAGGTGATTCCCTTCCAAAAGCATTTTGAAGGCGAACGGCACAATCTTGCAGAGAAAGATCACTTTTAAAATCATAAAATATCATCGCCTTAAAATCTTTTCGCGTTAATTCCATTTTCACTGCGCATGACGAAATTCAAAGTGTGATGAAAAACAAATGACAGATGAGTTTCCGCCTATTTTTTTAACTTATATTTTTTTTTAATTCGTAATTTAAGACACGTGTAAAAAATCATTCGAAATTGTAACAGTTCTGAGTGCAAAACTTTCAGTGTGCCCCATGTGTTTTAAACTCATCTATTTATGAAATAACAAACAGCTTGTCTTCTAAGCTTCATACAAATAAAATTTAGAATAACTATTCAAAGAAATTAACGGAGTAAAATTTTGATTTTACTCAGAGGCCTTACTTCGTAAAAAATATTTTGTTATATTTTATTTATTAAAATTATTTTTTTCTTTGGAAACAAAATCAACGAGATATATTTTTTACAGTCTCAGGATTTTGTGGTAATAATAAAAAAGCAACACTTTCTTACTGTCTCTCTTTCTTATAAAATCAAATAAACAAAAATAATTAAATTTAGTCATAATCAACACTTAAATACTTATTTTAGTGATGAATGTAACATAAGAGAGTCAAATAAAAAAATAGCTTAAATTTACCCCATTGAACAAGAACCGGGTAGAACCGGGTATCGTAATTTTGGGCCCGGTTCTTTTAGCTAACAAGCAACCGGGTATACCCGGTTTTTTTTAAACTGGGTAGAACCGGGTGCATGCTCTATTATCATAGATTTGTTTATGACGTTTTAAACAGTGAAGAAGGATTTTCACTAATTAAGTTTTTACCTGGTAAATGAAGAGCCACGCTGGAGCTTTATGATGGTAAGTGGCTGCTGTGGCCTATAGACATCTACATCTATCCTCGATTAAGAATCAAAATGCAGATGCGTTGTCACCTCTGAGGACTAAGATAGAATGCCTCGTTTCCAGTAAAAAGGGTCTCCGTTTCTCTACACTCACCATACGAAACACAGCAGCATTCAGCTGCTATTTTACACTGGAATTCTGTGAGATCACGCTCACGTTTTTACAGAATAGTAGCTTAATGCTACGTTGTGACGTACTTGTATGATAAGGTATTTGTCACCCACTTGCCACCACGTGGACTTTCTACTCGTTTGTAAAACTTACTTGTAATACACTTATATGTTATATATAGTTCCCTTGTGTAGGAATGCTACTACTTGCGCATATAACTGCAGATCATCAGCATACAAATGGTAAGAGCTCTTGAGATTTAGTGTGATGAGATTTATAAAAATGGAAAACAGAAGAGGAGAGATAATACCGCCTTGAGGGACGCCAATTAACACATCACGCTAGTCAGATAATGTATGTATAAAGGTAGGTCTACGCTAGACGAGTCGAGCACAAGCGGAGCATGAGCCCAGCACGAATTCGTGTAGTGTCGACCGACTTACAAGCCTCGAACGAGCGCGCTTCGAGCGTTTGGTTCGTGCTCGACTTTGCTCCGCCTACTGTCCGTTATACGTGCAGTGATACAGCGCCGATAGTAAATTTAATAAAACCAAGTTGTTTATAAATACTTTCAGGCATAACAAGAGGCAATGTAGAGACACTACTGGCTCCAATCGATTCGAAAGGACGCCGCTGCGGGTTGGATTCTGGCCTCGAGGATAAAAAATACTTGGTGTTTTTCGACCTCACGCGATGTTTGTCTCCAGGGACTCCTATTACTGGGTGCCCAACTCAGCAAGTGCGTATTCGGTATTCGCTCTATTGTATTACTCCGTGTTAAAAAGTTTTTGTGTGTGTGTAACTTCATTTTTAATCATTATAATAATAAGCCTATGTTTTAACTACCATCACACCTGATGGTTTGTGATGTATTCACTCTTGCTTTGTAGACATTGTAATCACATGTACATACAATAAAATACTGACCAATATTCCACTTCCCTGCTGTACGCTTGCTGGTGTTTGTCCGAGCATCTGGTTATCCGATGGTGGAAGAGACAGGTAAGAATTATATCATGCCATCACTGCACATACTTTTCGAAATGTAGGTATCCTGTAGAATACTGAGAGGTTATTTGCGCCTGTGTTTACGTCTTCGTCAAGCGTCAGAAATAAGCCCCTTAGCTCGCTTTTCCATTGAGTTAAAAGCTGTCATGTGGCATTTTGCAGCACCAGCCCATGTGTGTAAGCGATTCGCGTCGGATACTTCATGTTTTGCTTTTTTCTTAAGGACATTATCGTAACGATGTGAGGAGATTACTTGCACAAAATTACGGCTTTGGAACGATTAAGTCTTTATTTAGTACACTACAGAGCAAAATCATAATTTTAATGAAATTTTTTAGAGCGAAGACAATCCCTCCATAGCGTTTTACGAAAATATGCGTCAGAGTTATATTTCAGGTCGAATACAACCTTTTTGTAAGCTAAATTACTTTATTTTAAGCGTTATTATAACGGATTATATAGTCTTGTAGCCTACCAACCAACCCAGAGCCTAAATTACGAAAATATCGAAATATTTAATGTTGAAAAAAAAAAACAATACTATAAGGTCACTAAAACTACTATACTTCAATATAATTTTTTCGTGTAATTTGAATATATAAACTTATCTATTATAATTATTTTATTGTATTGTAACGCTAAATATCCAAATTTTTAACTCGTTTTATTTAAAGTTAAAAAGTTACAGCGTATATACGTCCCACTGCTGGGCACAGGCATCCTCTCATTTCTAAGAGGGTTTTAGGGCAAGGAAGTGTCCGCCGCGCTGCCCCAATGGTTGTTGGCGAACCTCACATGTCTTCGAAATATTTTTTGTCTTATTTCTCAGACAGGCAGGTTTCCTCACCATGTTTTTCCTTCACCGCCGGGCACGTGATAAATCAGCACTTAAAATTGCAATTAACTATTTCATTGGTGCCGGCGGAGATCGAACCCGTGACGCTCGCGTACTGTGAAATTTACAGCGAGCGCTAACCATCTGAGCTACTAGGGCTAATCGTTTTATTTAGTCAATTATTTTATAGGTAATAGGTCATAGGAAAAATAGTAGAGAGATTTGAAGTGCCCTTTAGCTGAGACAAATGCTAGAATTTAAGGCTGTTTTCTATATGCACAGTTGAGTAAATTGTTAAGTGAATAGAAATCGCTTTTCGCTTTTCGAATAAAAATCGAATTTACCGCCAAAAGTGCATCATCATAGTATCGGATGCAAGCTTATACACTTAGGTATATTATAGCTAGCAAAGATATCGGACCCTCGCGCATCACCGACATCCTCTTTACAAGTTCGTTATTGACGAGGGTCATCAACGTAGACGTTTGTTAAATATAGTTAATATTTCCCTCATAAAGTCTGAACACGCATGAATAAATTTAAAAATAACTTTATACTAACTAGCTTTTTGTGCCAAGATGTTACCCACGTCTAAGCTGTAACGTCCAGTCAGTCATGACCACCACATATTATAAGGCCGGATAATACGGAGAGCTCAAGCTATCACATAAAACTTTGTTATATTTCGTCGTGATGATGATCGCAGAATTTAAATTAGGTTAAGGTGTGTCGAATTGCGAAAACCGCTTTAACAATATTTTCCTTCGTACTCCAGTACATGTGTCCTGCTTCTTCAATAAATAATTTTCTGTTACAGCTGTACACTTGCAGAAATCCTTGCCTCTAAAATTCGCCATGCACAATCCTTTTCTTCTTTAAAAAAACCTACTCAAAACTTATTAATTGGAACTCTAATGTTTTGCACAATACTTCCTATCGTTTTTTGTATTTCTATTCTCTTTTCCTCACCGTCATCATCTTGTTTTTTATTTTTATTTTTAACCGTATAATTTAGGTATACCTTCCTCATACCACTTCATAGGGCATTTTGACATGTATACGTGGAAGAAAAGTATTTTGTCCACGTGGAAGTTCGTCTACTTACAGCAACTAACAGGGGAGTCTCATTAATTGTGTGAACCCTATAAAATTTGTTTTAAATTAACCTGTAACTAGCTATTATTGCAATAATTTTTTTGTGCATTTGAGTGCACTAAGTAATATCACAAGCTCATAGTGACAACTAGACTGTCGTCTAAACAGTAACGTTTAATAACCGGTCAAGTGCGTGTCGAACTCGCACACGAAAGGTTCCGTATCATTGTAAAACACGTTTCTAGTAGGGGAGCCCCTTCAATTTTTAGTTTATGTTTATTTTTAATATTTGTTGTTGTAGCGGCAACAGAAATACACATTATGTGATAATTTCAACTGCTACTTATTACGGGTCATGAGATACAGGCCGCTGACAGACGACGGACGGACGGACAGCGGAGGCTTAGTAATAGGGTCCCGTTCGTTAGCCTTCGGGTACGGAACCCTATAAAGCGATAACATTTTTCTTAATTTTTTTATGGGAACACCCCTGAAGTATTATACTTATTTATAAGAATCATCAAAATCAGTTCGCAATTGACAAAGATATCGCGTAACATACACGCAAATGACCACACATAGGTATTGAAAACCTCCTCCTTTTTTGAAGTCGGCTAAAATACTAATCCCGACTTTACTAATATTTTATTTTCCTAATCCCGACTTTATTAATATTTTATTTTCAGTGGGTTGCCGTTTTAAAGAGTAAAAATAAGGAGTTGGTGACATTCGCAACATACGTAGATAAACCATTTAGGACTTTCTTGCCGAATAATTGTTGACTTTTAAATTGAATGATAACCTTATCCGCTATTATAGAAAAATGGCTGCCGGATTGCTCCATCTAAGCATTTACAGCTGTGATGTTGAGAGTGTTTGCAGGAATTGCATGGCTTAGTTCTCCCTCCCTCCTATACCAGCGAGACCGTCTAGTTTCATTGATGTCGACATACCACGCATTCGAAGATTCGAACCGAATGTTTAATAGCAGTTAAAGTCTTCAAACGTCCTATATAGTCCCATATGGCCCGTAACTTTACCACACCCATATATGGTATGAGTTAATTTTTCATACGCTGCAATCACGCTTTTTTTATTTAGAGATTATATTACACGTATTTTATTAACTGCAAAAAGTATCAAGCTCTGAAAATATTTTATATAATATTGGAATCTCGGCCAGAAAAATAAATAGTGCGTTACTAATGTATGTCTTAATAATTAAAAATATTTCGAGGACATAGGTCCGCTAACACGTATTAGGACAACAACAACAATAACTAAAACCCTTTCAAAAATAAAAAGGACTTTTAGGAAGATATAGATACTACAAATGTAAGCTTACTCAATTTTCTCTATTTTGAAAAAAAAAAGAAAGTATTTTTACATGCGAAACATTAAAGGTATATAACCGCCTTATTTTCCAGGTCTGCGTCAACAGGTGCCCGGACCAAACAATCATGTTTCAAACAAAAATAAGTGACGCGTCAAGCTTTGAGCAAGTAAGATCCAGCATGGTCTGTACCGATGATGTAAATGTGCAGACCATGACGTATACTCAAGCTTTACAAAACATTAAAGATGAAAAATGCGCCAGTTATGTAATAAGAAGTGAACCAGGTAATTATTTTGCAATTAAAACATGTTATGCGACTTTTGTAAACATGAATCCTATATAAAATTGTTTTCATTACTTATTAATTATAAATTATTTGTTTAATTAAACTGCTAATATTATTGCGCTATACCGTGGGTGAGCGTGTGGCATGATTTTTTTTAATTCGTGGTGCCTCCTAACCGACTCCGATCAGATGTAATAACTGCGCTTCAGTGTTGTTCCGCTGCATCGGCGACCTGTCCACAATGCAATGCAAGGACATAAAGCCGGTGTCGAAGTGGACTAACGGCGTAAAAGCAGAGCAGACCTGCGTTCGGAACCCAAAAGAGGCACAGCGGTCTTTGCTCAACAGCGCAACGGCTCTGGACTCGTACGTGGGTTGGATAGCCGCTAGCTGGGTGACTTTCTTCACGAACAACGAGCGGGAGACACACGTTGTAGGTAGACAACATGTGGCCCAGTGCCGATATGCACGTGTAGACTAACCCTTACAAATTTACCTGTTCCGCATGAGCACTGCTTTTTACTTATTAACATTGTATGACACTCCTCTAAACGCTACGAGCAATAACAAAAAATATTTAAAATTAAAATTCAATTAACACCGATCTGTGGTCGGCCGGTGCTTGCGCAGTGATTGGACGGTGCTTCCCTTTCATCTCCGAGGCCATGGCAGTGTTCCCCGAGATCAACGATAACTTGGTAGATATGGAGCAAAATGAGGTGCTAGAACAACTTGCCAATTTGATAACATTCGATCAGGTAGAGTACTTGAAGTATATGTAAGGATTTAAAATATATATATATATATATATATATATATATATATATATATATATATATATATATATATATACAATATGTAACATAATTAACGCACTTTGAGAAAGTAGTTTGTTCAGAAACGTTTACTGAATCGATTCCTATCATTTTTAATATAGGTAATTTTTTATCCCAAAATAATTAAAACTACGTAAATTACAGTCACATTAAATCTGTACAGTCAAAACAAACTGAAATGGACCTTAAGTTATGGCAATAAGACTTTTAATAGTGCAGTTTTATTTGTATTATTACTAATTCTGTCATTCAATAAAAATAAAGAAAAATGAACTTTATTTCAAGCACGTTAAAGTCTTTGTGTTCGTGGATTTGTACTGTGACCACAACATTCTTTTGGAATTAGTATAACTAATTTGATAAATAATTAGTGCATAAAAATATTTAACTAAAAATTCAGTGTATGTATTATGATTATAACATAATATACTAATTGGGGTGTCTGAGGGTGTGCGTTAATTACGTAACATATTGTAATAATAATAAAACTAATAGCTTAATCTGCAGTATCACTATTGTATAATTATTTGAATGACCATTTCATTTTATTAATAGATTCTTCACTTGTATACTTACATTTCATGACAAGCTACACACACAATAAAATTCTAATAGTCTATATTTTATTTCCAAATAGTCAACCTCCAAATGTTTCTGTTTGTGTATACTTTTCTTTGATTTTAACATAAATCTAACGTTATAAAAATACTTTGCCTTTCAATGCAAACGCATTAAAAGAAAACAATATTTTTTTATAGCATTGGGTGACAAACGAGCACCGAGTCCACCTAATGATAAGTGGATGCTGTGGCCCATAGACATCCACATTGATCCACCTCAACTAAGGATCAAAATGCGTTGTCATCCCTGAGGACTAAGATGGAATGCCTCGATTCCAGTAAAAAGGGTTTCCGGTTCTCTACTTTTTACGGTATTCTGTAAGAGCGTGGTTCTGCCCCGGTCGAGTCGACATATTCGTGCTACAACTATAATATAGCTGCAGCGTGCTCTACCGCATGAGTAAACTTTGTGGGTCTACCACGTAACTGACATAACATTTACGCAATTTGTAGTTATTACCATTATAAGTCTTAGTTATTATTTTTACCCACGCAGACGAAGTCGCTGATAAAGCTAGTTTAAAATAAATATGAAATTTATTATAACTGGCTAGATAGTAGATAGCTGTTAAGTAACTTCTAGTTAAATAACTCAGACACAATCTCTAACAATGCATGTCTGTATAGTAAATGTAGTTTATATTCGTTATGGTGTTAGTTAAATACTCGATGTGACAGATACTTATTTTGAAAAGTAATTTTTGAGCATACCTAACAATTTAACCTCGCATGGCTAGACTAGTCGTCGTTTAGTGGTTGCGGCATAAGAGAATTCACTACTTCAAATCATCCCGGGTGGGTTTCATTAATGGTGGTACAGGGAAATGGAACAGGAGATGGTCAGCAGCATCTTCCTGATAACAACCTGGAATAATAAAAAACTGGGGTTGCAAACCCGCTAAACCTCGCCACCGTGGCAAATATCTCCTCTAATTGGGCAATATATGGGAGAGATTTGAATGAAATAATATTATTTCTGATGAACTATCCAATAGGTAATTATATTTATAAAAAATTTATAATTATGAAATGATGCCATTTCTGACAAGCAGAACCACTTCGCAATCTGTTAATGTTTATAAATTTAAGTCTCTTTTTCCTATAACAATCCGTTATAGGACTCTAGACGCTTAGCAAGCGTATCGTTTATAAAACACGCTGCTCTTCATTGCCTGTCCGGGATATATAAGCCATGGTAACTCAGGAGTTAACCGCTTCATAACACTCTGAAAATGAGGCATATGCCCAGCTCAGTGTGATGTAAACCGGATGTAATTTTTCTTTTATTTACAAAATGTACGCCATCTATCAGAGAATATGATGTCTTTCTGGTCTTCACCATAATCGCTCGTACGACACCCACGAAACGGGGGGATGGTTAAATAGGTATCTACTTTTATTAATATTTTCCTTTACTATACGTAATAAATGGGTACCAATATATAGTTATTTTTCAAAGAGTATGAAAATTTTATATTTAAGTTAAATATATATAATGATATACCGTTATTGCGGTTTTTGAATATACGACTAAATAAGGCTTATACTTTTATTTGTAATTCACAAAAACAAATCCCAAATTGAATGTGATTTTTGGGCAAAAACTAAGTACTTACACGTACTCGTACCTCCTTGTGTACGATTCAATTCATAACGTTTGTATATTCTAAGTCTATGGTTTAAATAATGCATTACCACGCGTTCTGAATTTTAAAGATAAAAAGGACAGAATGTTTAAAAGTTTTTATTTAATTTCCCTTTCCCAGAACCATTTCGCCTATATTACTTATTCTGAACCTTCTCTGCAAATTTGAGCGTATATTGTAAAATAACCCCGTACGATCGATTTCTTAAATTTTTTTGGCAGCTATCATCACAAATAGTGCAAGACTTGGTGCAGTCGCGATGGTATATGGCGGGGGCAGTGGTGGCCGTGGTCATAATCTGCTTCATATACATCCTGCTGCTGCGCTGGCTGGTCGCGCCTGTCGTATGGATTTCCATCGCTGTACTACAGGTCCTGTTAGGATTTTGTAAGTTCTTGTCGATTCGCATTAAAGTCGGAGTTATACCCATGCAATGAAACTTTTGGAAGGTGAAGATAACCGCAATTTTCAGACAAAATATAATCAAAAGCAAGAAATACAACGCGGAAGCTTGTTTATTCAAAAAGTGACCAACGAGCATATAGACAAGCATCTCAACATCTATCATCGCTTAACAATAAAAATACAAACGCGTTCTCATCCCTGAGGACTAAGATGGAATACCTTGTTGGCAGTAAAAAAGGGTTATCATTTTTTTTAATTAAAAAAAGAATATTAACAATGCTATAAACATTACTAATATTCCCCTCAACCACTCGTGGTAAGCTTAAATTGCTAGTATTACGAGTGGTTCACGCCAATAGTCGAATGGCGGATTCGAACCATCGATCTTTTTGAGTTCGCGGTCCGCGCCCTGCCGTTAGGCTACAGTCGCTTCTATTCCTCAACAATTATCATATTCTACTGTTTTACGCTGGTATCCATCGATGTTGCTGATTTATTTTTTTTATAAGGCATAATATGTAAGTGCTTGAATAAAATACTTTTTTTTTTAAAGATATGAAACATATCTTGAATTCGTTACCCAGACAGGTTAAGGTGTAACAAAATTGTTTTTAAACAAACTCAAACTGTTTTCGCCGTGTAGTGGAGTATCCACTGCCCCATATCATCCCATGGGTGCCGTAAGAGGCATTAAAGGTAATCAAAGCAGGAGAATGCTTACAGTATACATAAGTACCTTTTTTATGTATATCATCATCACCATCATTACAGTCCTTCACAAGTCCACTGCTGAACATAGGCCTGCCCCAAGTAATGCCACAAAGCAATGTCCTGAGTCGCCTGCATCCATCGACTTCCTGCATGTCTTATCAGGTTGTCACTCCATCTAGTGGGGGGTCGCCCTACGTACGAGGCTGCCACTCGAGAACCTTTTTTCCCCAACGGTTGTCGGTTCTTCGAGCTGTATGGCCGGCCCATTGGCACTTCAGCTTACTACTCCGTTGGGCTATATCGGTCACTCAGGTTCTACTGCGGATATCCTCATTTCTAAGTATATCACGCAGAGAAACCACGAGCATAGCCCTCTCCATAGCTAGTAGTAGTAGTTTAGCAGCGGATTTCTGATAGGCTAGTTACACATAGAACTTTCGTAATGTTTAGTATAATTTTCAGCTGAATTACGAAATATTTATTATAATAAACATAAATTCTCCATATGGTTTACATAGGTAATTAAATTGTTTCAGCCATTTATTTATGCTACAAGAATTATATATATTATCGCAACAATCCAGTGACTCTCATCCAGACATCAAATTTGAAGGGCTACGCGCAATCCATATTCACCAAACAGGAAACCTGGATGACCTTGCTCGTTGTGTTGGCTGTTGTATTAGTCATACTTCTCGTTATAGTAATATTCCTGAGAAAACGAATTACAATAGCTATAGCGCTGATAAGAGAAGGGAGCAAGTAAGTAATTGTTCAATTTATTTCGTATCATTTATCGAATCTTTTCTTAGAAGTTTTTTAGAAATATATATATTATAGAAAACTTTATTACCTACTTAGTGCTCGTCCGATAACAATTTATTTTACTCTAACAAAAAAACGCTTTGACCTCGTGTTCCCGCGTGACCTCGAGCTACGCATAGTGTGCGAATGAGTTCGCATAGTGTGCGAACGAGTGGCGCGGGAAAGTGGAGACGAAATTAGAATTTGAGCTGAGGTAGTATAGGCCGTTAAGTTTCGATCGTAGTAACTTTACTTATGTAACATTATGCAAAATTATGTCTCAAATTTTTGTTTTTATTTCAATCTTTAAAATAATAAATTGACGATTTATTGTTTAAACCAAATTTTAAACTTAAATTAAATCAAATTTTTACAATGCTACTAACAATTTCGTTTGTTTCGATTAGGATCAAACTTTGGCGTGGTATGTGGATTGTGGACACCTTTTTCTTGAGCGTGGTAGAAATTTACATCGCACTCAAGCGTCCGCTGTAAATTTCACAGTAGGCGAGCCGGGCTCGATCCGCGCCGGGTCCAATAAAATTAATATTTGCAATTTTAAGTGCTGATTTGCCACGTGCTCGTCGGTGAAGGTAAACATCGTGAGGAAACCTGCATGTCTGAGAAATAAGAAAAAAAATATTTCGAAGACGTGAAGTTCGCCAACACGCCCCAATGGCAGCGCGTCGGACATTTCTTGCCCTAAAACCCTCTCAGAAATGAAAGGAGGCCTGTGCCCAGCTGTGGGACGTATATAAGCTGTAATTTAACCCCAAGGAAAAAACTGGATATTGTCAAATGTTGCCTTTAAACCGAATACTGAATTAGCAATTGAGTGGAGTACTTAAAAATATATTTTTTGTTGTGATTTATCTCCAAAATTAAAGAAATGGGGCGTCGTGAAAATTGTCAGTTTTTAACCGTCTCTGTTACGGGGTCAATCTCGAAAACTAAACTATTTATGAATGTGACATTACAGTATATAATACTGAAAAAAGGAATCGATTTATAATGTATTTTGTAAGATGAATTACCAAAACAAACGAGCATTTTTTAGTTTTGTTAACTTTCACAGGTGGTTGAAATGTTTAGCTCGGAAGCAATATAATTCATTTGTCATAATACATACGGAACCCTAATAAAACGAGGCTCGAATCGCGCACTTGATAAGTTTTAGTTGTCTTCAATATCCGATTAAACAATCCATAACCTTTGCAGCCTAACAAAGTTCTCTGCTGAACATAGGCCCCCTCCACAGATTGCTTTATGAGGGGGGGGGGGGGAGTTAATTACCATAGTTAGTTGCCTTATTAATGATAGGAAGGTATTAGTGTCCTACTTTCCTATCATTAAGAGAATTTAGACGCTCAACAGGCAAATTAGCGATCATAAGAAATATTAAAATTCTTTACTAATAGAAAAAAATAAAGTTGAGTGTTTGTTTTGATTTTAAATCATCAAAAACTCATAGTGTATTTAAAAATTACAACTCTTCGGATGGCAATCGAAGTTTGTTTTAAACTTTTCCAGTTATCTTTTCAATTGGTTCATAACAGAGAATTGTAAAGTAAACACAACCGAGTTTATAGAAGAAGTACGTTCCGAAAAGTACAGAAATTTGTAATTTAAGTTTCAGTGAAAATTATTTAATTTAATTATATCAACTACCACCAGAGATTTTTCCGAACCGATACGACTAAGGGACTTTCAAGAAACGAGCCTACGTCTTTTTAAAAGGCCGGCAACGCATCTGCATTCAACTGGTGTTGCAGCTTTTCATGGGCGGCGGTAATCACTTACCATCAGGTGAGCCGTATGCTCGTTTGCCCCCTCTCCTATAAAAATAATAATAATAATATCAGTTTCGGAGTTTTAAAGAATACCTAATAAGATATAAAATAGATGTTGTGGGTACTTTATATTTACCTCTTGCATACTTTATTATTTGAAAGTAAAGTACAGATTTATAAGTGCTAGTGCAGTCTTAAATTAACTACCCAAAAGGTTATGATTTCTTATATTTACGCGAACACTACACATTGATTAAAACTACTTTTACGGATTTTATCGCGTTTATTTTACTATTATTTTTAATTCCCGACGTTTCGGGCGCTTTCCAGCACCCATGGTCACGGGGGACTGAGATGACTGACGTCCCGATGTCATTGTTAAACCCGGAGTATCTTCAGCTTTTTTTTAATTATTGTTTATGGAATTAAAAAAAAATTAAAAAAAAATAAAAAAAATTAAAAAAAAAATAAAAAAAATGTTGAAAAAAATAAATGGTACTCCGGGTCTAACAATGACATCGGGACGTCTGTCATCTCAGTCCCCCGTGACCATGGGTGCTGGAAAGCGCCCGAAACGTCGGGAATTAAAAATAATAGTAAAATAAACGCGATAAAATCCGTAAAAGTAGTTTTAATCAATACCCAAAAGGTTATGAAGCCTATTTTTGTAGTAATCATAATTACCTAAAATTTAGTAGCAACACTTGGGTTTTTTATAGGAGTGGGGGCAAACGATCACACGACTCACCTAGGTACTAATATGGCCATGTGGTGGTGTAATTAGGTCCATCACCCATGGCCACTATAGTAAATGGCAGAAAATTTGTATCACCTTCGATAGATAACGATAGATGGCCAATGATTATTTTTTATAGATACGTTATATACTCACAGAACCACCGAAAAAAGTGTCGTCCCAGCGGCATCACACATACAAATTGAATGTTTTACTTACATTTCACCACATTCTCTCTGAATCTTCGTGTTCTCGCACCAGTTCTGGAACGTCTATTGTTTTCCTTTTCTTTAAACTTAGTAATCATGGCGTCATTTGTTAGCCAAGGGCCGGAGTGACTAATTCACCACCTTCAGACGTTTCAATTTTGGCGTGCTAGTAACGTTACCTACCCTACCTTTTTATATATAGGTAAATATCATTGGGTATAGTCATCTTACTTACAAGATCGGTAACGGGCAGCAGGGTCAAAGAAGCAAGACGTCTGTTGCCGCGATCAATCCGTCTACTTATCTTATAGGCATGTATTCACTTTAATTAGTGCGAGTGCAGTTGATTAGTGCAGGTGTGTTAGTGTAAGTAGTGTCCAATTCTGTTTAGTGGCTGTGTTTAGTTAATTTAGTTGTTAGCCTTTGACCAGCGAGTACTATGTTTAACTTTCTTGACCTCTAGCGAATATATAGATCTCAAGTTTCTTATTTTAGTATAAACTTCTTTACTTCCGAACCCCGGTATGTTCATAGCTTAACTTATACGTAGAAATGTCACATTTCCGGCTCCTTTAATTTTGTAGTTAGGGAATTTACTATTGTAAAGACATTCATTTTTTAGATACTTCTGCACAAATTTCGGTCCACTTTGCCATTTTTGCAACATAAGTGAACGACCACCTTCCTTCGCATTTAAAATAAATTAGATCATTTTCAATTTTTTATTACCTTACCTACTAAGTATTTTCAAAATAAACAATCAGTGAATTCCGTTGTGTTCGACCGAAAACCTGAATTATATTTGATTCTTACCGGCTTATTTACTAACGAAATATACAGAAACGTAACATTATATCATATTATTTAAGCAAACTTTAAATTTATATGTGTATTAATATTGTTTCTTTGGATTGTCAACATGTCTTCATTATTTCTATTTAATTAAAACCACGAAACAGAATTCGAGTGAATTTCTAAAAATCTAAATAGTGCTACTAAAGCTATTGTTAAGTAAACTGCTAAAATGTATAAAACCCTCAATAATGATAATTAATGTGATATGCTTCTCATTGACAGAAAGCAAAAAAAAACAAGTTTTTTTAAATCATATAATGCAGGACGTAAAGTAAATTATCAATTCGCCTGTCAATGTTAACGATTAAAAGATTCGTCGATTGATAAATGTTTTTATTCAAGTTGTTCTGTTTTTTTTTATTATTTCAGGGCAGTTACTGCTATTAAATCAACGATACTCTTTCCAATATTGCCATGGATATTCCAGTGCGCGGTGATTGCATACGGAATTTTGGTGCTTATGTACTTACTGTCTGTAGGGGATCCGGCATATAGAGTTGTCAACCTAAAAAATGACGCCAGTTGTGACTGTGGCGGCGTTTACACAGAGGTTTGTTATTAGAATTAAAACTAAAAAAATATATTTTATAAGATATTCATATTTTACTACCTAATTTAGAAAAATATACATTATGATTAATGAGTGTACTTTTCCTTCATGAAAACCTTATCAATGTTCAATAACACCCCCTACTTTCCATACAAACGAACTGAATTAATTACCTACTATAACAAAATAAATAATAGTACTACGTAATACTACCACTACAAGAGCACCGACCTAAATAAACTGGAAAATGTCTTAAATTACCCTAGTTAAACTACTATTGGGTCTGGAACAGATCGAAATCTGTTAGAATCAGTATTACCATAACCTAGTTATTTTTAATTTTTAGGATTACGTCAGTTGCGAACCGTTAACTTTCACACAAATGTGTCGTGATACGAGCCAGGGTGTAAGCTACCAACAGCCCTGCCGGCTTGCTTCCTGCCATTTTACTGGAATCGAAAATCCGAATAGTGTCACCTATATGCATCGTAAGTACTTCTTATAGAAACAGAAACAGAAACTTTTATATTCAATGTAGATTATAACAATACTTATTGAAAGTCACTTTTTTTCATTTACCACTGGTTCGCAAAAAAAAACCTCTGTCCTGGGAAGAACCAGCAAGAAACCCAGCGGGACTATTTTTTTTTCCCGATAATAGCTTACAATCATGTTTACAATTAATAACACAAGACAAATTAGAAATAGCTTGGTAGCGATCACCCTTCCCAGGGGTTATTATCATCCATAAATTCCTTAATATTATAATAACCCTTTTTATACAAACTTAGTTTAATAACATTTTTGAACTTTGTGTATGACAAATTTTGTATATTTTCTGGGATTTTGTTGTAAAAGCGTATACATCGCCCCAAGAATGAATTACTGACTCGGTGGAGTCGAGTAACTGGTATTACTAGCTTGTACCAGTTACTAGCAGTTTCTAGTATTTACAGAATGAATATCACTTATTTTCGCAAAACTACTTTTATTTTTGTGTACATTACATTTTCATAAATGTGGTGAGAGGCCAGAGTTAACATATTAATTTCCTTAAATTTTTGTCTCAGTGACTCTTTTGGATTATATATTGCTCTAATGGCCCTCTTCTGTAAAATAAATATGATTTCAGTGTCAGTCGCGTGTCCCCATAGCAAAATACCATACGACATAATGCTATGGAAATAACTAAAGTTCAACACTGGTAAGAGTTCTAATCTTTTTTTAAAGTATATGCTGCAGAACTAAGTCTGCTAGCTAGTTTTGATATATGGGGGGAGCCATTGGAAATTATTAACATTAAACCAATTGACTAACTTAGCTATAGCATTATTTACTTCGTCGTAATTTAATAACTGTCGCTTTAATTTGAAAATTAATGAAGTATGTATCATCAGCAAATAATACTATATCATGGTTATCCCCTACTATGTAAGGTAAGTCGTTAATATATACAAAAAACAGAACGGGGCCGAGAATTGAGCCCTGAGGCACGCCCATTTGTACAATCGACCCGGAAGGACTCATACAACTAATGACAACTTTTTGCGTTCTGTCACTTAAATATGAAATAATTAATTTAAGAGCATCGTTTCTTACACCGTAGTGCTGAAGTATAAGTAATTATTATTGAATACATTTGTATAATTAAAAAATATATCCACGTACTCATTGGTGAAGAAAGCGTCTGGGGAGAAATATAATTTAGCGAGAGGATATTGATGTGAACACGAATTCTTTCCGTTGCAACATTGCATTTTACTCGAGTAGATTAGTGTTGCTTTAATTTCCCTACCATAAAAAGTTAAGCATCAACCTGCATATTATGCCAAAACTGAAAAGCTCGTAAGGGTAATAAGTATAAAGAGAGAATTCTACGTAATAATATAGGTTAACTATGATGGAAAATACTTTCAAAACTATTTAAACAAATTAAGTACTCCTTAGTAACGACTTCACGATATAAAAAAATCATGGTACGCGTTAAAAATATTTTTATAGAACGAGGGTGACAAACAAGCATACAGTCTACCCGATGCTAAGTGGATGCTGTGGCCCATAGACATCTGTCCTCGATTGAGAAACAAAATGCAGATGCGTTACCACCCCTGAGCAGTGAGCACTAAGATGGAATGCCTCGTTTGCAGTAAAAAGAGTCTCCGGTTCTCTACACTCGTCTTACGAAAATAATAAAATAAAAATATTTTCTATTTTAATACAATGTCGGATATAATTCTCTTTTTGTCCGTGAATATTACAATCAGCCATTCCGAAGCTCGTACAGACAGAGAGACAAACGAAAATTCTATAATCGCAATGGCATGTAAATATTTTATACAAAAATATTAACAAACACAGTCAACAATAATTATGAAGAGAACTCTCAGAACGCATCGTAGCTCACAAATAAGCAAAGCCAGACTGAATATTTTTGTAGTTTATAGCATTTTATATTAGCAACAAATTATAGTAATAAAACTAAGAATAGGGCAGGAAACTAGCCCTGGAATACAGTTATTATATCCTAGTTTAGGGGCTAACCACCACTGTAAACTTTGTGCATGTAATATGTTTATCAATAAAGATTGTTATTATTATTTTGTTTATCATTGATTCCAATAACAATTTAGGCTAAAGTTATAGAATGTACGAAAAACGTGTATCGCAACGTATTTTTTTGCAGTCTTTACCGTTGGGTGTGAGTATAGATAGAGACAGTAATGAGAGCGAGACGTAAATAGATGCAATACCATTTTCAATCCCATTCATTTAACCGCACGAGTAGTACCGATACCGATACAACTTCAATATGTGGTGTTGTACCCTCATTCTTAAAACTCTATTTCAGTTGGTAACCTCTTGGGTTTCTTCTGGACGATGTTCTTCATTAGTGGAGTAGCAGACATGATGCTGGCGAGTACTTTTTCGACGTGGTACTGGACCGCTCACAAGAGAGACGTGCCTTTCTTTACTCTCACCTCTGGCATCTACAGGACATTGCGGTGCGTACTATGTGTATACATTTTTTTAAGTATACTTTGGCATAACGTCTATCCCTCTTGAGTTTAAATGCTATGTTATAGTCGGAAAACTGATTTGTAATTAGTGTAATGTTTACATTTGTAAGGTGGTATACCCTACAAATGTAAACATCAATACTGAAAACAAAGATACTGACGGGTTAACATAGTTATTCCCATTTATTTATAAAGCTATGTCTCTGTGATAATTATGTAAGCCATATTTTCGCGAAAACCTCGCTTACATTTAGTTTTTTAAAAATCCGGTGTAAACATTTCTCTTATAACTTGTTGACACTCGAACAAGAATAATGTCCTCCAGACCGAATTTCGGTCACGGCGTGGCGGCCAGTCTGACACGGACTAGCCATCTGCGCAGGACAGGTTTATAGTGCAGCGTGTGTGCGCAAAAGAAACACTAATGCACTCTCCGTTTCCTCGCTCTCAAAATGCAATGGGCAAGCAATCAAACACGACTGGAGAGAGATAAGGCGCAGGATATTTTTTATAGAATAAGGGTGATAAACGAGCACAGTCCACCTGATATCTATGGGCCACAGCATCCACTTACCATCACGTGGACTGTGTACTCGTTTGTCATCCTATTCTATAAAAAAAATTAAACTGCTATTTTACGCTGGTATTCTGAAAGAGCGAGGACGTACCCGACCGAGCCGACAAATTCATTCTACAACCAGCTGCAGCGTGGCTTTAGCACGTAAAACGGCTTTACGTGCTTTCCGAGGCACGAGGACCGCCTACTTCCTCCGGTCCGGGTTCTCGTCAGAAAAACCCAATAACTGGTTTATGGCTCGACCCGGGATAACATGATCGGCAGTCGAGCTCACGACCGCTAGACCAACTAAAATAATGATGAAAAATAAACAAATTGATGTAGAGCATTGTTTAACCTTGCAGCTACCACCTAGGAACTGTAGCTTTGGGAGCATTAATCATCGCTATCGTCAGAGTTATTCGAGTCATTCTGGAGTATCTTGACCATAAACTAAAAAAGTTTGACAATTCATTCACGCGCTGCATTATGTGCTGCTGTAAATGTTTCTTCTGGTGCCTGGAAAACTTCCTCAAATTCATTAACAAGAACGCTTATATTATGTGCGCGGTTCACGGAAAGAATTTCTGCACTAGCGCAAGGGATGCCTTCTCCTTACTTATGAGAAATATCGTGAGGGTTATTGTACTTGACAAGGTAATATTATTCAATACTTTTTACCAAGTTTTTGATATTACACACGTAAATTTGTTTTATGTATCAGGTAGTTTTACGTATGATATGACCGTTTTGTATGTGAAAATTAAACATTTAAAAAAAAACTACATACACGAGGGCGACACCGAAAGTTTTTAGAACTGGCCACTTGTAAACGATATAATAAAAAATAAGTTCAAATTTTGAAAATGGAACTCTGCCAGTATTATTGTGTATGTTTTTATTAATTTGTCATTTGTTTACGATTTGGCGGCAAATTAAAATTGTCTGTGTCATGTCATCATGAATTTTACGCAAGAAAATTTTCATACAATGATTTTTTATGACTTTCGATGTCATTTAAGTCAACAAGAAAGTAATGATAGACTTCGATTGGCCTTTCACGATAAAGCCCCATCTCGTGTCACTGTTTACAACTGATTTGATGAGTTTAAACGTGGTCGCACTAATCTCACCGATGATCTGCGTGAGGCACGGGCTTCTACGGTGACAACTGAAGATAACATCGTGTTGTAAGGCGTATGATAGAGACTAACAAAAGAGTGACTTATCAGCAGATTTGGACAAGCTAAGGCATCGGTATGAGTCAAGTGCACAAAATCCTCCATGAACATTTAGCAGTCAGGAAGCTTTGTGCCCGGTGCATACCTCATAATTTGACAGAGGCCCAAAAACTCCGTCGTGTTAATTGATGTCGTGAAATGGTTCAAATGTTTAATGGAGGTGACTCAAATGCTGTGTTCGACATACTTACGGGTGAAACTAAGAGACAGTCTGCTATCTGGGTGTTTCCTTCCGAGGAGTTGCCAACTAAAGTGAAGAGATCGAGGCTGGGAAAAAAGATGGTTGCCTCGTTCTTCGGAAGGACAGGTCATTACGCAACAATAATTTTAGAGAATCGAAAAACAGTTACTGCAGAGTGGTACCCTAACAATTGTTTGCCACTTGTCTTGGAAAAAGTTCAGGAGAAACGACCTCACAGTAGGATCCTCCTTCACCACGACAACGCCTCGTCGCACACCGCCAAGCAAACAATCGACTACTTGGCGACGTCAGACGTGGAATTACTGGGTCCCCCGCCCTATAGCCCTGACTTCGCACCTTGCGATTTTTATTTATTTCCGAAAATCATATATCAAAAGAAAAGAATATAATAAAACTAATAACTTGCTAGTTTGTTCAGTTTTTGATTTTCTAAGAACTTTCAGTGTCACCCTCGTAAATAATCGAAATATTTGCCTTCACTAATTCATGTTCATGTGTTACTAATTAGGTCAAAATTTTCAAAAGAAAGCAATTGTACTAATAACGTACTGTTTTTTTTGTACTAGGTTCGTTTACGTCTTTTATATGTAGTGCGACTGCTAATCATGAGGTCCTGGGTTCGAATCCCGGGTCGGGCCAAAATTTACTATTGAGTTTTTCTGACAAGAAATTCTCAGTAGTTGCCCGGAGTCAAGAAGTTGGCAGTGTCTCACCCCCGTGCCTCGGAAAGCACGTAAAGCCGTTGGTCCTGCGCCTGATCTCTCTCCGGTCGTATCAGTTTACCGTCCCATCGGACTATGAGAGTGAGGGAATAGAGAGTGCACCTGTGCTTGCGCATACACTTGGGCACTATAATCCTGTCCTGCGCCGATGCCTAGCCTCCGTAGAGGCAGGCCGCCGTGGCCTAAATTCGGTCTGGAGGACATTATTACTCATATTTTTAAAAAAAGCATATATCGCCGTTGCACGCCGCCTCCTTTTTTGAAGTCTGCTAAAATAACACGAATTTTCTAAAAATACCTGGAAATAAATATAGTGATATTGCTGAGAAAATAAAACCTAAACAAAATATGTATAACTGATTTAAAAAAAAGGAATAACATGCCTTATATACAATATTTGTATTGTGAATTCCAAGGGGAATATGGGGTGCCCATAGCTATTATAGTTCAAAGAGGCCAGTTCAACAAAACGTTAATTTTATAGGTTTTGAAAATCATTAAATTTTAAAAACTATAAATAACTATATCCTTAGTGTTATTTATTTTATCAAATTCACTAAAATAGTGTTGCACCCCATAAATAATGCCACTAGCGCCATCTAGTATCGAGTAGCAGAACTACGAGAGCTTTCTAGAAAATTCCATACTAGAAATTTCCCGCTAGCGCTGTCTAGTATCGAGTGGCAGAGCTAAGAGAGAACTTTCTACACCTAGTCGGTCAGTCGGTCACGGCGGCCAGTCCCAATGGAGACTAGCCATCGGCGCAGGACAGGATTATAGTGCCCAAGTGTATATGCAAGCACATATAAACTACCTTAGTCTGATGGGACGGCAAACCGACGCAAAACTGAGCACTAGACCTACGAGGCAGTTGATTATACATATTTGAAATAATAAATATTTTTAGAAACTAATCCTAGACACGATCTAAAATATTATATTGTCCTTTCCTTTGCCTCTCACCCGTTTGAAACTAAAATTACAAAATTCCTAAATGATTGAATTTATTATTAAAATATACTTTACAGGTGACGGATTTCATCTTTTTCCTATCAAAATTATTGATTTCCATTGGTGTGGGCTTCGCAGTATACTATCTTCTACAGTGGAATTATGTATATGAAGTTACTCAAGGAGAACGATTACATTATAGCTACATTCCAGCCATAATACTCAGCATAGCCACCTATCTTATATGTACGATATTTTTCAACGTATACTCTATGGCTGTAGATACGTTATTCCTTTGCTTTTGTAAGTACCTACCTACTATATGTCAGTATGTTGCATAAAAGTTAATGTTATTCTAAAACTTAGATTTTAACTTTTATATATTTTAGTAAATGAATAATTTTAATTCATAATATTGAATTCAACTATTTTTAGATAGGTACATAAATTTGAAACATAATATTATAGTTTAATAATTTTATTTGCTATGGGTAGTGTAATATCAATTTTATATATTTTTATTTGTATATTTCAGTGGAAGACTGTGAGAGAAACGATGGATCCGTAGAGAAACCTTATGTCATGTCTAAAAATCTTATGAAGATTCTTGGAAGAAGAAATAAGAAATTTTAAATTGTTAAATATACATTTGTGCCAAATATTAAAACAAAAAAACAAGAGTTGTGAATTTCTATGTGTTGGTACTATAATGTAGTTTCCTTAATTGTAAAATTTTATGAAGGAAGTGTTTAAATTCAATAGCTCCGTGGCAATATTATTACCATATCGAATATCAAATAATATTGAAAAATCTAACAGTTTTGGTCTAGTTCCAATGCACATCTCTGTTTGAATTCCAATTTATTGTACGTAAGTAACGGTCAGACTAGATAAATAGTCAAAGTGCTCTAACATAATCAAGTAGAGGCTGATTAAATTATTGCTTTGTAATAAGTATCGAGCGAGAGAAACTTACCACTAGAAGATTTAATATAAGGTATTTTTATGAAATTAAAATAAGTTGTTAATCATATTTTGAAACGTATTATGAATGTGATGAGATTGTTTTCGATATGCACTTTTAGAAAGTAAATGTAAGTTTTTACTTTTTACATTTATTATACTCACAATTTATAAAGAGGAAATTAATTATTTCTGTCTTTTTTATTTCATTGACTTTCGATATACCCCTAAATTACGGCGAGTTTAAGTAACAGGTATATACATAGGAAATTGCAAATTTTCTGCGTATTTTTTATTCAGGAATGTCACTCAAAGTTTAAAAATCGACTATCCTTTATGTTACATATAGGGACATTTTTTTGTGAATAACGGTGAGATTTATAAAACAGATTTACAGCAAGACGATAAATTCCATAGTGTGGATCAATTTTGCTTAAACTTTTTACTTGCCACGCTAGTTAGCAACACTAGTAGGTACTAGTGATGAATTTTGTATGCAAACATTGAGGAGGTCTCTGATTGGAACGTAGAAATTTCATCGACCAATTCTTTATTCATAAAACACGTGATTGACACAAAGGTTCATTTTAATAATAATGAAAATATGACTTCTACAATTACATTACTAATAAATAAATGAAATATTGTTACACATACATTTACATAGCCGTGGTAGCTCAGGGGCTAACCTCTCGCTGTAAATTTCACAGTACGCGAGCAACCAGCGAGCAAGCTGGGTTCGATCGCAGCCGGCACCAATTAAATTGTAAATTGCAATTTTAAGTGCTGATATACTACGTGCTCGGCGGTGAAGGAAAACATCGTGACAAAAGCTGCATGTCTGAAAAATAAGGAACGTAAAGTTCGCCACAACGTATTGGCGCAGCGCGGCGGACATTTCCTTACACTGAAACCCTCATAAATGAGAGGTCTGTGAGCAGTGGGACGAGAGACGTGTATAGGCGATAACTTTAACGACATTTACATAGTTATCAACCATTATATATCTCTATTAGGTATAATATGTATCTACTTACCTCAAATAATTTACTTTTCTCATTCCAAAACGCAACTTCTTTGGCTCTGTTCCGCTCAGGTCATTATGTCTAAATATTTTATTTCCAGCACTGGATTGATTTTTCTCCAACCTGCACGGTCGCCAGTAGGTCGCAGCTGACTGGCGCGATGTCTCTGAGTGTTCCTCTTCTCAAAAAGAGAGGAGGTATACAATCCTCTCGTTTTTGTTGTTTAATCTTCTAACTACACATTTCCAATGTTCTTACGACCATCATGCTCACGATCTTAAGTTATACTTACAAGCGCTTTTTGCTGACGTTAACAAAAGTACCCGCTATGTTTCTATCAAATTTTTCCCAGGGTGGATTTTTTTTTCTGAACCAGTGTAAAAAGCATAAATGACTTTCAATTAATATTACTCATAATCTATGTAAAAGTAATTATATTATATTAATACTGTGATTGTATCTTTTAATGGTGATTGAAGACATACTTCACGTGTACGCTTTGTGACGCAAATAAAACTATTACAATGAGAGTGTCTTCAAGGAAAGAGTGAATAGGCTTTTGTTAAGTCAGCGCACTTCACCATCTTAAGCTACATCACCACTTACCATTAGATGGGATTGTAGTTAAGCGCTGGCTTAGAACATAAAAAAATCTAGTTTAACTTAACGTAACGTAACTTAGTTTTTCCAATGCATCATCACCCCTGAGGAATATAATCGAATGCTTCGTTACCAGTAAAGGGGACTCCGAAATTCGTCACTTACCATACAAACTCTCTTTCACAGCCCATCTAGTATCGAGTGGCGGAACTGGGAGAGAACTTTCTACACGTAGTTGATCGGGACCGGTATGTGCTCGAGCGTTCTGAATGTTTCAGTAGAAAAGGTATATAAAGGCGTTAAGGACCGCGATCGGGTTGCCATTCCGCCTGTGGCATCGCTTCCGAGCGGTCGCATCCAGGTAGTACGCGCTTTGGTTCCTGTACGGTAGTGCTCCCCGCTCTCGCGCCCCCGCTGTCCCGCTCGCGCTGTACAGCGCCGACGCAGTGCTCAGGCCGCCGGCGGCACCGCTCTCGGACGGTCGCCTCCTGGTGGTCCGCGCTCCCGTACAGTACGGTAGTGCTGTCGCGCTCTCACGCGCCTCCGCTGTCCTGCTCACGCGGAACAGCGTCGAGGCTGCCGGTGAGTCACTTTCTCGCTACAGCTCTTGCCCCCCTGTCTTCGGGCAGGGAGGTCTGACTGACTTCCGCTTTTCATTTTCATTTTTCATTTTCACTTGTCATTTCTTTTTCATTTCATTATCATTTTTTTTTTGTACTGTCTCCTTTATTTTCTTGTGTTCTTGTTATTCTTGTATTACGTGTATAGTGTGTCGTAGTACGTCTCGCGATCTAGTCCCTGTTCTACCGAGAACAGGGACCCGTCCTCATCTTTATTTTTACATAGCTCAGCTTGCTTACTGACCCAAAATGGCCACACCCAGTTTCACTGAGTCCCTCGCCGCCCTCATTAACCAATTCGGTTTAAATGGCAATGAGACGGTCCTCGCCGCCATCGCCACCATCGCCGCCCAGGCTTCCCTCCCTGCCCCTCAGGCACACCATCCGCCGCCGGTAATCGCATCTTACCTCGAAACGAGGAACTCTTTTGCCCCGCTCGAATCTGCCCCCCTAGAAATGGAGTACGCATGCTCCGAGTCCTCGGCGCCGTCCTCCCGGAAGAGGCGCGCCACTACTACAGGCTCCGGTTCATCGGAGTCCTCTGACTCCGACGGAACCGGGGAGTCCACATTCACTGCCGCCAACTCCAAGCGCAACGGAAAGCGCGCCGCGATAAAACGCACCCCGCCTATCTCAGCGGCCCCTGCCGCTCCTCCAACTTCCGCAGCCCCCGCCGCTGCCGCCATCCCGCTCATGTCCCTTGACATCCCAACTCCATCTAAACCTTCCTCTCGATGTGCTCCAGTCCTTGCTAAGAAGCAAGTCCCGCCCCCTGTCTTCCTAAGAGACAAGGCCAAATTCACCAAACTGTCGAAAACCTGCTACGACGCAAGAATTAAGTACGACAATGCTGTCAACCTCGGGGAGGCTATCAAAATCATCCCCAGCTCGATCGAGGATTTCCGAAAACTCACCAGGCTTTTCACAGCCGAACGAGTCTCCTACCACATCTACGCTCTCCCGGAAGAGCGTAAAGTCAGGGCCGTCATACGAGGCGTCCCCTTCGAGTTCTCGAACGAGGAAATACTTGAGGACCTTAAGTCCCAAGGCTTTCCCCGTCGAAGCCGTGCACAAAATGCACAACAGAACGGGCAAGAGATACAACCTTGCCCTAGTAATCCTATCAAACGTGCCGGAGGCTAAAGCCATCTTCCGGCAGGTACGCACAGTGTGTGGCCTGTCAAGGGTGAAGGTAGAGCCCCCACATAGGCCCGGTTTCCCGGCGCAGTGCCACCGCTGCCAACTTTATGGTGCCTAGAGCCACATAACACGAAAGAGTGTCCCCGGCCCAAAGACGCCGAATCCCCGCCCGCTTGTGTCCTGTGCAACCAGACAGGACACCCGGCTAATTACAAGGGTTGCCCACGCGCACCTCAACCTCGCCACAGTAGGCAAGCTCCACCGCCGATGAATGACCGCTCATTCCCGGCCCTCCAACAACGGCCCCGTAGGGCCTTTCTCAGCCCACCCAGGGCTTCTCTCGACCCCTCTCAGGGTCCCCCCTAGGCCCCCTCAGGGCATAATTCGGCCCCCCTCCGGCTTCTCCAAGCCAATGCAGCCTCCAGTCTTTCCCTGGGGGCCCAAAAAGGCAGACCCACCGCGGACAACCTCGTACGCTCATGAAACAGAGCCCACAATCGACGACTACAACACGCTATATTCCGCTATTAGGAATATCGATGTTAGGGAAATAACAGTAGTATCACGCAAACTGCGCGCGGCCAAGTCCCCCCAAGAACGTCTCCTCGTTCTTGCGGAGCACAATAACCTTCTGTTAGCGTTGTAAGTTAGGTTAACTTAATTAACTTAACTTCAATGACTGAGCGAATTAACCTACCAAGATCTCACGGTCGTATCAAACCTAAGGGTTTATCGCTTGTATCATTTAATATTCGCGGCTTGCGAAATAACCTCCCAGAGCTCAAGCTCTTTCTTCGGAATCGTGAAGTCGATTTCCTCCTCCTACAGGAAACTAATCTCAAAGCTAAGGACACTAGAGGCCTTTCTATTAAAAACTTCTCTCTTCTTCGTAATGACAGACCCGACCGCCGAGGCGGCGGAACGGCCATTTATTACAAGAAGACACTTCATTGCTCGCCCATTTCTACTCCGCAGCTTACCAACATGGAAG
The DNA here is from genome assembly GCA_907164705.1 of Parnassius apollo. NCBI lineage: Eukaryota > Metazoa > Arthropoda > Insecta > Lepidoptera > Papilionidae > Parnassius > Parnassius apollo. Next base: position 4,800,649 of record CAJQZP010001367.1, on the reverse strand, counting down.
CCACGGTATGCAGGCTAGCTATGGCTGGACATCAGTCCATCCTCATAGCCTCCTGTTACATCCCTTCAGGAACCTATCCCCTCAAAAAAGATATTGAGGCCATTTTATCCTTGGGCAATTCAGTCATTATGTTTGGAGATTTTAACTCCAAGCATACTGAATGGACGCAGTCTCTTGATATTACCGTCCACAGTCCTCTCGGTGTTACTCACTTTCCCGATAACACCGATCACGCACCCGATGTCTTAGATTTTGCGTTACTCCAAGGAGTTTCTCTCAACCTCAGAGCAATCGAGACACTAGACGATCTAGGATCAGATCACCGACCGGTCTCCCGCATTCTTGGCCATCAGCCACCTCCCCCAACACACACGAAAACCTTCACTAACTGGAAGGGATTCAAGGAGTCCCTAGCTAAAGCTCTGGACTCACAGGATTCTACCATCCCCATACCGACGGACTTAGACAGTCCCGAAAAAATCGACACCGCGGTCGATTCACTCTCCACCCTTATTAAATCCTCCCTTAAGGAGAACGAAAGGGTCGTCCCGGTTGCTAACAATAGTGGGCTTCCCCTACATATTAGCAACCTATTAAAAGCCAAAAAAGCTGCTTTCCGGAGAGCAGCAAAATATCCCACCCCCGAATATAGGCGCGCGGCCAATCGTCTTCAACGAAAACTCCGCTTCCGCCTCTCTGAATTTCAAGATCTCGAAAAGAGTAAGCTCATGGAGAATATCTCTCCATCTCACACAGCGTACTATCAGATGGCTAGAGCCCTCCGCATAGACGCTATCACCCACACTCCCCCTCTCTCCCGTCCCGACGGCACGGTTGCCTTCGAGGACGAGGAAAAGGCTGAGTGCTTTGCAGATAGCATTGCCGCTCAATGCTCTCCTAGTTCTCAACCCGTCGACCTCTCACACGTCCAGGCAGTGGAGGATGAGGTCCGCCGCCGGAACTCACCCCCTACGGCCTCCGAACATATCTCTGTGTCCAATGATGAAATTTCATCCCTCATCAAAGGACTTAAGCCTAAAAAGGCTCCGGGCGCGGATGGCATCTCCAACCAAGCCCTAAAACACTTTCCCGAGCAGGTGTTAACCTTTTTTATCTATTATCTTCAACGCCTGCTTCAACCTCAGTTATTTTCCCACTACGTGGAAAGAGGCAACTGTGATTGGAATTCCCAAGCCAGGCAAGCCTCTCAACCTCCCCCTCCAGCCATCGCCCCATTAGCCTCCTCAAGGCAATGGGCAAGCTCTTCGAAAGAGTCATCCAAACTCGTATGAGGCGCTATCTGTTTCCCACAGACGGCGACCCTCTTATCATTCCCCATCAATTCGGTTTCCGAGCCAAACACTCATGTCCCCAACAAGTCCACCGCATTGTGGAATATATCCTCAGCGGTTTCTATCCTCGTCGTCATAAGACCATCGCGGTCTTTTTCGATATAGCTAAAGCTTTCGATAGAGTCTGGCACACAGGCCTCATCTACAAGCTCTATAAAATAGGTCTCCCCGATCGTCTAGTTCGTCTCGTGGCCTCCTATTTAAAACATCGTACCTTTCGTTTTAGACACGAAGGCACGCTTTCTTAACAGCGAACTATCAAGGCTGGTGTAGCTCAGGGCTCAGTACTTGCTCCTCTGCTGTACATCCTGTTCACCAACGACATTCCCATCCCGTCGAAAGGTGTTCAACTCTCCCCTCTTCGCAGACGACACTGCCATCTACTGCAAAGGTGTCTCACTACCCTTCATACGGAACAAGATCCAAAAGTCAGTTGATGACCTAGGAGCTTGGTTCAAAAAATGGCGCATCGATGTGAACCCGGAGAAGAGCTCCGCCGTTCACTTCGATTATAAACGACGCCGTCTCAAAAACACTCCACCAATACGTATGCTAGGGACCCCTGTCCCCTGGCATACGTCCGCCAAATATTTAGGTGTCACTCAGACACAGGGCTCACTTTCAAGCCCCACGTCAAAAGAGTAACCCGTCACGCACGATTTTATCTGAGTAGGCTCAACAGTATGTTGGGCCGACACAGTAAAATGTCCCTTCGAAACAAGCATACCCTTTACAAGGTCTGTATACGACCAGTCATGTCCTACGCGGGCCCCGTCTTTGCCCACGCAAACCCCAATATTTTAAATGAACTCCAAATAGGTTCTGAACTACTCTCTTCTGTCGTCGAGCTGCGAACGCACCTTGGTACGTCCGTAATGCCGACCTTCATCGGGACTTAGAGCTCCCAACAATCCAACAATTTTTTAAAAAACTCTCTGAGAACTTCTTCAAAGCCTCAGAGTCGCATCCAAACCATTTAATTCGTGAGGCAGCTTCTTATGCAGCCCCACCCCCCTCTCGCTATCGTGTCCGCAGGCCGAGAAACTCTCTCTCGGACCCGCCTAATAAACTTTCAAACGACCTGAACTGTCTCCTGGCAGCTCAGGCCAACTCTAATTAAATAAAATTATTGTAATAACTAACATTGATTTGCCTTCGTAGGCACTCCCTCAGCGGCACTTAGCCGCCTGCGCCCTCTTTTCCCAAAAGAGGGTCGCTCATGATAAGGCACAATAGAGCTTAATCAGCCGGTTGCCTGTCCCCAAAGGCGGTTTTTAGAGGGTATCACTTAGGGTCCCCGGTAGGACAGTGAGCCCCTCATAACCACGATAGACCGGCTATCGTGGTATGCGTAATGCATTTTCCGCCTCCCTACGTATAGGGTAGCCCTTTAATTGCTTCGGGCGCAAAAAAAAAGCGATCGGGTCAGTATTGAATTGGCAATGCAAGCGAAGACAGGAGCGAAATAAAGTGACTTAAAGTGTTAAGTGTCAACTAATGCAGATATTCTATGAGAATGTGGTTCATCCTCTGTCTAGCGTGCTCTACCATGTTTGAAATTGCATGCGTAGACATTCACTATAAAATGTTCAGTGCAGTTGATATCTTCCAATAATATTCCAGTCATTGTAGTGAAAATTATCCAAAATAGTAATTTTAAAATAAAACATGTAAATAATCTAATCCTCCATAACAGTATTTATTCGATGTTGTGCTAAAAACGCTATATCGAGCATTGCTTCCGGATCCAGGAGGTCTTTCACATTGTCGTATTTCAAACTCTCCTCAAAAGCAAACATAATGCTCGTGTCATCTAACATCATTTTAGACGCTACTAATGCTGCAATACAATTTTTTACTCTTGCCATCGTTTCTCTTTCTGTTCGGCTTACGGGCTGTAATAAAAACATAGTTTTTAAAAACACGTAAAATTTAAAATCAATATTTATATTCTTTTCATAGAATAAGGGTGACAAACTAGCACACACTCCACCTGATATTAAGTGGATGCTGTGGCCCATAGACATCTACATTTATTCTTGATTAAGGATCTAAACGCAGATGCGTGTCACCCCTGAGGACTAAGATGGAATGCCTCGTTTCCAGTGAAAAAGGGGTCTCCAGATCTCTACACTCACCATACGAAACACAGCAGTACTAAGCTGCAATTTTACGCTGATATTCTGTGAGCGTGGTCCTTCCCCCGTCGAGTCCACGCATTCGTGCTACAACCATAATATAGCTGCAGCGTGGCTCTACCACGTATAAATATATACATATTAAGTGGCGGCTTTTCTGCCAAGGCGTCTGTCTGGTTAGATACCACCCTCTTACCTGTTTTTGCAGCCAAATAGCAGTGGATGCACCATTGTGTTCCGATCTGAATGGTATAAAGAGCTACTATAATATATACTGTGAGGCATTCTGTGTTAGTCTTCTGAGGTGATCGTGCATCTCTAGCTTTTTTTGTTTCAAGTTGGCTGTATGTGTCCATGAATTCCCCTGAGGAGAATGGTGACTCGGAAGTTGTCTCAAGCATCGTGGTAACTGACGTGCTTCAATAAAGCAAAGTGATAGGGGTCCCGGTTGCCTTTCGAATGAAGATTCCCGGTTCCCCGGACCCCTCATATACACTGATGGTGACCACCATAGGGTTTCGGCCGGTAAGAGTCCGGTATAACCTTTTTATTGCCCCCAGCAGAAGGTCGCCATGAAGATTTCCCATGATAAAAAAGGTGTACATAAATTGCAGTATCCACTTACTATCAGGCGCATTCTTTTGTCACTTCATTTTTTTTATCAAAACAAAGTTATATATTAAGTTATCTGTTATTTTGGGCATCAGAACACTGCAGAATGCAGAGGAAAATCCATGAATAACAATGTAGACTTTAAATGTGGCACAGCAATATTTAAACAAGCATTTGCATTAACTCAGTGCAAATTTAACCTTAGCTTTTTAATGTTTATTGAATCTACAAAATGCAACTGAAATGTAATTTTGATAGGTTTTAATAGGTTGTAGCAGGTAAATTTAATAGGTTGTTTACAATGCTATATGTGATTAGATAAAAATCTTTCTAATCACATCATAATGCCTTTATACTTTATGAAGTAATATATGTAAATTGCAATTTTGAGTGATGATTTATCACGTGCTCGGCGGTCAAGAAAAACATCGTGAGGAAACTTGTATGTCTGAGAAAGAAAGAGAAAAACAATATTTCTAAGACATGTGAAGTTCGCCAACATGCATTGGGTACAGCGCTGCGGACATTTTCTATTGCCCGTAAATCTATTGCATTGCCCTAAAACCCTCTCAGAAATGAGAGGAAGCACGTGCCTCCTCCCATTTCTGAGAGGCTGGGCACAGGGCCAGCAGTGGGACATATATAGGCTGTAGCTTTAATTTTAATCAGATCATAATGCCTTCACACTTTATGAGGCCAAACACTTCATTTCCTTTCTTAGTATTTTTGTACATTTCTCATTTCCACAGTTCAGAAAACCACTGTAATAGTTTCATCTTTTAAGATAGTTACAGTTGTCTATATCTACAGCAGCTACTTACCACCAGGAGAAACAGTAGCTCAATTATCACTCAAACCTAGTAAAACAAAGGGTTTGGCACAGAGCGCTTCTTACGAAGCTTCCTTCCTATGGGCTTCCCAAGAAATTGTGCAATGGGATCACCAGTTTTCTTACTGATCGGAGCATCAAGGTCGTAGTAGATGGTGCTATTCAATGCTATGCAGACGACAGCACTGGTGATGCTTTATACACCGGCCGTACCAATATTTCTCGGGAAAACGTCACCGAGTACCGGGATAAACTTGTGTCTGAAGTCGAGACTTTGTTGAACAAAATCTCGGACTGGGGGCGACTAAATCTAGTCCAGTTTAATCCCCAGAAGACACAAGTTTGCGCATTTACCGCTAAAAAAAACCCTTTCGTCGTATCTCCTCGGTTTCAAGGCACTCCCCTTGTTGCCTCAGCCAGTATTGGAATTTGGAATCTTCGGCGTCGACATGTCGAGTGACGTGCAGTTTCGTGGTCACTTGGAAGAGAAGGCCAAATTGGCCTCTAAAAAGCTTGGCGTGCTCAGCAGAGCGGGACAGTATTTCATGCCGGCTCACAGCCTGCAACTTTACAAGGCGCAGGTTAGGCCGCACATGGAATACTGTTCCCATATCTGGACCGGGGCTCCCCAGTGCCAGCTCCTTCCATTTGATCGCATCCAGCGCAGAGTTGTTCTAATCGTCGGCGACCGAGCTCTTTCCGATCGGCTGGACTCACTGGCACTGCGAAGGGCTGTTGCATATCTTTGCGTATTTTATCGTATCTACCACGGGGAGTGCTTTGAGGAATTGTTCGGACTAATTCCAGCGGCACAATTTCACCATCGCACATCGCGACATAACTCGCGATATCATCCATGCCATTTGGATGACTGACGGTTCACCACCGTGCGATTCAAAAGAAGTTTTTTTCCTCGCACAACTTCCTTGTGGAATCGACTACCACCAGAGATTTTTCCGGACCGATACAACTTAGGGACCTTCAAGAAAAGTGCCTACTCCTTTTTAAAGGCCGGCAACGCATTTACAATCCCCCTGGTGTTGCAGTTGCTCATGGGCGGCGGTAGTCACTTACCATCAGGTGAACCGTACGCTCGTTTGCCTCTCTTCAATTAAAAAAAAATCTTTATGTAAAAGCTGTGCCCTCTAATTTTGGCATATTCATTTTTAGTTTAATGGCATCATCAACTTTATTTAAATGAATATTTGATGTAAAGAAACCTTATTGTTAACAATACCTGCAATTCATAATCTTGGATCTCATCCTTATTATCTTCTAATAGTAAATCTTGCTGCTGTGGACTTATCCAAATATAACCATTGTTACCTATGATAACCGATATACCACAAGGTAAATTGTGAAAATGGTTTTTTCTACGTTTAATCAGTGATGGAAACACTTTGACAAGTGTTCCTTGCACCAACTGAAAATAAAACATTATAATTTGCATACTAAATTTAATTTACATATAGGTAGAACTTGTCTTTTGTTTGTTAGAAATATAAGGTAAGCAGATACTTATGTGTAGGGCCTAACATGGATTTAGAATTCAAAACATTTACTTATTGAGAATCTTCCACCAGTTGTTGATTTATTTTATTTTGTTTATAAACAAACGTACAAAGCAAACCCCCCCCCCCCACATCTTAATGCCCAACATATGACAGTTTCATTCATTAACTAAACTAAGGTAATAGAAACCAATGCCGTAAATGGGTTATTTTATATTATATGCACGAATGGGGCGGCTCAACCGGGAGGACCATGCTCTTACAGAATACCAGCGTAAAATAGCAGTCTAATGCTATTGTATTTCTTATGGTGAGTGTAGAGAACTTGAGACTCTTTTAAATGAAAACAAGGCATTCCATTGTAGTCCTCATGGGTAACAATGCATCTGCAATTTGATTCTTAATCGTAAATAAATGTAGGAGTCTATAGGCCTCAGCATCCACTTACCTTCAGGTGGACCGTGTTCTTGTTTGTAACTGCAATACTATAAAAAAAAATACAAAATTTCTATTTTAAAAGGTAAATGCGATTATTTGTTACATTATCATCTATCCATTACAGCCTATAAAACACCACTGTCACCGCCCGTAGATTAATTGAATAAATAATCACCCCCCATAGATTGCTTTGTATGGGGGATTTAGCCATAATTACTATCCTTGGCAGGCAGGTTGTCAACAACAGTTTTTTTTTTACAAATTTGTACAAATTACAAAACATAACAATAAAAAAATACAGTAGAAATTGTTTCTCTTCCCTGCAGAGGATGCAGTATATCAGCACTTAATTCCGGAATTAACAATTTTATTAGTGCCGACAAGGATCCAAACTGGGCTGTTTGGACATCATGATATTTACAGCGAGCGCTAAGCCCGTGAGCTACCATTATTTGTGGAAAACATTTTAAGGAAACCCCTATGTCTGAAAATTTAAAAAATATAATTCAAAGAGATGTAAAGTCCACCAACCAGTTTTCTATGAGAAGAGGCCTGTGCTTCAGGAGTGTGGTTTAAGATATTTATTTCTCAAAAGAATTAAAATTCACTTACATGACAAATGTACAACACTAACATAATTTTATATTAAACAGCAGGACACGCAAACAAACCGATAAATAAAAAAATACACCATTTTTTATAGTCTAAACAAATAATGTTAAAAAGTTATGAGTACATAGTAAAATAATAAAAGAAAGCTACAAAGATTAAGATAAACATTCATGACAGTTACTTTATTTGGTTCGATCGAATGCAAAATTCATATACAGACTTTTAGCTTGACTTAATCGAATTTACGTTGAACAATAGAGACTGGAAGTGATATGTATTTTTGATTGAGCACAATTATTACTTGGTTGTATGATTAAATGACCTAATGAAAAATAACTATATCTGTATTTATATGTATACTTGTTAAGAAGTCCTTTTTTAATGTTTTGTAGAGTGAGACTTGTTTTTGTTTGTTTATCGTTTATAACACATAGGTTCAATTAATGGTATAAAGAAGAGAGTTAGTGCCTCCCTACCAGTCAACCCCATAATTAACAGCTGTAACTTATAAGTCCTATGTTTATGTGGGACTTATAACAAACAAGAATGTGTCAACTGTGTTACTTGCAATTACAATGCATGTCGTAAACGGCGACTAATGGGATATTTGGTTTATAATAGTGTAGGTGATGGCTGAGGTGAGCCTAGCCACTTATCAATTCTTTCATTTTTTATCTATACCCATATTTTTATTGGCTAAGCTATATTGAATATACGGAAATGCTAATTTTTATCTTATCTACTCTTATTTTAATTTAAAGTGGCAGATACCTGAAAAAATATTTTATAGCTCACATTTATTACAAAACGTACATACGTAAACGCGCTTCTTCTTCAACAGCCTGTAATTCCACTTCTGGACTTGTTTAGAGAGACTTGTTTTAATCACCACGCTTGGTATGCGGATTATTTATCGCAGTACTAGATGTTTCGCACTGATAATCGCCCTTTGCCAGTCAGTTTATTTTACGTCTTGTGTAAACGAGCGTACCACCATCTATAGGAAGCCATCTGAGATCTTTCATAGGTTTCAGAGGTTTTCCCATAGGCGCCTCTTATCTCCAGGGCGAAATGGGGTGATTGATTTTCTTACACTGCCACCACTCACGGCATACAAAATGTATTAGTGCTACTAAATCAAACTATAATTCCATAAACTGATGGAAACTGCTAATGGGTATTATCATACATGATGATTATGTTCTCCTTTGCTGCTTTTAAACATCTTGTCATCTTTCTTAGATGACAGCTTTTTTATGACAAAATTTAGTAGTAATTCATACCTTTCCATACTTTAAACTTCTAGTGTGCAGTGAGAGTGAGCCATCTGAAAACACACTCTGTACTTCAGCACTAATTAGGTCACCTTCTTGCAAATGTTTTCTCATCATCTGCTCATCTTCAGCTGATCTCCGACGCTAAGAAAAGAGAAAAACTAAAATCTTTTCACTAGAAGAAAATTAAATCATTTGTGAAATGTTATTATTATTAGAGATGGGCTGAATATTAGTTTCATATTCGGTATTCGACATATTCGGCAGCTGTAGCGAATATTTGCATTCCGCCGAATATTCGGCTAAATCACTGAAAATTCCATTAAAGTGGTACTCAGTGTCCATTGTATTGAATTGTACGAATTGAGTAATGCCCATGTCTTTCATAATTTTACTGTTGAAAGCATATTTTATTTATGGGTTAAATCTACTTGCGTTATGTTTTTGAGGCACGGTAAATTTATTTTCATAATTATAGCAAATAGAAAGCTTGATAAAATGTTTTTAGAATGAAACAAAGAAACATTACATTGCATTAGTACATTTCACTTTACTTTGATCGTCAGTTTCTCTAAAATAAGTCCAAATAATAGATGTCCTTCCACCCATTTTTATCATATAAATATCAATTTTCACTAAAAATAACACAACAAAATACTTTTTTTCTCAGAAAAATAGTCAAAATATAAGCATGTGTCAGGAATTTGCTCAGTACTAGATGATGAGCGAGAAGCAGGCTCCGGCGCTAATCCCGCGTGCTTTACGGTAACAACATAAATTGGTTAGGTACCGAGGTGATGCTGCCGAATAATGTTTGGCCGAATATTCAGCTTGGTAAAAATATTCAGCTTGGTAAAAGTTTTACCGAACTTTCTGCCAAATATTTGTATTCAGTAGAATCCATATTCGGCCCATCTCTAGTTTAGTTTAGTTTACGACGGGCTGTTTTCCGCAACTCCACGTCTATGCGCGTATTTTGCGAGTGGGCAGGAATAATATGCTTATTCGAGCCATGATATCTCCCCGAAGAAGCTCAGCAGTCCCTTGATATTGCAATCAACTTCGGGGAGCGATCCCGGCGTGCCGAGATGTTTAGCCCTGTATGAAGCGACTTCTGGACATGTCAGCAACATGTGAGTCGCCGTTTCTTCCTCTCCCATGCATGCCCTGCACAGGGTGCTATCAGTAACACCTATGGTGAACAAATGTTTGTTAAAAGAGCCATGTCCTGTGATAGCACTTGTTACTATCCTGATCTGTGGCTAATTCTGATCTGGCCCATCTCCAATTATTATTGAGTCTAGAAGAACCATAATAGAGTTTCTTTGACCAGAGAAAATGGCATATACATCCGGTACAGCACCACAAATACAAGGCAGTTGTGGCCCAAAAGTAAATATAAAATAATATTCAAAACATATGTAATTGTGTATGTACTTTTCAGAGGATAGACAGAGACTACCGACGTACATTTAGTATGATCATGATACACCTTTCTTGTGTCTTCACATACATATATACCTACTCCTATATGTTTGTCCATTATGTACTACACACTTCATTTGGTCCATTTTTGATATATTGCTAATTAATTATGATTTAAATCCTCAATAATAAAAGCAGCCTTAAACTAAAGTAGACATGGATTTGGGGGCAAGAATTCATTGTTTGAGCTGTATAACATTGTGACAGGTAGTGTTGATGTTGGTTTGCATAGTTAATCTTTTCATTTACTATGTTACAGTAGTTTTGTAAAGTTGTTACTATACTAATATTGAAGACTACCTACCTAACTACCCGCGATACAATAAAATGGTAAAACAGGACACCGCCTGTTGTGCTTTCCCCTGCCTGTTTCACCATTTTATTGCATTGCAGGCAGCGAGTCTTTATCACTAGTATGATATACCAACTTTTTTTATATTACCAAGCTTATTTCATAATAATTTTGAGAATAATTCTTAACATCAGCAGTTGGATAAATTCTTACATTACACTAATAACTTGATGTTATTGATAAACTTTTTGCAAATCTTCATGATAAGTAAGTAACTTGCAAGATCTAATCAAAACTGTATCTTCTAAAAAGGTGCAGTTAAGACCTAGTCACAAGGGTGGCTATTTTGCTTTCTGTACTTTTTTTAATACAATCTATATATGGGAAGTGTTATTTATATATGTATTTTTTATCTTGAGTTAATATAGGGATAAAACAATACAACAGATTCAACACACTGTAGAAGGTTGTTTGCAACTATAGTTCGGCCGTTCAGAGAATGCGTTCCTGACACCTATCAGTTAGTCACAACTAGTGATGGGCACAATATAACACTGAGTTCGTACCGTTCCTCCAAAATGAACCGCCGCGTTATTTTTAAGATTATTTTCGTTTTAAATTGGCGGAATCATTTCAAATTTATATTTTAGTAATTTAAGTGGAAACCAAAAAAAGGTAATATTAATATAATAAAATTGTTTTATTTATTCTTTGTTACAAAGTTACAATCTGTTATGCAATAAAGTACATTGAATTGAATGTGCGTACAGAATATTAATCAGACTCCGATTCGCTTGAGGAGGTGGTGTCTTCATCATCATCTTCGCCTACATGTATAATTATATTATTGTCAATAACAGAATCAATCCTGATATCTCGGTCAAAATGTTCCACAATCAGGTTTTTAGTCTTCTCAACAACCTTTGCCCAGTCATCTCTTGTGATTTCCCCACAGGCTTCTTTTAATAGGGTCATCATGTCTTTCATGCTGAATGGCGGGGAAGTATTGTGGCGGGCGGCGTAACCTTTTATTTGAGCCCAGATTAGCTCAATCGCGTTATATTGGCAATGATACGGTGGAATTCTTAGAACGCGATGACCATACTCCAGAGCCAGTTCATCGATTTCGTATCGCACATTTGCCGCTTTATTTTCTTTAACTAATTTAATTAGCTCTGGTTTTAGCATCTGCATATTTGCGTCAATGCCTTTTGCTTGTAACCAAGCCACCATTCCTTCTTTTTTATTAGCTTGGGTAGGTGGTTTCTGTATTTGAACCGAGTGATAGGAGGCATTAACCATGAATATTACAGAAGGCTCTGGTAGGCTGGGCAAAAGCATGTTCTGAAACCACTCTTTAAATGTAGTGGCATTCATTTCCTCGTGGTAGTCATTTGTGGTTTTTGATTGAAATTCCAGTAACGCATTCTCCACAAAGCCGCATTTTGCAGAACCTGCGTGGCATATTATCAGACGGGCCCCCTTACCCATTGGTACTTTCGACATCGACTCTTGTGTATCATCCGTTCAAGAACGGGAAACCGTGTGATTGGCGTTTAGCCATGTCTCGTCAATGAACACGACATTATCCCAGTTATCAATATTTTTTGCTTCTCTCAAAAAACTTATCCGTTTTAAAATTATGTCGTATCATTCTAATAAAATTTTTCTTTTGCTCTTTTTTTTATACGAAAAACCAATATCTTTTAAGATTTTGGTTAAAGCAGTTTTACCCCGCTAAACAGTCCAGCTTCTCTTAACGATGCCAAAAGCTTCTTCCTGTTGAGATATTCATTTCTGGAATAGTAACCATGTATATGATTTCTGATTGCATCGGCGTCAAAGGTGTCAATATCTGTCACGGGTTTAGTTCTATGTTTCTTATTCGGAGTACGTAAAATATTATCTTCCGTGCCAGTAGAGCTGAACTTTTCTTTATTAATATTTGTTATCGTTCGTTTGCTAACTCCAAGCGCCTGAGAGACGCGTTCTTGTACTTGTTCGACAGGTAACAGGGGTCCGCTATTTTGCCGCTCCCGCTCAAAGTAATCTTGCAGCATGACTTAACTCACGGGCTCCACTTTTCAATGTTTGTCCATGTTTAGGCATTATTATGCACCAAAAGTAAAAAGAACGCAATACAAAACACAATCGAAGTCCGATTTAGCGCCGATGTCAGTTTGAAAAGCAGAAACAGTCCATTAAATGAAAGCCGGGTAATCAAATAAAATCAGATCAAAAACACTTGAAGAATGTGGTCTATGCGCATGAAACGACAACAGACGACTGTTTTAGCGTCACAAAATGGCAGCCCATAACGCCATTTGGGGTTACCATTTTCAACCTAAATATAAAAATGCTACTTTCTTTCGCGCGATCGGTTTGGTCGTAATTTTATTTTTATATTTAATAAGAGTTTTCTTATAGTCCATTATTTTCAAATTCTTAAAAAGGAAAACAAATCATATTATTTTATGAAGTATAACTGTATAAGAACAGATTATGATACTGTTATTGCCTGTTATTGTTAGCATAGCACTACAAATATAAAGCACTGACATAACCTTGTAATAGCGCAGTATAGATTTATAAAAATATTGTTTACCAAGTTATTTGACACTCAGTTTGGCACAAAATTATAACATTCATTGATTATTGATATAATAATGTTGTTTTAATGCTCATCAATTGTTAAAACGGTAAACAACCAGCAAAAATATTTTTATCGTAACTGCAACGCAATTACAAAGTTACGTCGTCAGTTCCATCGTGACATGTCAGGAACGCATTCTCTGAATGCCCGAACTATAAATCCAAAGAAAATGGTGAAAACAAAAACAATACTATTACCCCCACTAGATTGTGTTACAACCTGGTAAGAGATGCAGGAAGTATATGGATGCAAAAGGCTCTGGGCTGTATTTTTCGGCTTTTCTTAGGTGGCCTATGCTCATCAGTCGACTTGTGAAGTGATGTGATGATGATGATGATGATGATGAAAACAACAGTTAGAAATTTAAACTTACCAACTCACCTCCAGGTAGATTTACAGATGATAATTGAAGAACGGAGTCCAGACGTGAGTTAGTCTCTATTTTCCAACGTCGCTGCTGTACTTCAAGCACGCGCCCAACTACAACATCACCAATTTCACCCACGTAACGGCTCTTTAATGGCCGTATACATATCAACTTGTTTACTTTTTGCATAACACCTGCGACTGAGGACTTAAGGCAATCATCTTCGGTATAAGTGCCGTGACCGCTGTAAATATATAATTTTAAAATTATGTCAATCTTTTTATATTGGCTTTTAATATATTTTTTGCAATAAAAATATATAAAAATTATTATCTTACCGCATGAAATCCTGCATACCAGAAATAACCTCTCCAGGCGTATAGAAGCGAGGTAATTCATTATTAGCAGCAACACAATGATTTACTCGTTCCGATGCCAATTTAATAGAAACATGACCAGTCATATTGTATTTATTTATTGAATAAATCAACTTTATGAATACAAAATAACAAACAATTCATTCAACACTCAACAGTTGTCAATGCACAGATCACTAATCACTATGGGTATGTTATGTTCATAGATTACTGACTATATACTAGAGAGGTATGTTCCGAAATACAACGTATTGTCCGTTCATCGTAACTTGACGCGTAATCCGATTGGCAGCACTGTAATTTACAGTGTTGCATGTTTCAATGTGAATAGGATTCCCAAAATGTAGGGACAGGCATTATGGATATGGTACTAATGACTTTACTCATGTGTATAATGACCATACTCATGTTTTTAAGTGTCATAGTGTACTCTCTGAAATAATTCACATATCAATAGGAACATTCAGGATAAAATTCAGACATGTTTAAAAAGAATCACTTTATATAATTATGATCAATAAGGTGTAAAGGGATCATATCTTCTTCAATGTCACTTGAATACTCACTGTCACTACCACTTTCATCACTGTCACTGCCAACCCACAATAAAAAGCGATCACTTCCTTCATCTATTATTTTGTCTTTCCCTATGTACTCATCTTCAATTTTTATAACATGAGAGAACTCTTTTTTCCAAAGCTCTTCGCTTATTGAGCTAAACGTTTCTTTTATAAGTGATTTCACTTGATCATCTCTGGTCCACATTTTTTTCTGCGAACCGTCTCTTCGCAACACTCCATATTAGCTCAATTGGATTTAAATCCGCATGATATGGGGGCAGTCGTAAAACCTTGTGACCATGTGATTTTATTAATTCGTCAGCTTTATATATAGGATCTGGTTTATTTTGAGGCTTGCCATATTAGGGCTTTTATTTATTTGTACAGTATGATATGGCGCATTGTCCATCACAATCACACAATTAGGTGGCAGATTTGGTAAAACTTGTGTTTCCAGCCATTTTATAAAGTTATTGCTATTCATGTCGTCATGGTAGTCGGATGACTTTGTTTGTGACTTGAATAGCAATAACGCATTATTAATGAAGCCATCTGTAGTTCCAGCGTGTGCAATTATCCATCGCCTACCCGTACCTGAATCTCTCACTAATAAACCTTCTTCAGAATCTGACTGCCAACATTTTTGCACCCCATATGAACAATGGATAAATGTTTCATCTATGTAGACAATAGTCCGCCCCTCTTCTCGGTATTTTTTAATTTCATTTAAGTAATTAAATCGCCACGCAGCTATATCTATTCGTTCCACTAACATTTTTCGTTTTGATTGACATTTTTTGTATTTATATCCGAGTCGTTTTAATATTTTCCATAGTGTAGTACACCCACCTTCAAATTTTATTTCATCTCGCAATTCGACAAGTAATTTGTTTAATGTAGGAATTTCTTTTCGTACAGCGTAAAATGACATAATTTTTTGTCGTACTGCACAAGCATCAAAATCATCGATTTTGATCTTCGTATCGCGATTTGATCGTTTTTTCCTGGTGATGATACTTTTGATGGACCGGGCACTCGGGCACGGGACACTCAAATTTGAAACAGAACTGGCCTCTCTTTCTTGTCTCAAAATTCGGGTTACAGTAGATTCGGATACATCTGTAATCAGTAAAAAATGCAATTTGATTTTCTTTGGTAGTAAATAAAATCAGAATAATTTAGTAACGTTAGTGACGTTACTAAAATACACATGTACGTTACTAATATATATACTTCTTTACATACAAATATTTTAATATCATTTACCGAATTACATACAGTTAATCTAAATCTTTGTAACTGGTCACCCCAAAAACATACCGGTCATGGCGGCAACTCGGGCACGAACTTGTTGCAATGGCACAATCAGCTTGTTTTCAGCCTTTTCTTTTTCACAAAAAGCATAAACTTGAAGAATAGTTTGCCTTTCAGCACTTTTAACTACTTTCGGCATTTTTAAAACTAAGATGAAATTATTAAAAAGCAAAAGAGCACACAGGTGGCAACCGATCAAACTAAAATAAAGATGGCGAGTGAGGAAGCAGTGCTACCAATCACTCACGTGTCAAGTTAAGATGAACGGACAATAGTGTACTGTCCAATGCAAATGACGTATCATTTGACACTTTATTGTACTAGCGTGCCGCCGCCATATTGTGTCGGATATCCGGCCATAATAAAACAATTTTTAATTGTATGTTTGCCGAATGAAGCATGCCAGAATTTGTTTCTATTTATTCAAATACAAAAACTATAGAATAATTGATGGTGTATCCATTAGGAGGATATAATGATTTTTGGAGCACAAAATGACAAAATAATCGCCAACACTTTCCAAAATGGCGCAAAAGTATGACGTCATATACTGTCCAATGTTTTGGAACGAATCACCAGTATAGCGTCGATTCATGACATCATTTGCATTGGACAGTACACTGCGTTGTATTTGGGAACATACCCTATATATAAATAGTCTACGATGTCAATGCAATGTACGATATATTACTTTCCTCTATGTGTCAATGTCAGCAATGTTGCCTTTTTTTTATAGAAGAATGGGCAAACGAGCATGCGGCTCACCTGATGTTAAGTGACTACCGCCGCACATGATCAACCGCAACACCAGGAGAATTGCGGGTGTGTTGCCGGCCCTTTAGAAAGGAGTAAGCTCTTTTCTTGAAGGTCCCCAGGTCGTATCAGTCCGGAAAAATCGCCGGTGGTAAACTATTCCACAGAGAGGTTGTACGTGGAAGAAAACTCCTTGTGAAACGTACAGTGGTGGACCGCCAAGCATCCAGATGGTGTGGATGGTATCGGGACGTTTAACGTGTAGTGCGTTCACGAAATTTGGCGGCTGGGATTAATCCGAACAATTCCTCAGAGCACTCCCCGTGATAGATGCGATAAAATACGCAAAGAGATGCAACATCTCTTCGCAGCGCCAGTGAATCGAGCCGATCGGAAAGCACTCGGTCGTCGACGATTCGAGCCGCTCTGCGCTGGATGCGGTCAAGTGGAAGAAGCTGGTACTGGGGAGCCCCAGCCCAGAGATGGGAACAGTATTCCATGGTCGGCCGAACCTGCGCCTTGTAAAGTTGCAGGCGGTGTGCCGGCATGAAATACTGTCCCGCTCTGCTGAGCACGCCAAACTTTTTAGAGGCCAATTTGGCCTTCCCTTCCAAGTGACCACAAAACTGCACGTCACTAGATATGTCGACGCCGAGGATTCCGATACTGGCTGAGGCAACAAGGGGAGTGCCTTGAAACTGAGGGGATACGACAAAGGGGTTCTTTTTAGCGGTTAACGCGCAAACTTGTGTCTTCTGGGGGTTAAACTGGACTAGATTTAGTCGCCCCCAATCCGAGACTCTATCCAGCAGAGACTCGACTTCAGACACAAGTTTGTCCCGGCACTCGGAGACGTTTTCCCGAGAAATATTGGCTTGGCCGGTGTAAAGAGCATCACCAGTGCTGTCATCTGCATAGCAATGAATGTTACGGGTATGCAACATGTTATTGATATGCAGAAGAAACAGCGTTGGCGATAGCACGCAGCCCTGTGGAACACCAGCATTAATAGGCTTGCTATCGGAGCTTGCACCGTCTACAACGACCTTGATGCTCCGATCTGCAAGAAAGCTGGTGATCCAATCGCACAATTTCTCGGGAAGCCCATAGGAAGGGAGCTTCGAAAGAAGCGCTTTGTGCCAAACCCGATCGAAGGCCTTCGCAATGTCCAAACTAACGGCCAATGCCTCCCCCTTGAACTCTACTGCCTCCGCCCATCTGTGAGTTAGGTAGACCAGAAGATCACCAGCTGACCGACCACGGCGAAAACCGTATTGGCGGTCACTAATCAGCTGGTGATCTTCAAGGTACCTCAGGAGCTGGCAGTTTACAATGGACTCCATTGTTTTGGAGAATGTGGCCGTATAAGGAAAAGGGGAGACCTCCCGCCGGGCAAGGTGTTCTGCCCGGGGAGCGGCTCACACTCCCAGTGAGGAGAAGTTCTATATATACTGTCTATTATTTGGAATGTTAATAGTGCGATTTAGTTTTCGGTGTGTTTCGGTGTGCTAGTGGCGCGACGACAGCGCCGCTACATCCCCCCCTTCTCAGACCGGAGGTCGATAGTGTAGCCTCATTGCTGACGAATGTGCAAGTGCCAGTAGATTGCCTTGTAGTCTGCGGTGAGTCGAGAAGAAAGCAACGTGCAAATCTCTCGTGCAAATCTGCAAGAGTGCCATGAAGCAGAGGCGAGCAGTAAGGCTCAGAGCCGTGCCGAACACTGTATAGCCCAGAGAGTAGCTTGAAGGAACAGGAAGCATTATTATTCCAGTGCTGCGATGAACCTTGTGAAGCTAGATGGCTTGCAGGATATGAAGACTGCGGACGATATCTGCTCGGGATCGAATGGGTGGGGTATTCTATGACGATGATGAAGCTGAAGTTTCCGAAGATTGTTGGTTGCGTGTTCAGATCACGTTGGGGTCATCACTGTGGCCGTATAAGGAAAAGGGGAGACCTCCCGCCGGGCAAGGTGTTCTGCCCGGGGAGCGGCTCACACTCCCAGTGAGGAGAAGTTCTATATATACTGTCTATGATTTGGAATGTTAATAGTGCGATTTAGTTTTCGGTGTGTTTCGGTGTGCTAGTGGCGCGACGACAGCGCCGCTACATCAATGGATTAAAGAACGGAGGTCAAACTTTTCAAAGATTCATACACGAAGTACTTCATGGACTGGATTTCGTTTTCGCATTTATTGATGATCTCCTTGTTGCAAGCCCTGATAAAGAAACGCACGAAACACATCTACGCACCGTGCTACAGCGATTAGAAGACAACGGAATCACAATCAACCCTTCGAAATGCATATTTGGACATCAAGAAGTTCAATTTCTTGGTTGCACCGTCAGCAAGGAGCGAATCAAACCGACTGCCGAAAAAGTCAGAGCAATCATCGATTATGCAAAGCCTAAAACTATCGAAGAGCTAAGGCGTTTTCTTGGGATGATAAATTTTTACAGAGAACACATACCTAAAGCCGCGGAAATCCAAGCATCACTTCACGCCTACCTTCACAACACGAAGAAAAAAGATAAAACGTCAATTGAATGGAACGATGAAGCCACGAAGGCATTTGAAGCTTGTAAAGTTGCGATCCAAAATGCAGCTTTACTCGCTCACCCATCACACGAAGCAACCCTTGCTATCTTCAGCGACGCATCCGATCTCTCAGCAGGAGCCGTTCTCCAACAATACAGCAATGGGAAATGGCAACCACTTGGCTATTTTTCGAAGAAGTTCTCCGATACTCAACGTAACTACAGTATATTCGACCGAGAGCTACTCGCTATTTACATGGCTATCAAGCACTTCAGAAAAACGTTCGAGGGTCGAAACCCGATCGTTTTTACCGACCACAAGCCATTAACATACGTACTTCCAAAGAAACCATCACTATCGGAAACACCACGGAGAGATTCGAACACCTGCACGTTGACATCGTTGGACCATACCTACTTCACCGCAAGGACATCGTTATCTCGTAACAATGATCGACAGAACAACAAGATGGCCAGAAGCAATACCTACCGATGATACTTCAGCCGAATCCGTCGCGAAGATAATTTATGAAAATTGGATTACTCGTTTCGGATCACCTAAAACCATCACAACGGATCAAGGAAGAAACTTCGAAAGCAACCTATTCCTCAAACTTCTTCAAACTATGGGACTACAGAAGACACGTACAACAGCATACCATCCCCAGTCAAACGGAATAATCGAACGATGGCATCGTATATTAAAGACCGCACTCAAAACTCGTTTATCTCAACATACAAAGTGGATTGATGAGCTCCCTACAGTGCTACTCGGACTACGAGCAACACCGCATGCAGACACTAGTCTTAACGCCGCTCAGCTAACTTACGGCTGCAGCATAAGACTGCCGTGTGACTTCTTCAGTTCAGCAGCGTCAAACAAACAAGAAATGGATTATGATTTCGTAACTCAACTTCGAGAATCAATCAACAAAGCCTTATCGTCGAAATGCACCGAAATGCAATCACACAGAAATAATAAATCAGTATTCATTCACCAAGATATACTCTGCTGCTACCATAACGCGGAAGGCTTTTCCACTGTGGCCGTATAAGGAAAAGGGGAGATCTCCCGCCGGGCAAGGTGTTCTGCCCGGGGAGCGGCTCACACTCCCAGTGAGGAGAAGTTCTATATATACTGTCTATGATTTGAAATGTTAATAGTGCGATTTAGTTTTCGGTGTGTTTCGGTGTGCTAGTGGCGCGACGACAGCGCCGCTACATCCCCCCCTTCTCAGACCGGAGGTCGATAGTGTAGCCTCATTGCTGACGAATGTGCAAGTGCCAGGAGATTGCCTTGTAGTCTGCGGTGAGTCGAGAAGAAAGCAACGTGCAAATCTCTCGTGCAAATCTGCAAGAGTGCCATGAAGCAGAGGCGAGCTGTAAGGCTCAGAGCCGTGCCGAACACTGTATAGCCCAGAGAGTAGCTTGAAGGAACAGGAAGCATTATTATTCCAGTGCTGCGATGAACCTTGTGAAGCTAGATGGCTTGCAGGATATGAAGACTGCGGACGATATCTGCTCCGGAGCGAATGGGTGAGGTATTCTTTGACGATGATGAAGCTGTGAAGTTTCCGAAGATTGTTGGTTGCGTGTTCAGATCACGTCGGGGTCACCACTGTGGCCGTATAAGGAAAAGGGGAGATCTCCCGCCGGGCAAGGTGTTCTGCCCGGGGAGCGGCTCACACTCCCAGTGAGGAGAAGTTCTATATATACTGTCTATGATTTGGAATGTTAATAGTGCGATTTAGTTTTCGGTGTGTTTCGGTGTGCTAGTGGCGCGACGACAGCGCCGCTACAGAGAACAAGGAGGTGATGGCGATTTGCCGGTAGTTGGACGGGTCAGAGCGGTCGCCTTTTTTAGAGATCGGGTGGACGTAAGCCGTCTTCCATGATTTTGGGACTACGCCTAGGAAGTAGGAATACCGGAAAAGACGCGTTAAAACCGGTGCCAACTCTGGAGCACACGTCCTCAGCACAATTGTGGGGATTCCGTCAGGCCCACTCGACTTGTGGATGTCCAGGGAGAGGAGTGCTTTGCGAACCGAGCGCTGTGTGAAGTGCACTTCCGGCATGGAGCACTCACACCGCGGGATGGTCGGTGGAGTACTCCTCCCGTCATCGAGAGTCGAGTTAGACGCAAAGAAAGAGCCTAGAAGATCGGCTTTCTCCTTTGCGGTATGGGCCAGTGAGTCGTCCTCCCTATGCAGAGATAGAAGAGATGGCTGACAGAAATTCCCCTGGACAGCCTTGGCGAGAGACCAGAATGCACGGGTTCCAGAAGGAAGGCGAACTAGTTTCTCGCCAATTCTGCCTATGTGCTCTGACTTTGCCTTGGCAATGACTCTTTTGAAGGACCTAGAGGCGGAATTATACTTCTTTTTTAGAGCGCTGGTGTTTACATCCCGGGACGCTGATGCATCAGCCCAGGCTTGGTAGCACTCCTGCTTATAGCATGATGCTATTTTACAGGAGCGACCAAACCATGGCTGAGACTTGCCTCCAATGGGCACCACAGAGGAAGGAATAAAAAGTTCCATACTCTGAAGTACCACATCAGCAACAGAATCCGCAACAACGTTGGGATCATCCGGCGAGAAGCAAACCCGTCCCCAAGGGTAGGATGCAAAGAAAGACCGCATCCCATCCCAATCGGCTGACCTATAGTGCCAAACACGGCGGCAGCCTGCAGAATGTAACCGCGATTTCAGCGTGAGTGGCACCACACTCCGGACAAGACAATGGTCCGAGGAGCCTAAAGGGGCGTCGGCGGAAATCTGATATCCGTCCGGGTGAGAGGTCAGCAGAAGGTCCAACAGGGAAGGTGCATGATCCTCCACATCTGGAATCCGCGTAGGCAAAGTAACCAGTTGTGTCAGACCATATGCCAAGGCAAAATCATGAACAGATCTCCCCGCATGATCGGTTAAACGTGAACCAAGCCATTCGGCGTGATGGGCGTTAAAGTCGCCGAGGATCACGATCTCTGCGGAAGGGATCTGCTGTAGCAACGAATCTGCAGCCATTTGGACGTGGTCGAATAGTCGGTCTGTTTCGGCATTACCGCTATGGGACCTATAGAGGCACCCGTAGAAGCGCGGATGGTCGTCGCTGTCTATGCGTAGCCAAAGGATGGACAGGTCCGAACCCTCAAGTCTGCCGAGGCGTCGAGAGCAGATGTCCTCTCTGACGTAAACGCAAACTCCAGCCCGAGGCACAAAGGAGTGTTCCAGTTTGTACCCCGGGTAGGAGAGATACGAGACATCAGCCGGAGAGGACACCTGCGTCTCGGTCAGAAAGAGGAGAGCCGGCCTCGCCGTCTCGAGATGGTAGTGGACGGCGTTTAGGTTAGAGTGAAGTCCCCTGATATTGCAGAAATTCACGGACAGCGTGGCAGGGGTTGCCTTGGTCTTGTTGCTCCGTTTGCCTCGAGCAGTTGTAGTCTTGAGCGAAATTTTGACCCCCCCCCCCCCAGAATACGCGGGGCAGCCTGAGCACCCACGCTCAGAAGTGGAGAAACATGGTCGTGGATGCTCAGCGAGGGATTCTCCAGGGGTGCTGGTACCCTCCTGAGGTAGTCGATCATTATTTAATTCCGCTACCATGTTGATGGGGGGGGGGGGATTTGGGCCTCCGGCCACCTGCACTCACCAGACGAAACGCGGAAGCAGAGCTTCCACTTCACGCCGGTATTCTGTGAGGTCCTGGTACCACCCCGGTTTGAGCCAGCCCATACGTGCAACAGCAAAGCTGCCGCGTGGCTCTACTACTGTTGCCTGCCTCCAGTGTTGCTGTTGCCAAATGCTTTGAACCTTTTATCTGTAATACAAACTGCTAAAATGTCTATTAAATATGTATGCTATTTAATATTAAAATCTGTATAATCAAATAAACGAAAATAGATCATTGATCATCATCATCATAAAAATACATGGATACTATTATTTATTCTTGACATATAGAAAGATTTAATGTCACTTCTGATGTAGGAGGGTAGTTACTAATAATGTGTGATGTATAGGGTTATTACGTAAAAGGCTTTTAGAATAGAATAGAATTATTTTTATTCTTCTATCAACAATACCAACTAGATAACGAGTCACGTTCAAAATAATAGCTGAATACTGTCCACGTGAATATAAACTTAAACAGCTACATTTGTTTACCAAAGAAATGAGACAAAAAATTAAAATAGTTTTAAGTTCAACCTAATTGCAACCATTGCATCAAGAAATAAAGTCACATATCTTACGATCATGTCACAAAAAAAGAACAAAGCTATACAATACTCCTATCACTTGGAAATGAAAAAACATAAATTAAATAACATTTAGTGTGAAAACAACCTTAAGGAATTGTATTGTTTAATGGTGGTTAATATAGCGCGGCTATCTCCTCATAAAACATAGCGCGTGCTATGTAAGTAGTCGCCATGGCGCTATGACCTATGACGCTTTGGCGCTATTCATATCAAGCGGCAATTAGTTATAACAGCAGCGCTGTTGGGAGTAGACGTGTGACGCAAATTTAATCTAGCAACACGCTATTCATCGCGCGCGAACTACTTTAGTGTTGACGTTATTTAGTTAGTGTATCTATATTTATAAGTGATCGAAGGACATAGTTGTCTGCTACAAAAGAAGCCTAACTAATGTTTTTAAATGTAAATAAAATATATAGATACAAAAGTGTATACAATAGCGTTTGTAAATAGTTGATTTTTGTATATACAATCAATAAACTTAAATACACCTTTGATTTATAATTTATATTAAGGATAAAATAACGTTTACATGAATTATAATAAAAATCCGGCCAAGAGCGTGTCGGGCCACGCTCAGTGTAGGGTTGGTTCCGTAGTTTCCCGTCCGTCACAATAAGTGTTCCCACTTATGAGTTTAAAGGTGGGTATCCATTATGTTCGCGCTCCAGCAGCGCTCCGCGCTCCTGCAACTGCTCCCACTGCTCCCGGTAGTGGGTACGTGCGCGAACATGGAGCGTGCAACATTGCACGCTTCGCGGCAGGCGCTCCGACTTACCATCCAAGTTAAAATGATTTTCCTAGAAAGTCCTTATAAAGTTCTGCTTTTCAGATTTTTTCATATTTTCTAAACTTATGGTTCAAAAGTTAGAGGGGGGGACACATTGTTTTTTAATTTTGGAGCGATTATTTCCGAAATTATTGACATTATCAAAAAATGATTTTAGTAAACCCCTATTCATTTTTAAATACCTATCCAACAATATATCACACTTTAGGGTTGAAATTAAAAAAAAATCACTTCCCACTTTACATATAGGGGGGGCTACCCTAATAAAACATTTTTTCCAATTTTTATTTTACCACTTTGTCGGCGTGATTGATACACATATTGGTACCAAATTTCAGCTTTCTAGTGCTAACGGTCACAGAGATTAAGCGAGGACGGACAGACGGACAGACAGACATGGCGAAACTATAAGGGTTCCTAGTTGACTACGGAACCCTAAAAGTGATTAATTTTATTGTTCAGTAAAATGTTGTTTTTATAATAAGCAAACCCGCCAGTAACGCAAGTATGCAAATATGTTCTGTGCATTTGAATGTCATCTCAGGGTCACCTATAACAGGTGTCAATTGTAAGTAAGAAAGCGACCAGTAGCAATTAAACACCAGTGCAACCAACACCTAGTTTTCTTTTACTCCACGCCTGCAAACAAAAATAGACCCTAACGCTAACATTTATTTTGTTTTAAAAAGTACAGTCCTTAAAAATATTTTTAGAAATATAAAAAGTCGTAAGCCTGAAAAGTATGAAAGAGCGTTCTTTAATTTTTCTTTACCACTTTATTTTATTTTAATCTAAAATGAAACTTATTATACTAAACAATGTTCTTATATAGCACGCGGTCTATCCAATGAACGACATGTAATGTAGCGTGCTCCGAAATATAGCGTGCTGTTAAACTTAACGCGCTTGCCGGCCTCCTACACACTTTTTTATAAATAGCGCGCTATAACATAGCGTATTTAATAGCGCACTAGTTTATACTAGTTTACACTAGTTTATAGTCTATAGCGTGCTATTGATTTATAGTCGTTTTGAACAACTTTAGTATTGTTCACTGTATATTAACAACCTATCTTGGCTCGTCAACGCACCACCACACGTGTTAGCGGGCCGGTTGTCGGACCGAGACTGAGACTGACTGCCACTTTCGTTACCCCCACATTGTGACGTATGCGCTCGAGACAAGTTGGTATATATACATACACTACATCCCTTCCTTGTTTTAATTTACTATTTTTACGTTTATCTGGTTGTTTATAAAATTATTTATAATAAAATATCTTTTTTTTTTCTTTTCCTAATTTTTAAATAATTATTAATATTTAATACGTTGTTTTTCTTTTATAGCATCTAAATCATTTCCACTATCATTTATATGTACGATTCTAATCTATAGCTTCCTCTCAGTCCCTTTCTAACCTTTCATCATTCTTTCCAATATTTAAATCCTTGTTCTGATCACCAAGAACTTTCCATCTTCCTTCAACTTTCTTGAAGTGTACTATATTCCTTCTATACACTTGTCCCGTTTCGTCGTTACGTACATCCAGATCCCCACCTACACTCTGATGCACCGTGTGTGGGACTGGATCGTAACTTAAACTTAATTTGTTATTTTATTAAAGTTTCTTGTGCTTTGCTCTTCTTATCTGCATATTCCTTTCCCGCTCGTTTCTTTTCCTGATCCCTGTCCCTGACCTCAGAGTCTTCAAGTTTACGAGTAATATCTGCAACCATTGGAATTTTATCACGGAACTGCCTTTTAAAGAACAGTTTCGCTGGATTTTTTTCGGGTCACATTATGAGTTGTACTATTGTACATAATCATATAATCCTACAAACCTTCGAGCCCGTTATTTTTCTCGACTTGGCATATTTTAAGGCGCTTTAAAATGATTTGATTGAAACTCGATTCTGACGCTCAACTTGCCCATTTTGCTGAGGCCAGTAGGGTATTGTATTATACTAGATAATATTTTTTTCAGTGCAGAATAACTTGAAATCTTCACTGCAGAACTGCCTTCCATTATAAGCAGTTATTGTCATCGGGTTACTCTATCGACTGAAAATTTCTTTGAGATTTTGAATGATCTCTGCACTGGTGATCTTGCGAGATATCTTCACTTCTTTATACCGACTGAAGTAGTCCACAACAACTAATATATAATCACCGCTTGGTATAGAACCCATCAGGTCCGCTATCAGGTCAGGATAGCTATGTCCACCCACGGCTCATATGGTAACTCTCTTCGTTTTATTGGATTCGGAGGATTTGGTGCCGATACAAGGGTGCAGCCTTTACAATACTTCACCAAGTTCTCGGCATCCTTATCGTACCTTGGCCACCATACTTTGGTTTTTAGCCTAGCCTTCATTAACACTATCCCTGGATGTCCTTCATGGGCTGCTGTTAGGACTATGCTGCGTAGTTTCTTAGGGATTACTATTTTAATCCCTCTCAATAAAATTCCCTCATAAAACATATCTTGTTTTGAAAAATTTTGTAAGTTTTTACTCCTTCATCCCATTTATTCTTGTACAAGCCTTCTCTCACCTTCAGTATTTCCTGATCTTCTTTTGAACACTCTATGATATCCTTCAACGTAACAGTTACAGGTCTTGTACAATCTACAATTTGGTGTATGTGAAATTCCGGTCTATCCATTGAGGAATTTTCAAATTGGCACAGTCTTGATAAACAGTCTGCGGTGTTGTCTTTCCCAGGTTTGTAAATGACCTTAAACTTGTAAGCTTGAAGACGTAATATCCACCTCTCAATTCTAGCACATGGTTTGGACTCAGGTCCAAATATGATCTCAAGTGGTTTATGATCCAACTCAAACTCCTTGCCGTACAGAAATATATTAATATGTTCTACTGCCCAAACAAGAGCCAAAGCCTCTTTTTCTGTTTGGCAGTATCGCCTTTCCCAAATGGTTAACGTTTTATGACCATAAGCAATGATTCGAGGTCTTTTACTGTCTATTTGAACCAACACGCCCCTTAGCCTTAATGGGCTTGCATCTGCTATGACCATAGTGCGATCCTTAACGTCGTAATATCCTAGAATAGGAATTGTACAAAGTGCAGATTTTAGTTTGTTAAATGCGGTCTCCTGCTTTATTCCCCAGCGTTATTTTAACTGTCTCCCCTGCTTATTTCTTAACAATTCTTTTAGGGTTCCGTTACAGTTGCTAAATTTGGTATCCATTTCCCAATTTTATTAGTCCCAAAAAGCTCTGAAGCTCACCTACATCCGTAGGTCGAAATTTTTGGATAGTTGATACGTATTTTGCTAATGGTTTAATGCCTTCGTCTGATAGTTCATGTCCTAGAAACTGCACTTTTCTTAATTAAAATTAGCACCTTTTATTTCATGATTCATTTTATATTTCTTACTTTTTTGTCATTATTGTTATTTTTACTTACTTGGTGTTTCCTTTTCAATTGCGGTCTTGTTTTACAATATTGTCTAAAGTGTCCTCTTAATCCACATTTCAAACAGTCTTTATCTTTCGCTGGGCACTTACTATCATGGGAAGCATGTCTTGAACTCCCACACCTCCCGCATTCAAATGTTTGTTTTTTGTTGCTGTCTCTTTTACTTTTTACTTTTATTTACGCAGTTACTTCAAAATTCTTCCATCTGTCGATTAACTGCTTCGAGAGCATTTGCTTATACCACTATATTACTTAAAGTTATTGAATTGTTTGCAATATTTTCATTCTAAGTTCCCTAGAAGAACATTTCTCCGTTATTTGATCAATAATTTGATCATCCTTATCTTTAAATTCACATTTATTTCAGAATCATAATTTATCGAATTTTTCATTTTGTTCTTGTTTAATCAACCGAAATAGATGGCGTTCATACACCTTACTCTGTTTTGGTGCAAAAATGCATCCAGTTTTTCTATAGCTATATGAAAAACATCAACCCCTTCAGCAGGTATTATGGCGGCGTCAGGGATATTATAATAGATTTCTTGCAATTCAAGCCCGCCAAAGTGTAACAAACATGCTCTCTTTTTCTCACTATTTTCTATACCTGATGCCTCAAGGTAAATAAAGAGTGCACGTTTCCAACGCTCCCATCTAGTACCTACAGATGTAGATTCCCCCTCACAATCAAATTTCTCCAGTACGAGTTGCGACATGTTGAAATTTCATTGTACTAAATTCTTTACTAGTAGACTACCTGAAACCAAATGATTCTAAATTCAAGCACTTCGCTTGTAATTGTCCAGTATTCCGTTAGAATACACCAGTACAATGTCAATTAAATATTGTGATGTGTCAATTTAATGACCAGCAATGCTGCTAAAATATCATAGTCAGTGTCAATTTAATGACCAGCGATGCTGCTAAAATATCGTGATCATTGTCAATTTAATGACCAGCTGCGCTGCTAAAATATTGTGCTCAGTGTCAATTTAATGACCAGCTACGCTGCTAAAATATCATGATCACTGTCAATATAATGACCAGCTACGCTTCTAAAATATTGTGCTCATTGTCAATTTAATGACCAGCTACGCTGCTAAAATATTGTGATCATTGTCAATTTAATGACCAGCTTACGCTGCTGAAAAACATGATCAGTGTCAATTAATTGACCAGCTACGCTGCCATTATCTCATAAACGTTGGTTTGGTTTATGCCAATTTAATGGCCAGGTGTTACCTGCTGTAATATTTTTTTAAACATTTTTTGATAAATAAATTTGGTTGAAATTTATGACAATCCTATCACGGATTGGAATCGAAGGAACCATTTGTTAAACATCATAAATTTAATTCGTTAAACATTTGTTTAAACCGACAGGGAATCGAACCCGGCACCGCACAATACAATAATGAATCTCAATATATAATAAACTAGGCACAAATACTTTTCTAGATATTTATTGCTTGACTAAATTTGAAATTAAATTATGATTTTACGATAATATAATGTAAATATTTTAAAAATATGTTATGTATTTTATATGAATTTTAATTTTAAGGGGATATAGTAAGTCAGCTCAAATTCTAATTTCGCCCCCACTTCCCCGCGCGTCTGCTGTGTACCGACATGTTTGTAGTCACTAATACTGTAAGTAGATAGGTCGTTAGATATATTGGTATATAGATATATTCATGCTTTTTTCTTAACGCTAACCCAGTAGCTTCTTATTTTTATTACGGTTATTTCCCATTTTAATTTTACATCGTCCTGTTGCGTAAAGTGTATTCTGATCGTAAGCGACACAACTTCCCCCTTCAAAAGCCGAAGCGATACTAACCGGGCGGCAAGAATCAAGTTTCAAGACGCCGATAGTTTAGGTAATTTATTTTTAGAGTGAAAATAATGGTATTTAAAAAAAGTCAATAGCATTAGCACTGCTTTATAGTTAGTTCAGTTAGTATGCAAAGTTTCATGATCTTATTTAAAGTATTTTATGAATAACAGCGGTTTTATTTTCAGTTTGCAGTTTTTTTTTAACATTAATCCTTAACTTTACCATATATTTATTTCAAAATTAATGCCGCAATATTTTCGGCATAACGGAGTACCTTGAGGAGGAATTTGAGGTATATTTCCCCTTAAGGTCAGTAATGTATAGTGCGATATGCATTTACATTTCAAACTTCCATTCGGGTAGTTATCACATACATAGTCTAAAATGCGTTCAACGTCGTTTGTGTAAAATTATATCTGATTCCATATTAGGACAGCCTCTAAACTCATATCACTTCACTTAAATACCAGAATACCATATAAAGTACAAAATAAAATTAGAAGTAATTTTATTAACCATTTACCTTCATGTGAATACATTACGAGGTTCAATGTAGTACATTTAATGTGAGTAATTATCATGTTAATCTACAGTACAAAGTAAATAGTGCAGTAATATCATAAAATTACAGCATGAAACACCATAAAATTACACTGTGTACAAAATTTCTGGCAATAATTATAATTATATACAATAATTGTAATATATATAAGAATAATTTAATGACTTTTCAGAGACTTGTTTATTCCTATTTTCATTTATTTTCAACTAAAAGTACTTACCGTTTTCCTCATCGCCACATGTATTGTTCCCTGTTTATTAACAACCTATCTTGGCTCGTCAACGCACCACGTGTTACCGAGCCGGCTGTCGGACCGAGACTGACTGCCACTTTTGTTACCCCCATATTGTGACGTATGCGCTCGAGACAAGTTGGTATAATATATACATACACTACAGGTATAACAAATAAAGTTCTTTTTCCCGTTATTGCCTTGCGAGCTACGTCATTTTGTTATGTTTCTGTTTTCTTCTTTGAATTTGGTCCAGGAAGTATGAGTCGCGTTGAACACTAAAATAATTTATAATATGATCATAAGTTTAATTACAATTATTTTTATGTTTTGAGCATTAATGATTGTTGGTATACATACTTTCCACACTAGCCATTAAATATAATATAGTATGTAGTATATTGATTGCATTTAATTAACTGATTCAATATGTATCTATTTTAGTTTTTGTAGTTTTTGTATATATGTTCGTAGTATGTATGTATCTATGTTTAGTATATATATAAATATGTGTATTCTTTTTTATCACACCAATTTGCCCTACTTCTGTCATCTTCATGTAAGCCTGTCCATTTACTGGTTGTCTGGAAGGAATTGCTGTCAGCAATAAGATCGCCCATTGCATACTTTTAAAACGTGGTAGAGCCATGTTGCAATTATATTAGTAGTATAGTTGTAGCACTAATGGGTCGGCTCGACCGGGGAAGAAAGCTAGGAAAGCTAAAAAAAAGCTAAGTATCTATTGGAATTACACAAAGACAAAAGAGGCAATTACCATTATTTAAAGTTTTGGTAACGAAATATTAAAAATTATTACAATACAAATCTACTTCATGCGTCTATGTTCTGTTTCAAAAATGTTTGCACGTGTATTGGTCAACATTGGTAAAACATTTGTAGGCGTGGTTATGATCGGTAATTTTGTTTGAAATATGATATTATTTGTTAGTTTAGAGCTTAAAATATAACATGTTATACATGTAATTACCGAAAGTAAGACACTCCGGCCGTTAAATTACTTTTTTCGGGCATTATTCTTGCAACTTTTAAATACACATTGGAGCATTGTGAAACGTGTTTACATTGGCTGTGTTTCATGTGAACTAAACTAAATAAGAGCTCACGTCTCATGTGTGCTCTTACTTACTAAGATGGATTTCTTGCGCCGACCCAAAATCTATTTGTTATTGTAGAT
Source organism: Parnassius apollo (assembly GCA_907164705.1). Taxonomy (NCBI): domain Eukaryota; kingdom Metazoa; phylum Arthropoda; class Insecta; order Lepidoptera; family Papilionidae; genus Parnassius; species Parnassius apollo. The sequence goes on along the minus strand of CAJQZP010001367.1, from coordinate 4,769,223 downwards.
TGAAGTTTTTATTCAATATAATACTATGACCACTTATTCGAAGGAAACCTCTGTCCTGGGAAGAACCAGCAAGAAACCCAGCGGGAAATTTCTTTTAAATAGAATTAATTACATTTACAAAATACACGGATCACAGATAACCAACTATAAATTGTACTGAGACTGATTTAATAGCTGACAATGGTAATTAATTCGTTTCCACGAATTAATTATCCAAAAAGTTTTTGGGGTTGAGCTAGTAGCGGAGTGCAACAAGTGCACCAAGCCACGCCAGAGCCAAGACCGCCTTAACAGCGTCCGCTCCGTCTGTTTTATACAATTGAGACAAGTAGCTACACGAGCACTACTGCAGGTGCAACACGTAGGTGACGTGTCATTTACAATAATTCCGACTAGCAACAGAGGCGCTGCTGCACGTGCAACGGCGCACTTGCCGACATATACATATATATATATATATATATATATATATATATATATATATATACATATATATATACTTGGTCTATGTTGGGCACCAGTGTTTTTATCGTAAAAATCTAAGCTGCTGTATGTCACAGCTTGGTTTGCCGTATTTTAAGGAAAAAATTACTAAATTGCCGTATTTTATTAATTATTTTAAAAATATCTATTTCTCATTTGATTCTCCTCCGTAAAGTTTTCTTTAAGGCGTATTACCTTACTCTGAATCAGGGCCACTATCCCTTAATAAGAGAGGTGTAATAAGATCAAGGCAGTATCGATCCCTAATTAGGACGTCTAAGTAGACCCGGTCCGCCTTTTTCCCTTAGTGCGCTTAACACTGTGCAGTTTAATAATACTTAGTAAAGTTGTTCAAAACGACTATAAATCAATAGCACGCTATAGACTATAAACTATAAATTTCTAGCGCGCTATTAAATACGCTATGTTATAGCCCGCTATTTATAAGAAAGCGTGTAGGAGGCCGGCAAGCGCGTTAAGTTTTGCAGCACGCTATATCTCGTAGCACGCTACATTACATGTCGTTCGTTGGATAGACCGCGTGCTATATAAGAACATTATTTTGTAATAAGTCGCATTTTAGACTAAAATAAATTAAAACGGTAAAGAAAAAGCAATGAACACTCCTTCATACTTTTCAGGCTTACGACTATCTATAATCGATGTAAACGTTATTTTAACCTTAATGTAAATTATAAAACAATTAAAGACGTATTTAAAAATTTATTGATTGCATACCTATACAAAAATAAACTATTTACATACGCTATTTTATACACTTTTGTATCCATATTTTATTTACATTTAAAAACATTATTTAGGCTACTTTTGGTAGCAGACAACTGTGTGCTAATGTCATTTATAAATATACAGTATACACGAACTAAACAACGTCTAACACTAAATTAGGTCGCGCGCGATGAATAGCGTGCTACTGGATCAAATTTGCGTCACACGTCCACTCCCAACAGCGCTGCTGCTAAAACTAGTTCCCGCTAGATATGAATACTTATTAGCGCCGAAGCGTCATAGCGCCATAGCGCCATGGCGACAGTTACGTAGCACGCGCTATGCGTTATGGAGAGGTAGCGCGCTATAATATGGCGCTATGCGATATATTAACCACCATTAATACTTAGGGCAGTGGGCACTTAATCAATGTGCGATGACTGCGGAGAGTGGGTGTATGTGTTGTATTAGTGTTTCTGTGTTTGCACACAGCCATGTCCAACAAAGAAAAAAAATGTTGTCCACAATATACTTGCACAAAGATATATCTTATTTGTGGAAGAAGAACCACAAGAGCTTTATGAATAAGGACATAAAAATTGAAGGTTTTAAAGTGTATAGGTGTGAGTGTGACATCCATAGCAATAGTAATTTTTTATAGAAGAGGGGAATACGGCTCACCTGGTTGTTAGTGACTACTGCCGCCCATGAACAATCGCAATAACAGGGGAATTGCAGGTGCATTTCCAGTCTTTTAGCAAGGAGTAAGCTCTTTTTTTGCATACTTAAGTTGTATTGGTCCGGGGAAATCGCCAGTGGTAAACAACTTCACAGAGAGGTTGTACGAGGACGAAAACTAAGTACTAGTAAAACGCACAGTGGTGGACAGCCAAGCATCCAGATGGTGTGAATGGTATCGTGAATTTTACGCGACGTACGTTCGTATAATTTGGTAGCAAGAATAATATCCGAACAATCCCTCAGAGCACTCCCCGTGGTATATGCGATAAAAAAATGCAAAGTCGCAAGCGGTGTGCCGGCAAGAAATACTGTCCCGCTCTGCTGAGTACGCCAAGCTTCTTAGAGTCCAATCCCTTCCTAGTGACCACGATACTGCACATTATTCGATATGTCGACGCCGTGATTCCGATACTAGCTGAGGCAGAAAGGGAAGTGCCTTGAAGTTGCGGAGATATGACAAAGGGATCCAATTTTTTTTGTCTTTTTGGCGAAGAAGGGCTTCCAGAGTCACATCCACTCGTATTATCGATTATTAATCAGAATTAAATATGGAATAAAATACTTCACTCGTAACCGTAATCTAGTTTGATCAGTTAACTCACAAAGTTCAATAACTATTGTGCGCTAGATCGTACTCAAATCATTCATTTTCATTCATTTTTAAACAAGGCGAAAGATATGGCACGATAGATGCAAATGAGACAACGTACTTCTACCAACGTAAATTTAATTGTTTCATCTACTAGTCGTAAATTAACTGATTAAAATACGCTACGGATGCGAATGAAATAATTCCATATTCTGTGGTTTACCTTTATTAATAAATCGATAATACAAATGAATGTGTCTGAAAGTGCACCGTTTGCGTTTACAGAGGAGAAATAAATCAGGAATAGATGTTTTTAAAATAAATAATGAAATACGGCAAACCAGACTATGTCATACGGCAGTTCAGATTTTTACAACAACAACATTGTATGCAGTGTGACCATATGTGGCAGGATCCTGCCATTTTGGCAGGATTGGCCACTTATTTCAGCCTTTGGCATGATCGGTTAACGTTTTATAAAAACTGGTAGTGTTTGACAGTATTGGAGTATTAAAATAAGGTTTCACTTTTGCAGCTCAAAATGTCTAAAATGGCAACCCTAGATATTTCACCAGCATGTGGGGGATTTCCCTGTACTTTCCGTATTATGTTTGTATCACATTTAATAAACAACTTGAAAATTTTCTATGTAAAGTTCATAATCTTAAAACAACTATTCATAAACACGAATGTATGTTTAATATTTCAATCAGTCATAGAAGATACACTTAAAATATGAATGCATTGCAAATTTCGCAAAGAAACTGCTAAGCTTACCATGTAATATTCTCTTAAATAAATTTAATTAAGAAAAAAAAACACGAAACAGATTTATTAACATCATGTAGCGTCTATCTTGCACGTTAAACAAATGTTAAATCGAGAGAATAAATCCATGTCTAAAGATGAAATAAAAGATTTTTTTATATAGAAGAGGGGGCAAACGAGTATGCGGCTCACCTAATGTTAAGGGACTCCGCCGCCTATGATCAACCGCAACACCAGGGGAATTGCAGCTTTTTTCTTGAAGGTCCTTAGGTCGTATCGGTCCGGAAAAATCGCTGGTGGTAAACTATTCCACACGCAAGAAAACTCCTTCTGAAACGTGCAGTGGTGGACCGCCAAGCATCCAGATGGTGTGGATTGTATCGGGACGTTTGCCACGTAGTGCGTTCACGAAACTAGCAGCTAAGATTAATCCAAACAATTCCTCAGAGCACTCCTCATGTTATATGCGAAAGAAAATGCAGCAAAATTGCATGCTACGAAGAGATGCAACATCTCTTCGTAGCACCAGTGAATCGAGCCGATCGGAAAGCACTTGGTCGTCGGCGATTAGAGCTGCTCTGCGCTGGATGCAGTCAAGTGAAAGGAGCTGGCACTAGGGAGCCCCGGTCCAGAGATGGGAATAGTATTCCATGTGTGGCCGAACCTGCGCCTTGTAAAGTTGCAGGCGGTGTGCCGGCATGAAATACTGTCCCGCTCTGCTGAGAACGCCAAGCTTTTTTGACGCCAATTTGGCCTTCACTTCCAAGTGACCACGAAACTGCCCGTCAATCGATATGTCGATGCCGAGGATTCCGATATCGGCTGAGACAACAAGGGGAGTGCCTTGAAACTGAAGAGATACGACAAAGGGGTACTTTTTAGCGGTTAACGCGTAAACTTGCATCTTCTGAGGGTTAAACTGGACTAGATTTAGTCGCCCCTTAATCCGAGACTTTGTTCAGCAAGACTTGACTTCAGACACAAGTTTGTCCCAGTACTCGGAGACGTTTTCCCGAGAAATATTGGCACGGTCGGTGTACAGAGCATCACCTGTGCTGTATTCTGCATAGCAATGAATGTTACGGGTTTGCAACATATCATTGATATGTAGAAGAAACAGCGTTGGTGATAGCACGCAGCTTTGTTGAACACCAGAATTAATATGCTTGTAATCGGAGCTTGCACCGTCTACAAAGACCTTGATGCTCCGATCTGCAAGAAAGCTGGTGATCCAATTGCACAAAATCTCGGGAAGCCCATAGGAAGAGAGCTCCGAAAGAAGCGCCCGATCGAAGGTCTTCGCAATGTCCAAACTAACGGCCAATGGCCTCCCCTTGGATTCTACTGCCTCCGCCCATCTATGAGTTAGGTAGGCCAGAAGATCACCAGCTAATCGACCACGACGAATTCCGTATTGGCGATCACTAATCAGCTGGTGATCCTCACTGTACCTCATGAGCTGGCAGTTTACAATGGACTCCATTGTTTTGGAGAACAAGGAGGTAATGGCGATAGGCCTCTAGATAGAACGGGTCTGAGCGGTCGCCTTTTTTAGGGATTGGGTGGACGAAAGCTGTCTTCCATGATTTCGGGACTACGCCTAGGGAGTAGGAGTAACGGAAAAGACGCGTTAAAACTGGTGCCAACTCTGGAGCACACGTCCTCAGCACAATTTGGGGATTCCGTCAGGCCCACTCGAGTTGTGGATGTCCAGAGAGAGGAGTGTTTTGCGAACTGAGCGGTGTGAACTGCACTTGGAGCACTCACACCGCGTGATGGTCAGTGGCGTACTTCCCCCGTCATCGAGAGTCGAGTTGGACGCAAAGAAAGAGCCTAGCAGATCGGCTTTCTCCTTTGCGGTATAGGCCAGTGAGTCGTCCTCTCTGTACAGAGATAGAAGAGATGGCTGACAGAAATTCCCCTGGACAGCCTTGTCAAGAGACCAGAATGCACGGGTGCCAGAAGGATCGCCGAGGATCACGATCTCTGCGGAGGGGATCTGCTGTAGCAACGAATCTGTAGCCATTTGGACGTGGTCGAAGAGTCTGTCTGTTTCGGCCTTATCTCTATGGGACCTATAGAGGCACCCGTAGATGCGCGGATGGTCGTCGCTGTCTACGAGTAGCCAAATGATGGACAGGTCCGAACCTTCAAGACTGCCGAGACATCGAGACCAGATGTCCTCTCTGACGTTAACGCAAACTCCAGCTCGATGCACAAAGGAGTGTTCCAGTTTGTACCCGGCGCAGGAGAGATACGACACATCAGCCGGAGAGGACACCTGCGTCTCGGGCAGAAAGAGCAGAGCCGGCCTCGCCGTCTAGTAGTCCGATAGTAATGGACGGCGTTTAGATTAGAAAGAAGTCCCCTGATGTTGCAGAAATTTACGGATAGCGTGGCAGGGGTCGCTTGCTCTTGTTGCTCCGTTTGCTCCGAGCAGCTGTAGTCTTGAGCGGAATTTTGCCCCCCCCCCCCACAGAATACGTGGGGCAGCCTGAGCACCCACGCTTAGGAGTGGAGTAACTTGGTCGTGGATGCTCAGCGAGGGATTCTCCAGGGGTGCTGGTACCGTCCTGGGGTAGCCTAACATTTACTTCCGCTTCCATGTTGCGGGGGGGGGGGGGGGTTGGGCCTCTGGCCACCTGCACTCACCATGAAATGCGGAAGCGCTTTCACTTCATGCCGGTTCTGTATTCTGTGAGGTCGTGGTACCACCCCGGTCTGAGCCGGCTCATACGTGCAACAGCAAAGCTGCCGCGTGGCTCTACCACCGTTAAAGCCAAAAGTTAAAGAATATGATGCTAACTGTAATGTTTAATTTTAATTTAATAAAAATGTAGCATTTTAATGTTTTTTTTTTTACTTTTCTTAGTTTAATACAATGGTAAATAAAGTTGGCAGTATTTAGGCATTTTTCCGATTTTTCACTACAGACTTTGGCAATTTTTGGCAGGTTTTTAACCAAAGTAAAGTTTAAAAAAAAGTAAGGCAGGATCAGGCAGGATCTGTATTTTAAAGATGGTCACACTGATTGTGTGAAATATGTTATTATTATTTTTATTATTCTTGAATCGCTTTGTGTATATATAAACGTATCGTTATCGCTAATATAGGGTATGTTCCGAAATACAACACAGTACACTGTCGAATGCGAATGACGTCATAAATCGACGCCATATTGGTGATTCGTTGTATCGAATATGGTGGAATACGTAGACAGAGAAACCTATAGACTAATGATCGGCGTGGCCTCTGGCCTCGAGTGAGAAAGGACGATAACGAATTTTTAGGTTATACAACAATCTTTATGACTTTTAAACACATTTAGATATAAATTTTAATTGTTCTAAGAATTGAACGGAACAAGATTCACCAATCTTAAGCTCACAAAACACTTTTTTCTCACTTAAACCAACTTGTAAACTCCTTAAATCGCTACGTTGTTAAAGTTGTTTAGCAAACTGTAGAGTTTGCTAAACAAAAAACCGGAAGGGAGAAAGGGACAAACAATCACACCGCTCTATCTCATTTCTATGCAAGACGTATGCATAAATCTATCTTTTTCGTGTGCGAATGCGAAAGAAGGCGTCAATTTGTCTATAGGTTTCTCTGTCTACGGTGGAATACGACGTCAATTAATTACGTCATTCGCAAATCGCATTCGACAGTGTCAGACAGTGTACTGTGTTGTATTTCGGAACATACCCATAAATTAGTAAATAGTAATCCGTTTTTAGAAAGAATACCTTACTGAATTATGTCTGCTTCTAATGTGGCACCTATAACTGCCACCGACAGCTTATCACAAGCTTTAAAAGCTAATATTATACCTAATCAGGAATATTTATTACAGGTTGGCTAAATAACATGAATTCTTGATAAAGCTTAAATTCAATTTATTTATCACAACAATAAATCATACTTTTGACAGGGATCTGTATTGGATTCAGCGGTAGAAGTGCTGCTACATCGGCTTCGTGGGCTTTGTGACAATGTCGATGCAGGTACGGAAACTTTTGATGATCAAGAAGTTTGCTTCAGTTTACGAGACCCTAACCAACAGGTATGTTATGTTTTATAAGTTAAATTGCGTTTTTCCAAATTATTTACTTATATAAAACTATGCAGACTTCAAATAAACGACTTAAAATATAATTTTTCAGACTGCTCCTCTAATGTTGCGAGTACGAAAAGCACTAGATGCACGAGATATGCCATATCAACTGCGTTACATAGGCCAACCGGACTTGGGGGACAAAAACAGACCAACAGTTGTACGTTCCAGCCTTGACATAGCCTGTAGTGGTATGCTTATTGAATTTCTCAATGAACTTGGATGTCGGATTGAGTTTGAATATAGTGTAAAAGGTAAATTATTTTAAATATAATACATGGAATGATTTTTATTTTTTTACCTATTTACTATTAAATGCGTTTGCTAAGATAAATAGTTGCATTTGCAATTAATCTTTAATACTAGAGAGAATCATGCCCCACAATTTGCTGGTTGTTATGGCTTCTGCTAGTGGCAAATTCTCTCTCTCAAATTATTAATACATACTTGGTTATATGACTGGCCCATTTACATTTAAGATTGTGAATCATTTGAGCTTTGCCAATTACTCTGTTATATATGTATAAAAATATCATAGTGATTTATTTTCTCACCACAATATTACATACCAAAATATACATTACGGACTATCATGTGAAGTAAATTTAACTTTTTTGATATTGAGTTATATTAGTCATATATTTTATCTTTATTTAATAAAATGATTTATTCATTTATTAACATTAAAAGTTTATCTCCTTTCTCAGACTTTTTGTATCATATATGAAACATAATTTATGTAGACCAGAAAGAAAAAAGGCCCTAGTATTGTTTCCTGATGGACACACTCTCTATCCCACTTTACAATTACACTACACCGCTGATTGCTATTGCTCTCTGAAAGATATAAAGGATTAAGTGTGGCATAATGATTTTTTTTTAGTATAGGGTGATAAACGAGCACACAGTCCACCTGATGGTGAGTGATTTCTGTGGCCCATAGACATTTGCATTTATCCTCGATTAAGAATCAAAATGCAGTTGCATTGTCACCACTGAGGACTGAGATGGAATGTCTTGTTTCCAGTCAAAATGGTCTCCGGTTCTGTACACTCACCATACGAAACAGCAGCATTAAGCTACTATTTTATGCTGGTATTATGTGAGAGCACTATCTTCCCTTATTTAGTTGTTAATGGCATTCATATATTAGTTCTGATTTTACAACATTGCAACTCAGAGCTTATAGTACTATCATACCATTATTCTGATGGAGGAGTCTTACCTTCCTGGCATCTATTGCTATGGCAGCTTGGATGATACCCATACATTCTGCTTGAATGACTGTGTTGTGGGTATGGCAGTGTCACATCAAAACAAGTTTGAGATCACTAGCAAAAGCTGATAATTTTTAAAATTTAAACTTTATCAAGAAAAAGTGTTTATATCTTTTTTTAAATAGAAATACACTGTTTTAAATTTAAAACAAAACCTCTTTTTTATTTTTAATAACAATAATTGACTAATTCAATCTTAATATAATTGTAACAGAAATTTAATGGAATGAAAAAGATTATTTAACAAACTTATACAACAATTTATTAATAGAAGGTTTTTATTTAATACAATATGATTTTATTGAAGTCATGTTGATTGTTGGGTCATGGGCTGCCAGCAATCTGATATAGCGCTTCTGAGCAGTAGTTGTAATCTGGCAAAGATGGCGTTTTACCTCTCGCCACTATATACCCCAGTGACGGTTGACTCAACCCTTCACGATTCCTTCATCCTCGCGTACGGCGCTCGACTGCGCAGTCCTAGCGCAGGTGGGTGTTTTATTCCACCGAATACATCCAATCTCTCCTGTGGAACCTTCAGTCCTTTAGAGTTAATTTAATCCCTCACGGCCCCTGAATTGCCGCTCCAAGATCACTATAAAATTTTGGTGTTGGGTTAATTAACCGCCGCTCAAGGTTTGTCTCTTCTAGCCAACCCTCCTCTTTTATCCAGGTTTGGAACCGGCCGGCTGCACCAAAAAAGCATAGACAAATTTAAATGAAATAGCATATTAATAGATGTTTGCACTTGGCTACTGCTTCTTGTCATCAGTCCGATCATGTGGAATTGGTTATTTTGTCAGGGACAGAAAAAATCTTATGTCACCACAAATATGTAAAAAAATGGCATATGCCGCAATGCAATCAGCAATGATTTGAATTCAAATATGTGGTGTTAAGGTTTATACGAGGGCGGCACTGAAAATTTCGGGAATCAAGGAAGTGACACAACATTACTATTTAAAAATGTATTTATTGCTTTTCGAAGTATTCTCCGCGAAATTTGACATATTTTTCCATACGATGGAACCAATCATTGAAGCAACCATTCCATCGTTGGGTCCAAATGGCCATCGTCCACAGCTTCTTCAGGTGAAAAAGCTTCTTCTCTGTCCATGTAATTTATTTTTTATTTTAGGGAAAGTATAGAAATCATTAGGGCTTAGATTGTGGCTGTACGGTGGATGGTGTAATAATTCTATGTTTTCTTGCTCTAAAAACTCTTTTGTTCTGTGTGTGGTGTGAGAACTCGCATTGTCGTGATGGAGGATGATGCGGCGGTTGCAGTTCTCTTTACGGAGTTCAGAAACGACCTGTGGCAAACAAATGCTAGCATACCAGAGCATATACAAAGGATTCATACCATTTTGTTAGTGAGATAAAAGACCTACATCTCGCTGACAATGAAACTATGGTCAGTTTTGATGTTCAGTCACTATTCACATGCCTACCTATTGAAGACTGCATATCAATTGTAACTAGCTAGTAGAACGCTAGAATATAATAGCATGCCTGCTGAATATGCAGTTATACTCAAACACTGACTCACATCTGGCTATCTATTGTGGAAGGAAGAGTTCTACAAGCAAGTAGATGGTGTGGCGATGGGCTCACCTGTATCTCCCATAGTCGCCGACTTATTCATGGAGGACTTCGAGGAGAAAGCCCTTCTTACTGCTCCTGTAAATCCAAGATTCTACCAGCGGTACGTAGACGACACTCACAATTTTACCATCTGACAAAGTAACTGCATTTTTAAACCACCTTAACTCTATAAACTCTAAAATACAATTCACAATGGAGTTAGAGGCAAATAATTCTTTAGCTTTCTTGGTTAGTCTTTAGAAATCCTAATAACACAATTGGTCACACTGTGTATAGAAAAAAGACCCATACCAACCGATATTTAAATGGTGAATCTCACCATCATCCTTCACAGTTAGCTACCGTGGGTAAATCTTTGTTTCAGAGAGCACGAGGGATCTGTGACAGAAAACATCTGGCCGCCGAACTTCAGCACGTCAAGCAAGTATTGCAAGACAACAAGCTTCGGGTCCCGCGTCTACGTCACAGTGACCGAGTGAAGCCGGCCACAGTCGAGCGTGTACCTGCTGTACTACATATGTCAGAGGAGTCACAGACAAGGTTGGCTACATCTTGAAGCGAGCTTCCATTAAAACATACTACAAGCTGCCGAAGAAGATTAGTCAATTTTTACCATCCGTCAAGTGTAATATCCCTCTACAAGATGCAAGAGTGTACAAGTTAGATTGTGAGTGTGGTCTCTACTTACATAGTTCAAACAAAAAGATCCATAAAAACCCGTGTGAAAGAACATATAGCTGACGTGAAGCACCGACGCTCCGGGAAGTCTGCAGTCTGCGAACATGTTCAAGATCGTCACCACCATTACATTCGATTTAATAAACCACAAATTCTCGCAAAAGAACACCGATTCCTACCAAGGAGACGAGGCTATTGAAATTAAAAAACATCCAAATTTCAATAGAGAAGATGGATGGGTGCTGCCACCTGCTTGGATCCTATAATTAACAAAATTAAACCCAAACCTAAGCATACCACTGCAAGACTTCATGATACTATAAGCTCGTTTTGCGTAAATCGGACCAAAAATTAATATTCAAAAACTGAAGGTAGCCGGACTAACTATGAAATTGAGACGTCAAACATCTCAGTCCCCCCCGTGACCATGAGTGCTGTAAAGCACCCGAAATGTCGGGAAATAAAAAATAAGTAAAAGTAATGAAATAAACGCGATAAAATCCGTAAATTTAGTTTTATTCAATACCATTCTGCATTAAACGTTATTTGTCCCTTAAGAGGAATAGTCGTAACATGGCCGGTTTTGGAGACAAACGTGGCCACCATTTTTTTTGCAACACTCCGTGAACGAACAATTTTTGTTGACTTTAACTCATTTTCGAACACCCAAACTCGTGACTGGTTTTTTGTTTCGGGTTCGTACGCTTATATTCATGATTCGTCACCTGATACGATGTTGTATACAGCATTTGAGGATCCTGCGTCGAATCTTTCGAGAGTTCTGACGCACCAAGTAACGCGAGCCGCTTTTTGCTCTTCACAAAGCGAATGCGGTATCCATCGGGAAAACAACTTTTTTACACCTAATTGTGGTGCAAGATTATTTGTATTTGACTCATGCCAATGTCTAAAGTTGCCTGAATTTTGCGGTATGTCACATGTCGATCTTCCCCAATCAGCTTACGCACAGCATCAACGTTTTCTTGGGTGACTGCACTTTTTGGACGACCTTGACGGGGATCATCACTGAGCTTGACACGTCCACGTTGAAATTCAGCAAACCAGCGATAAATTGTGGTTTTGGATGGGGCTTCATCACCAAATGCAGAAATCATCCGGTCAACACACTGTTTTTGTGTTAAACCACTTCGAAAGTCATAATAAATCATCGCTCTTGAATTTTCTCGAGTCAATTCCATTTTCTCAACGACTAAACAAGTTTGACAAAACCTTGTGACAAGACCGAGAATCTTTTTTTAAATAAATAAATGGTATTCGATTTTTAAAACCAAGGAGTTTTCAATTAAAAAGATTTTAATATGACAGGAACAGTGGAAATATTCCATTTCCGATACTTTTAGTGCAGCCTAGTATTTTTTTTAAATATTAGTAATCCTATTAATTAACATTACTAATATTCTTTTAACCACTCCTGGTAAGCTTAAAACGCTTGTTTTAGGAGTGGTTCACGACAGTAGTCGACTGGCGGATTCGAACCCACGACCTTTTTAAGTTCGTGGTCTGAGCCCTGCCATTAGGCTACTGTCGCTTTATTATAAAATTATAGATTATTACCCAACTGCCTCCACAGTCATAATGTGTTTATTAGCCTATATATGTATGTATGTATATTTATTCTTTAGTTGCGCTTTCAAGATCAAACGCATGGCCGATTTTGATGATTCTTACCAATTGATTTGTTTTAATTTTGTGAGTGTTTACCAGACACCATATTGCTTTAAAGTAAAATAATGAAGATAAACTATGTCAAGTAGGAAGTAGGGTATCATTATTTATTTATCATATATTTATAGTATCATTGATTAGGATTTTGAAAATCACAGATTTCTCTAGACATTTTTGAATGACCATTTAGAATCTATGATGATTGAAAGTTAGTTAGCGACCATACTTGCTTAAATTAATTAAGTGATAAAGTCCTTATACAATCATATATACCTTGCTTATTTTATTTATGTGTATAATTGTATTACAATTTTAGCCTTTATAATAACTATGATCCATGCATGGTTGTTATATTAAGGCTTTTGCAAATGACCATTCATGCTTTTAACATGTATATGAAGGTTCCAGCATACAGTAAGAGACTATTAATATACATATTCTTATAATTTTCAGGTTACATGTTCCGAAAAGGCCGTATGAAAATCACAGTATCTAAGGTGTTTAAAATATCACAGAGTTCTATGTCTCCAGAACCAATATCTCAAAGCTACTTGGTTGAATTATCTGTAAGTAGCAAGACATTTTTTATGAATTATACTGACTGATTACACGCCAAAACATAAAAGGTAAGTCTATGATGGCTCCCCTAGGCCATGCGGTCTTCACTAATTTGAACCAGGTTCTTCCTCAGATATTATTTGTTATAATGGACTGACAAATATAAGTTTTTAATAATTTTGGAAGCCTGCGAAAAATGCTGGCGTTCAAGTGTTGCGTCAAATGAGGAGCTGATGATAATAATGATGATAATTTGGCGATACTATTCATAGAGTAAAACTGTGTAGTGACGGTATACGAATATCCACTTCCCCATATCATACCTTGGGTATTTTAAGAAGCGACAGAGGAAATAGGATATGGGCATCAGCATCTTCCTGATAACTCAAAGTTATGAAGAACTGCAGTTGCCAACCCGCTTGCCAAGCGTGGCAACAATGGCAAAATCGCCCCTATGAGGCAGGCTATGTGGAAAACATATGTTCAGCAGAAAACTTGCTGCCGAATCGATGGATGTATTCATAATGAACAATTGCTGCATTAATGGCATACAAATAACCCCTCAGTTGAAAAAAATAGACAGTCATTTCGATGTTACAGACGGACACTTCAAATTTAATTAGTGCATATATATTGTATAAGATTTAGTATAGAAAAACAACAACCAGATCGCGTCCCTCCTATTGTGCTGAAGACGTGTGCTCCGGATTTGGCACCGGTTTTAACGAGTCTTTTCCGGTATTCCTACTCCCTCGGCGTAGTCCCAAAATCATGGAAGACAGCCCTCTTGCACCCAATCCCTAAAAAAGGTAACCGCTCTGCTCCGTCCAACTACAGGCCTATCGCCATCACCTCCTTATTCTCTAAAATAATGGAATCCATTATTAACAGCCAGCTCATGCGGTACCTTGAAGATCACCAGCTGATTGGTGACTGCCAGTACGGTTTCCGTCGCGATCGCTCGGCTTGTGATCTTCTGGGTTACCCAACTCATAAATGAGCGGAGGCAATAGAGTCCAAGGGGGAGGCGTTGGCCGTTAGTTTAGCCGTTAGAGCGGGACAGTATTTCATGCCTGACTCACCGCCTGAAACTTTACAAGACGCAGGTTCGACCACGCATGGAATACTGTTCCCATCTCTGGACCGGGCTCCCCAGTGCCGGCTCCTTCCATTTGATCGCATCAAGCGCAGAGCTCGTCGGCGACCGAGCTCTTTCCGATCGGTTCGACTCACTGGCACTGCGAAGAGATGTTGCATCTCTTTGCGTATTTTATCGCATCTACCACGGGGAGTGCTCTGAGGAATTGTTCGGACTAATTCCAGCCGCACAATTTCACCATCGCATATCGCGACAAAACTTACCGTCCATGTCATCTGGATGACTGGCGGTCCACCATCGTGCGATTTAAAAAAAGTTTTCTTCCTTGTGGAATCGCATCACCACATGTTGTGTCATGCACCACGAATGTGCTTTTTATCATCCGTAATCATTGCAAGTAGCAAAACTCTCAGGATGTGCGAAGTAGTTATTGCGTTGAATGACGAGGTCGATACCACTTTTTTTAAGGATTCTGGCAGATACCTGGAGGCTAATATAATTTTAAATAGATGTCGAGATCCATCTTTACATGATAGTTTAATCTTAATCGAGAACCAAGCTGCGGCGTAAACTTTTGCGACAAATGTAGCCAGTGCAAACAAATTCTCTGATTGTTTCTCTGTATGTAACAACATACAAATGTAATTCAATTCACCATAAGATTGTGTAAGAAAGAATGCGATGATGTAGTACACATATGGAGACCGTTTGCTAGATCTTCCGGAAAATAACTTAATTGTACAGGTTTAGGTTTAGGGACCTCCAAGAAAAGAGCCTACTCCTTTTTAAAAGGCTGGCGACGCATCTGCAATTCCCTTGGTGTTGCAGCTGTTCATGGGCGACGGTAATCATTTACCATCAGGTGAGCCGTATGCTCGTTTGCCCCCTCTTATAAAAAAAATTGTCTTTTTGAATTTGTTTTGAATGTTGATTTATGTACATATAATACGTACTATTGGTGTACCTTTATTTATTACGTAAAAATTATTGATATTGAAATATTGTTACAGGTATTAGCCCCCCAAGGACAGGATGCAATCGGAGAAGACATGCGTGCATTTGCAGACCAATTGAGGCCACTTGTTCAACTTGATAAGATTGACTATAAGAGGCTTGGACATATGTCTGTCTCATAGCCCATGTTTCTCACTTAGGCTGTCACTAAGCAGTCGTGACAAACTGTATTCATCAGTGAAGAGTAAAAAGTGAGATGGCCGGCCTGAGTTTTAGGAGTTGCAAATAAAACCGATTTGAAAATAGTAATATAATTTTCAATGAAATGAAGGTGTGTGTCTATGATTTCCAAAATATTAGATTTTAATTAAGCTTTCCTCTTGTATTTTCATTAACTGGTTAGAATCAAATTCTACGTAATAAATCTGCCTTATACACTTCCTGATTATAAAATAAGAAAGAATCATGTCCAGTCTTGACCTGAAAATTTTCTAATGCGTCTAGTGATGTAAAATATCTTGTAAAATTGCCTTTTTTTTTGCTTATTTCGTATCTTAAAATTGAATTTTCCAATAAAGCCAGGAAAAAGTTATGTTACTATATTTATGATTCTCAATAGAATTGGAGACTGAACGAGTTTTACAATGACTCTAAGGCCCAGAAGCTATGCCAAATTATATTTTAAAAAAATGTGTTTTACACGATGCGTTTCACAGACTACGAAAACCTTGTTTATTTTTCATGTGGCTTATGAATATTCAAAATAACCAATTGTTTTTTTTACATTACTTATTTATTTATGATTAGATATGATATTTGTGGTTTTATACTATGTTGTTGAAAGATACTTTTCTTTCATACAGTACATTAAAAAGTAAACAGTTTTATTTTAATTATCATATAGTTTTTGAGGTTGTGACAGCTGTTGGACCTTATTTAATAGCATTTTCCCCTGGTCTCTATATGAAAATGTGATAAGTTATTATGTTATTATAAACAATAATTGATTTTATGCAACAGTAGTTGTGGGTAGACGCAACCTGTAAAACGTATCAAGTGTCAATCAATGTATGGAAAGTGGGCATATTTATTTATGAAATATCAAGGTGTTTGTGCCACCTCAAAAGAAAAAGATAAAACAAAACCAAAATATAATTGCAAGACTTCAGGATACTTTAAGCTTTCCTTTGTAGATTGGATCAAAAATTAATGTTTCAAATGTTAACCCGGGTTAACTATGACATCAAGATGTCAAACACTTCAGTCCCCCATGATCATGGGATCAATAAATCCACCGAAACATCAGGTATTAAAAATAAGTTAAACGCATCGATATATTATTGTACTACGCTCTTAGTGTGGCTTCGGTATTCATGCAGTGCGAAGCGGCGGTAATAATACAAGAATTCAAAAATTTTAACCTGGACATAAAAACAATTTAGTAGTCAAGTAACTAAAATGTTTGTTGTTGTGTAAGTAAAAAATAGATAAAAATATCGTAATACCACAAAAGAAAAAAATATTTCTTCATTTATATGCCGCGCCATCTATAATCTAATCATCGAGTAAAACATGCAAATGTTCCATTACAAAACTGAATGTAGGTAAAATATTTTACTATTTAATTTTTTATTATTATTTTATTACTTAACCGGTTTATATTTTGAATATTTGTTTTAGGTATTTGTTCATAATATCACACACACACACGCACACACACACGCACGCACGCACGCACGCACACGCACGCACACACACACACACACACACACACACACACACACACACACACACACACACACACACACACACTCACACACTTACTGTAATATTATATTAAATTAGAACATATGCAAAATAAATGACAATTAAAAAAAATTTACTACATAGAATTAACAATACTATCTAAATAAACAATTTATACCTACTCATTCTACCAACGTATAATCTATCATAACTTGATAACAAAACTGACCGCGCAGGCCCAACACGCGTCGTGCCCGCGTGCTCATATCAACTACGCATGCGCGTTGCGCGACTCTACTTTGCCCCGCGTACTTAGCGTAGCACACATTTTATGTTTGGGATAGCTAGCTAGTTCATAGTATATAATATAACTCAATTATTAAACGCGATAAAATCCGTAATATTAGTTTTAATTAAAGAAAAAAGAAAGATATTTGTGTCTGTGTTTTTTCGGCCTCTCCCGTATTTTATATTGCTGAAGTGTAATTATATTGGTATAACTTATCTACTTGGTGACAAGCTTTTTTCTGAAAATAATTCTGTTGCCCTCACTATTTCTTACGATTAAGTAGTTATACTGCTGTTCTGGTATGAGAGTTGTAGATCCAGTATAATTACAGATTGTAAAGCTTTCATTTTTAATCCTCAGAGTTGATCACGTATTAAGCACTCTGAAGTTGTTTGCAGACATAGAGAACAGATATCAATTGGATATAGTAGCCACTCACCATCAGGTGGACTGTTAGGTTTGTTGCCGTACCATTGTTTTGAAATTTAAAATTATTTTTCTGTTTCTTATATTTCGATGTTGATTAGATTCACGATGCAGCAATATAATATTCTATTCTACAAAAAATATAAGCATACTATAGTATTAGTAGTAGTAGTAAAGTCTAATCTCCATGTCCCCCTCTGTCACACTAGCTTTTTGTATAAAATTTTACGTCTCACGAGGTAAGATTGTGGAACGAGCTACCGAGCAGTGTACGTGCAGCCATCAAGGCATCGTTCAAACGCTTGCTATGGAATCATTTTCTGGCGTTTTTTTTTTTTTTTTATTTATCAAGGCATGGATTATCCTGTTGTGTGAATGAATAACTAATGTAGTTTGTCAATTAACATTTTTTTTTATATTCTTAAATTCTAACTGTTCCCTTTTCCTGTTATTATTTCAAATATTTCATAGGTGTTTGAATCAGAAACAGCTATATTTAATTATGTATGTACTATATATATAGCATATTAGAGCAGCATTAAGCATATATATGTATATATTTATATATCTCGTATGTATATATATAATAATATATATGTATAATTATATTTATAACATGTAATGCAATATGTAATGTGTATGTCTACTTAAAGATGTTTTAACTCAGTTGCACTTTGCACCCACAATATCTTCTCTGCTTAGCCTGGAGGTAGACTGGCAGAGAATGCCTTGTTACATTAAGTCTGCCTTTTTGTACTCAGTGTGCAAATAAAGCATAAATAAATAAATAAATAGTACCTACTGTTGTGTTGAAGTTTTATTTATGCACCATAAAATTATTTCTACAGAAAATAAAAGGTTAAATAATTATTGTAATTTTATTTAGCAAAGTCAGGATTCTTCTTGGACCCCTTAACAATAATGTGATCTTCGCCGTAATCTTCATCTTCGTATTTGAATCCATGAACATAAGCAAAATTTCCGAAGTATAGGCATTCAACGTAGTTGAGAGGAACAAATTCTGTAATATTTCCAGATTTTGTTTTCTAAAAAGATATTACTTCATCTGTCATGATAATGACATGATCCCGTTATATGAGCGAAGAGGAAATAATAACTAGGTACATACTATTAAAATTATCTACCAGAAAAAATCCACTGCTAGACTTTCTTGAGACACAGCAGTACTTAGTAATATATATTTCCAAAGCTAAGTTCAGTTTTTCGAACCTAATAATTAATAATTTCCCCTAATAACTAACTAGTCTGGCCATAAATGTCACTATTTAAAAAGTTTTTTTTATATGAATTTAGATTTGGGATGCGTTTATTAAGTAAGAATCTTCAATTGATTTGCCGCCAGTTCACCTACTATTCTTTTCACCGTTATTATTAAATTACATTGTGGATTTTACACTCAGCGTCACGAAAATCGCACCTCTCTGAGTTTGCGCGAAAAATGGCTAGAAACGAATAATATTTATATAAATATTGGTATGTTTGAAATGGGTGTTTGAATAGCTTTACATTATTAATAAAAAATCATGAAATCAAAACATTTATCATTATAGAGCGTCAAAAATAAACACTGTCAAATGCTCGTTAGTAAGGACGCTAGTTACACCACCTAAGTTGCAGTCGGGGATGCGGCAGTGTGACGTTGCTCGACAGTTGAACCTGTCCCGTTTTTCAGTTCGATGGGTGTTCCAACGTTTTCAGCAGACTGGTGGTTATGTTAGAAAACCGGGATCTGGAAGAAAACGGTGCACATCAGAAAGAGATGACCGTTTCATCGTTACGACATCTTTACGAAACCGTTTTACAAATGCTGTTGAGTTGCACCAACAGCTTCGATCAACTCGGAGAACATCTTTGAATGTTTCTACGATAAGAAGAAGGTTACACGAAAAGAGTTTAACCGCCCATAGACCTGCTAAAGGTCCAAAACTTACTGCACAGCATCGCAGAGATCGCCTAGAGTTTGCTCGCAATTATTGCGAGTGGACTCTAGAACAGTGGCGGACCGTACTCTTCTCTGATGAGACGAGGGTCTGTCTCTTCTGCAATGACAGACGTAGAAGGGTCTACAGAAGACAGGGGGAGAGGTTCACACAACCCTGCTTCGAAGAATCCGTCGAATACGGGGGTGGCTCGTGTATGTTTTGGGGCGGCATTTCCGTCGACGGGAAAACGGAACTTGTGTGCGTTTCGCGGACTCGGGATGGCCGTGGGTAAGGGTCATTAAATGCTGGTCGGTACATTACTGAAATCCTGGAGGAACATGTGGTCCCGTGTGCTGGTTATGTCGGTGATGGATTCATGTTAATGCATGATAATGCTCGTGGTCACACCGCGGCTATTGTACGGGATTATTTACAGGAGGTCGATATGGCTGTTATGCATTGGCCAGCACGAAGTCAAGACCTTAACCCATTAGAACATCTCTGGGATGATCCTAAACGGCGCGTGCGAGCTCGAGATCCAGCTCCAACCACTCTTCAAGAGCTCCAAGATGCGGTACTTGAACGGTGGGAACAAATACCCCAAGAGGCTGTTGCGACCCTTGTAAGGTCCATGAAAGATCGCATGGAAGCCGTTATCAAGGCAAGGGGGGGTAACACTAGGTTTTAAGAACTTTTTTGTATTTATTAAGTTTTTTTTTAAATTATTAATTTGCAAATTTCTACATACCCTGTCTTTTTCTTTAATTTCTCTTTCGTCTCGCTATAAAAGTAAAATTCAATTAAAATTCCCGAAAACTAATGAAATTACCTTTCGAATGATACCCTCAAACCACAACATTGCCATTGGCCTGTTGTGTTAAAATAGTGTTTAATTTTTTTTTTCGGATGTGCGATTTTTTTGACGCCGAGTGTAGTTAAAGAAGACACAATTGCAGTGATAGCTTTGCATAAAGTGGGTATAAAGCAAACGACGCGACGCTTCAAAAGCTAGGCGTCAGGCGTATGTGTGTATCGCTCTATTGACAGGTACTCCTATACAATTCTTCTGTCGAGGATCATATAAGATCGGTGCGATACCGTACTATTAGGATCTGACCGCCTGTCAACGCTGTTAGCCAGAATTCAGGGAAACTATAAAGAAATAAAAATATAATCATGTGAAATTTAGAATTCTCTATGAACTTCTGTGAAATAACTTGAAAACGAGATTGTACAACCAGTGCGTATTGCCAGTGATGACTTATGAATCTGAGACGTGAGCATTTACTGCATGAGGAAGCTTAAGTTCGCTCAGCGAGCTATGGGATTTCTCTGCGTGATAAAGTTATAAATGAGGATATCCGCAGTAGAACCAGAGTAACCGTTAAGAT
Source organism: Parnassius apollo (assembly GCA_907164705.1). Lineage (NCBI taxonomy): Eukaryota > Metazoa > Arthropoda > Insecta > Lepidoptera > Papilionidae > Parnassius > Parnassius apollo. Next base: position 4,748,147 of record CAJQZP010001367.1, on the reverse strand, counting down.
ATATATTTCTGCTGTTAAATAGCATTGCATGAACTAGTGTGTGCTGGACAGAAGTGTATAGGGAGCCGGTATAATTGCACGTAAGGCGTTCCTTTAGTCTTCAGAGGAGACAACGTGTCTGCAGCCTTCTTTATTTGAAGTTTTTCACATAGAAGAGAGGCAAACGAGCATGTGGCAGCTGATGTTGATGGTAAATGTCGACCCATGTCCCACGTCCCACGTCCCATGAACAACTGCAACACGATGGAAATTGCAGATGCGTTACCGGCCTTTTAAAGGTGTAAAAAGCCTACAGTAGCCACTTACCATCAAGTGAACAGTATTAGTTCATCACTTAAAATTTAAACAAAAAATCTAAATAAATAAAGTTAACCTGTGTCCTCTAAACAATTGTAAAGGTCCATTATACAATGATTGTCAAAAATAAAAGTAGCATTAGTTTGTTTGTTGAATGCACAAAGCTTCTGAAAATAGGTTGGACATACTCCGCATCTGAAAGAAAGAAATAATAATATGAAAAATAATAAAGATGGTCAACAGTGGTAGAGCCACGCAGCAGCCTTTGCTGTTGCACGTATGGGCCGGCTCAAACCGGGGTGGTACCACGACCTCACAGAAGACCGGCGTGAAGTAAAAGCTTTGCTTCTGCATTTCGTCTGATGAGTGCAGGTGGCCGGAGGCCTAATTCCCCCCCCCCCCCCGTAACATGGTAGCGGAGTTAAATATAAGACTACCCCAGGAAGACACTACCGGTGACGGAGAATCCCTCGCTGAGCATCCACGCCTAAACTCCCCTACTCTTCCTGTGCGTGGGTGCTCAGGCTGCCCCTCGTATTCTGGGGGGGGGGGATACAACCTGCTCGGGGCAAACGGAGCAATAAGTCAAAGGCGCCCCCTGCCACGCCCTTGCCCTTTCTAACTGAGACACAGGTGTCCTCTCCCACCCGGGGTACAGATTAGAACACTCTTTTGTGTCCCGGGCTGGAGTTTGCGTGTACGTCAGAGAGGACATCTGTTTTCGACGCCTCGGCAGCCTTGAAGGTACGGACCTGTCCATCTTACGGCTACGCGTAGACAGCGACGACCATCTCCGCATCTACGGGTGCCTGTATAGGTCCCATAGCGGTAATGCCGACACATACTGACTAATCGACCACGTCCAGATAGCTGCAGACTCCGTGCCACAACAGGTCCCATCCGCAGAGATCGTGATACTTGGTGATTTTAACGTCCACCATGCTGAATGACTTGGTTATCGTTTAATCGATCATGCAGGTGGACCTGTTTATGACTTTGCTTTGGCGTATGGTCTGACACAACTGGTTACCAGATGTGGAAGATCATGTACCTTTCCTGTTGGACCTTCTGCTGACCTCTCATCCGGATGGATATCAGGTCTCCGTTAACGCCCCACTTGGCTCTTCGGACCATTGTCTGATCCGGAGTACGGTGCCACTCACGCTCCCATCGCGGTTGCGTACTGCAGGTTGCCGCCGTGTTTGGCATTATAGGTCAGCCGATTGGGACGGGATGCGATCTTTTTTTGCATCCTACCCTTGGAGGCGTGTTTGCTTCTCACCGGATGATCCAAGTGTTGTTGCTGATTCTGTCGCTGATGTGGTGCTACAGGGAATGGAACTATTTATTCCATCATCTGTGGTATCTATCGAACGCAGAACCCAGCCTTGGTTTGGTCGCTGCTGCACAATTGCACTACGTCGTAAGCAGGAGTGTTACCAGGCCTGGGCTCGCGCATTGACGTCTCGGGATATAAATACCAGCGTTCTTAAAAAGAAGAATTCTGCTTCAAAAGTCAAAGCACATCGGCAGAATTGGCGAGAAACTTGTTCGTCTTCCTTCGGGAACACATGCATTCTGGTCTCTCGAAAATGCTGCCAAGAGAATTTCTGCCAGCTATTTCTTCCATCTCTGCACAGGGAGGTTGACTCACTGGCCCATGACGCAAAGGACAAAGCCGATCTACTGGGCTCTCTCTTTGCGTCCAACTCGACTCTTGATGACGGGGGGAATACACCGCCGACCATCCCGCAGTGTGAGTGCTCCATGCAGGATGTGCTATTTACCCAACGCTCGGTGCGCATAGTTCTCCTCTCCCTGGACAACTCGAGGGGGCCTGATGGCGTCCCTCTTATTGTGCTGACACGTGTCCTCCGGAGGTGGCACCGGTCTTAACGCGTCTTTTCTGGTACTCCTACTCTCTAGGCGTAGTCCTGAAATCATGGAAGTCAGCTTTCGTGCACCCGATCCCTAAAAAAGGTAACCGCTCTGATCCGTCCAACTATAGGCCTATCGCCATCACCTCCTTGTTCATTAAAATAATGGAATCTGTTATAAACAGACAGCTCATGCGGTACCTTGAGGACCACCAGCTGATTAGTGACCGCCAGTACGGTTTTGCGTCGCGGTCGCTCGGCTGGTGATCTTCTAGGTTACCTAACTCGTAAATGGGCGAAGGCAGTAGAGTCCAAGGGGAGGCGTTGGCCGTTAGTTTGGATATAGCGAAGGCTTTCGATCGGGTTTGGCACAAAGCGCTTCTTACGAAGCTTCTTTCCTATGGGCTTCCCGAGAAATTGTGCAATTTGATCATCAGTTTTCTTACTGATCGGAGCATCAAGGTCGTAGTAGACGGTACATGCTCCGATTACAAGCCCATTAACGCTGGTGTTCCACAAGGCTGCGTGCTATCACCAACGGTGTTTCTTCTGCATATCAATAACATGTTCGGTAGCATTCATTGCTTTGCAGACGACAGCACTGGTGATGCTTTATAACCTGGCTGTGCCAATATTTCTCGGGGAAAACGTCGCCGAGTACCGGGACTAACTTGTGTCTGAAGTCGAGACTTTTTTTGAACAAAATCTCGGACTGGGGGCGACTAAATATAGTCCAGTTTAATCCTCAGAAGACAAGTTTGCGCGTTTACCGCTAAAAAGAACCCCTTCGTCGTATCTCCTCAGTTTCAAGGCACTCCCCTTGTTGTCTCAGCCAGTATTGGAATCCTCGGCGTCGACATATCGAGTGACGTGCAGTTTCGTGGTCACTTGGAAGAGAAGGCCAAATTGACCTCTAAAAAACTTGGCGTGCTCAGCAGAGCGGGACAGTATTTCATGCTGGCTCACCGCCTGCAACTCTACAAGGCGCAGGTTCGGCCGCACATGAAATACTGTTCCCATCTCTGGGCCGGGGCTCCCCAGTGCCAGCTCCTTCCATTTGATCGCATTCAACGCAGAGCAGTTCGAATCGTCCGCGACCGAGCATTTTCCGATCGGCTTGACTCACTGGCACTGCGAAGAGATGTTGCATCTCTTTGCGTATTTTATCGCATCTACCACAGGGAGTGCTCTGAGGAATTGTTCGGACTAATTCCAGCCGCACAGTTTTACCATCGCACATCGTGACAAAACTCGCGATACCATCCATACCATCTGGATGACTGGCGGTCCTCCACTAAGCGATTTAAAAGAAGTTCTTCCTCGCACAATTTCCTTGTGGAATCAACTACCACCAGAGATTTTTCCGGACCGATACGACTTAGGGACGATATTATATAAGAACTTTATTAAAATTTTTAAAATGGTGGACCGGCCTAAAAAAGGTGACGCATCTCTGGCTGTCATTGTCACGTTTCTTTTAGAACGAACTGACGTAACGCGCGTTTTGTTTATTTTAAAGGGATGAATTTGCAAAAATCAATATGGTGATTATATTACTTCAAATATTTTTTTAAATATGAAACTGTTATTAAATCAATTGCTGCATTACGTACCATAAATTGAAATATAAAGTATAACACATTTTTCGCGATGTACCGTAAGATTTTACGATGCTTATAGGATGATTTCTTATATTTACGCGAACACTATACATTGATTAAAACTACTTTTACGGTAAAAATAGTTTTAATCGATGTTTATAGGAAACACAGATAGTATTATTTAAGAAACAAAAAACAAAACATATGTGCTGACCTAAAAGCGTGAATAATATCAATATTTAAATATTGTTATCACATCTAAATTGAGATTTTGTAAGTTACGCCTTTTGACACTCGGCTCATATCTGAGGTCATTGTCCGTTTTTCTCAATCGATATGGCACATACTGTAAGTGTTTGAATTACTTGTGTATGAATGATATAGACTTGAAGACTGTGTGGGATAATGTTAAGGAAATTTTGGTGGATGCAGCTACTGAAGTATCTGGTGTGAGTAAGAGAACAAACGAAAGAAATGAGAAAAATAATACGTTGTAGTGGGATGATGAGGTACGGATGGAAGTTGAAGCAAAGAAGAGAGCATGGCTAGATTTACTAGCAACCAAAGCCGGTAATTCTGGCGGTATGAATGATGAGATAGAAAGAAAACAGGCAGACTTTAGACGTCTAAATAAGAGAGTAAAAGAAGTAGTTGAACGGAAGAAGAAAGAATGGATAAGAATTATAGAAGGATACGTGATAACTTCCAGACACATATTTAAATGTTCTGGAAACTCGTAAGACCTGCCAGGGGAAATTCAAAATAGCCTAGAATCAATGCTATACGAGACGAGAACGGATGTATTTTGAGTGACGAAATCTCGAGTTTAAAGAGATGAAAGGAATACTTTGAAAGCGTGTTTATGAGTGAAGAGTCGTCTGAATTAAATGATTTTTAAATTCAGAAAGAAGTGGAAAGGGGAAGGGAGATAAGTGTAGATGAAATAATAAGAGCAATGAAAAGCATGAAAGCAGATAAGGCAGCTGGATATGAAAGAGTATTACTCGAGATGCTAATGGCTGGAGAGGGAGTGGTGGCAGGCCTGCTGTACACTATGTTTAATTTATGTTGAAAATTGAAGCGGGTACCGGAAGACTGGTGTATAGCAGTTATGGTCTCATATAAAGGAAAATGGTCACAGCAGGACTGTAAAAACTACCGTGGTATCAGCTTGCTTAATATTGTTGGTTAACTGTCGAATCGAATGCAAGATTCGAACATTATCCTAGTAGATACCTATTACAAAACGGATATTTTATAGTTAAGAAATATACCAATCACACACGATATATTGTGTGTATTATAATTGTATATTGGCCATAATACAATCTTAACAGAAACAGAAATTTTTTCTTCAATATAGATTGTAAACAATACTTATTGAAAGTCACTTTTTTCATTTACCACTGGTTCGCAAAAAATACCACTGTCCTATGAAGAACCAGCGGGACTATTTTTTTTAAATAATATCTTACAATCTATGTAAGTTACAATTAAGGGGAAATATAACCTCAAATGGCTTAGCAAGATCCTCCGTTATGCCGAAAGTATTGCAGCATTAATTTTGAAATAAATATATGGTAAAGTTGAGGATTAATGTTAAGGACTATGTTAGACGAAAACACGATTCCGTAAAATTTTCTCGATAGAAAAAAAAATCCAAAGTTACCTCCAAACTGAACAATAAACCGCTGCTATTCCTAAAATACTTTAAATAAGATCATGAAACTTTGTATACTAACTGAACTAACTATAAAGCAGTGCTTATGTTATTTACTTTTTTTTAAATACCATTATTTTCACTGTAAAAAGAAATTACCTAAACTATCGGCGTCTTGAAGCTTGATTCCTGTTGCCCCGTTAGTATCGTTACTTAGATCGGCTTTTGAAGGGAGAAGTTGTGTCGCTTACTATCTGAATACACATTACGCAACAGGACGACGTAAAATTAAAGTGGGAAATAACCGTGATAAAAATAAGAAGCGACTGGGTTGGCGTTAAGAAACAGGCATAAATATGATAAACCTAATGAAATAATTATCTAACGACCTATCTACTTACAGTATTAGTGATTACAAACATGTTGGTACATAGCATACGACGCGCGGGGAAGTGGGGGCGAAATTAGAATTTGAGCTGACTTACTATATCCCCTTAAACACATAATAAATTAGAAATAGCTTGGTAGTGAACGCCCTTCCCGGGTGTTATCATCCATAAATTCCTTAATATCTTTTAAAAATAAACTTCCCATTCCTAAGAAAATAAAAGTTAATTTTACCTCATTAATTTAAGTTACTCGAAGTGATAAGAAATAAATTCCACATTTTAACTAACACCGCTGAACAAATCATAAATTATAATTTCTTATTAAACAATTTGATAGCAACAATCAAATTTATTACCTATGACCATCAGGAGCTACTGCCCTTTTAAAGTGAAGAACTCCAGGACGTATAGCAGCACATGATCCTGAAACAAAATAAATGTAAGAGATAGTCAAAGAAGTATTTCAGTTTCTTGAAATAGCACGTTCATTGTGGGGACGTTTCTTGAAGATGTTTTTATTTCTTATTATAATTGACTCACCCAGAGTTCCTAAAATGATTAATATTGTTGTTGCGGCCATGGACATGTTTTATTTTGATGCAAATTTTGATTAACTTTTCTTATCAATTAATGGAATTGAGTTATAGACACATAACAATTTAATTTGATCACGAGCAAATAATTGCAGTCCTGCATCGTTGCTTTTGTTTACCTCACTTTTTTATAGAATAAGAGTGGCTAACAATCACGGAATCCACCTGATGAGATTTGTTGGCAATCTTACTCTGGATGGCTAAGTTAGAAATTGGAATGCCTCGTTTCCATTAAAAAAAAGTTTATCCGGTTATATAAGGAATCTAATAAATCTATTCTCTCTTAGATCTTACATTAGGAACGTATTGTGGTTTTATCTGACACCTAAATGCTGAGTTGTGGGTAAAATATAGTTACAATTTTCTCTGCATTTACGGTTATCCAAATCTTTGCATCGTATACAGTGTATAGAGTCGTATAAAGTATACAATATAAGTAAAGACAAGAGATTTGCGTGTGTTTGTGCGTACTGCGTATAGTGTGTTCGCTTAGATACGGTCACCTTTGTGTCACGCCGCCTTGCCACGTGCCGCATCTTGTCTTGTCAAAGGCGCAGCCGCGACATCAAAGGTTGCCACGTGCGGCGTATACCCGAAACGAAGGTTGTACAGAAAATTCGTCTTTGGAAGGACAGTGAAGTGCCTCAAGATAAAATATTTTTTTAACTAACGCAGAACAAAATAATAAAATAAAAGCAAAATAATAAGTGCGTCTCTGGGTGTACCGACACTACCTAAGCGAACAGACCACTTGTGGCACTACATACAGCTACACTATGCTATATAATATATAGCATAGTGGAGATATTTGCGGAGCGGCTACATTTATATAGTGGCTTCATTTTTTTTCAAATTTCATAATGTAAGTAGGATATTTTTGTAGTAATGGCACATGAATTTCAAAGCTACTCTAACACAAGGGGTAAAATTAAAAAAAATGTACCACCGACTTCAATATAAATAAAATAAGAACATCATTAATGTATTCGAAGTCAATTAGGTACGGTTATTCAGGATAACTCAAATACTACTGGTCAGATCTTGATCAAATTTATATGGGACCACACGAGAAGCACCAGCTTTCAAATAAAAAAAACATAAACATAACATAAACACTCACGCCTGTCACCCAGAGGGGTAGGCAGAAACTACAGACTTCCATTTAGCACGATCCTGACATACCTTTCTCGCCTCTTCCACATCCATATACCTACGCATACATGCTCGTCGGTTAAGGGTACTCTTAATTTGGCCCATTTTTAGTATATCGCCAATTTGGTCGACAAACTTCCGCCTAGGACGTCCCTTTCCGACTCTTCCATTCACTTCTGCAACATATATTTGCTTTGTCAGTCTTTCCGCATTCATTCTTTCTACATGACCAAACCACCGAAGTATTCCTTTCTTAATCCTGGTCACCGCATCATCTTGCAAACCACACTCTTCTTTTATCACACAGTTTCTCACCCTGTCACTCAGATTCAGCCCTAACATACTCGTGCTTCTTCTGCCACACCCAACTTTCACTACCATACGTTAAAGTAGGGACTAATACAGCACTGTGAATTGCCATACGTGCCTTTTTTTGACACATTCTGACTTTTCACAATAGAGTGTAGAGCCCCATTTACTTTATTTCCTGCATTCACTCGTCGTTCAATATCCTTATCATATCTCCCATCCCTGCTGAATACACATCCCAAATATACGAACTCATCCACTTGCTCAATTAACTCTCCTTCTATTCTTATTTCACATACCGTCTTGCTTTCATCTCTTTCAAAAACCATCACTTTCGTCTTACTTGCGTTCACTTTCATTCCCCTTTCTTTTAATGACCTGTTCATTAATGTAACCATCATTTGCAACTCGGCCGCCGACGACGCAAGTATGACTTGATCATCGGCGTACAAAAGGCATTTGATGGTTAACTCACTCATTCTTAACCCGCATTCTTCAACTTTCAAATTTTCCAAACAGCTGTCCATAAATAGGTTGAACAGCCACGGGGAAGCTACACAGCCCTGTCTGACACCTTTATGGATGCCAAACCAGTCCGAGTAGACCCCGTTGATTCTAACACAAGCACTCGAGTCCCTATACAGAGACTTTAATGCCTGTATCAAACCAGCGCTCAACCTAAATGCGTTCAGCGTTTGCCATAACACATCCCTGTCCACTCTGTCATAAGCCTTTTCCAAGTCCATGAACGCACAAAAAACTTTTTGGTTTTTCGCCAAAAACTTCTCTGCGATCATGCGCATGGAAAAGACTTGATCTGTACACCCCATTCCCTTTCTAAATCTCGCTTGCACATCCCAAATTTTTCATCAGTTTCTTTCATAACTCTTTCAATTAGTACCTTAGCATACAGTTTTCCCACAATGCTAAGAAGGCTGATACCACGGTAGTTTTTACAGTCCTGCTGTGACCCTTTTCCCTTATATATTGGGACTATCACGGCTTTGTACCAGTCTCCCGGTACCCGCTTTAGTTCCCAACATAAATTAAACAAGGTGTACAGCAGGCCTGCCACCAAATCCTCTCCAGCCCTTAGCATTTCGAGTGAAACTCTATCATATCCGGCTGCCTTACCTACTTTCATGCTTTTCATTGCTTTCATTATTTCATCTATACTTATCTCCCTATCTCTTTCATCTTCTTTCGGAATTTCTATTTCATTTAGTTCACACTTCTCCTCACTCATAAATTCGCTTTCAAAATATTCCTTCCATCTCTTTAGACTCAACACTTCATCATTCAGGATACAGCCATTCTCGTCTCGTATCGCATTCAATCTAGGCTGTTTTGAAAGTCCCCTGGTATTTCTTACGAGTTTCCAGAACATTTTAATATTTGCCTGGAAGTTATCCGATATTCTTCTATCATTCCTATCCGTTCTTTCTTGCTTTTTCCTTTCAACTAATTCTTTTACTCTCTTATTTAAACGTTTAAACTCAGCCTTTTTTCTTTCATTCTCATCATTCTTACCGCCAGAATTACCAGCTTTGGTCGCTAGTAAATCTAGCCATGCTCTCTTCTTTGCTTCAACTTCGATACGTACCTCATCATCCCACCATAACGTATTGTCTTTCCTTTCATTCGTTCTCTTACTAACACCACATACTTCGGTAGCTGCATCCACTAAACCTTTCTTAACATTATGCCACACATTCTCCAAGTCTAACTCATTCACACACAACTCATCCAAATTACTTATATTTTCTCTCAGTCTGCATTTGTACTTGTCTTTCACATCTTCATCTTGTAACCTCTCAATTCTTATACGCTGTAACGCAGTGGTAGACACAGATGTCCTATGCCGCCAACGTCTGAATAAACCCCTAATTCGGCATAAGACCAGGTAGTGGTCCGTCCCTACGTTGGACCCCCGGTAAACCCTTGTATCCACCACTGCGCTCCTCATTCTTTCATCCACGGTTATGAAATCTATCATGCTTCTATCATCACCTCTTTCCCAAGTATACATGTGAATCTTCTTATGACGAAAGAAAGTGTTCGTCACAAAAAGATTCCTTTCCACACGTACGGTGAGGAGGCTTTCACCATTCTCATTTATACTTTCATCACCAAACGTTCCCAATACCCTTTCATAACCAAGCCTCCTCACCCCAACCCTTCCATTAAAATCTCCTAGCATAATAATATTTTCATTTCCCTTACACTTCATTAACACCATCCTTACCATTTCCCAAAACTGCTCCCGGATATAAGTGGGCTTAGACATGTCTGGGGCGTAGACCCCTAACACAAACAACTTCTTTAAGCCCACTTTCATTCGTATCCATAGCAGTCTTGGGCTACACATTCATACTCTTTCACACATTGGCCCATTCTTTCTGAAAGGATGATACCTACTCCCTGGCATGCCCGCTCGATCTCGTCTACACCAGACCAGTATGCGGTATACATGCCATGTGCAGTGACATCCTTCCCCTTCCTTTTCGTCTCATTTACACATAATACATCTATTCCTCTATCATACATCATATCGCATACTTCATCCATTTTATCATTCATTGCCCCACATACATTCAACGTAGCCAGACGGGCCTCTGCAATCCACTTTTCGCCTCTCTGGGAGACAGAACGTGACGGGTGGCGAACCTCGTCGCCGGTTTTCCTCCCGGAGATTCTTCGCACCCCTGCCCCATTAAAGGGGCGCCGGGAACTCGGGGCCAAATAAAAAAAGAATTATCAGAATCGGTTCACCCAGGAAAAACTTCTGAGGTAACACACAAGAAAAACATACAATCGAATTGAGTCATTATAGCCCATAGTAATTACAGCCAGTTAGGTGGTATTTGTACTTATAACATATTTACAGCCTAAAAGCGGATTTTTCTTGGAGCTTAACTGGCAGGTTGACGATTGAAGTGTTTTAATTATTTTGAGCTGTTATCAGGAATATGCTGCTACGACTCTTACGACACCTACGGGATGATATAGGGTAGTTAGGTAGTTAACAGGGAGAACATAAAACTATGTTCAGCAGTGGACTGTAATGAGCTGTAATGGATAAATTAATACATATTTATACCATTTAATATGCAAATTTTAGGTGGCAACTGAACATCTACCGGAGAGATTCTTAGCACTACCAATGGGCCGGCCATATAGCTCGAAGAACCGACAACCGATGGGAAAAAAGGTTCTCGAGTGGCAGCCTCGTACCGGTAGGCGAAGTGTAGGGTGACTTCCCACTAGATGGAGTGACGACCTGGTAAGACATGCAGAAAGTGGATGGATGCAGGTGGCTCAGGACCGTGCTTTGTGGCATTACTTGGGGAAGGCCTACGTTCAGCAGTGGACTTGTGAAGGGCTGTAATGATGATGATGAATATGCACATTATAGTCTTTTGTAGAGTTATATATATTTTTAAGAGTACATACCTGACTATAACATTCGAACAAATTATTATTTATTAGAGTAATCGAAAATTCTGCTTGCGTACAAGAAAAAGTGATTGCTTAGCAAAACTTCTTAGAACGTGCCAGGTATCAAGCAGATGGCGATGAGTCACGCCCGCTTCATTCTGTTCTGAACGCGTCGTCTTGTAAATGGAATATATTATGTGATAATTATTCTATAAGCCATACAATGTACACCCGCGACCCCGCAGCGTTGATAACCCGATGTGTCCTTTTATCGTTCATTTGGGTAGTAACTATGTTCAGGTCAATTTTAATTTTATTAGTGACTAGGTAAAAGACGTTTTGTTATAAAATAAATTTGTTATTAACCTTGAAAGAAAAAAAATACGTTGTTATGGAATCAGTAAATTCATTTGTTGGTTTAATAATAAGAAAGTTAATATTTGTTTTCAAAAGAATGAGAAGGTCTATAGGCTTTACAACATATTAATTTAAGTTATTATTAATGACATTCGGTATAACAGCCGGAAGATTCTTAGAAGTGTTGGATCGAATAAACGCAGAACTTTAATTTAGCACATATCTGGATAAGCAGAAGCGTAGATCTAATAGGGTACCTATATGTAGCATAGAATCTGCTGGAAACAGTATTGTAAGACGTCAATACCATTTTTGTATGTAATAGAGTAAATTATAAATAACTCAAAATATATTTGCTTCTCTTCTCGTAAGTGCAAGGCTATTGTGATAAATGGCTATATACTAGTCATGGGCCGAATATGGATTTCACCGAATACGAATGTTCGGTAAAATTTTTCCCGAACCGAATATTCGGCCGAACATTATTCGGCAGGATAACCTCGGGACCCAACCAATTTATGTCGAAACTTGTTACCGTAAAGCGCGCGGGATTAGTGCCGGACCCTGCCTCTCGCTCCCCGCCACACCTGACAGTTATTGCATCATCTAGTACTGAGCAAATTGCCGGCACATGCTTATGTTTTGACTATTCTTGTGATAAAGAAGTATTTCGTTGTTTTATTCTTAGTGAAAATTGATAATTATATGATAAAAATGAGCGGCAGGAGATTTACTATTTGGACTTATTTTAGAGAAACTGACGACCAAAGTAAAGAAAATGTACTAATGTAATGTAATGTTTCTTTGTTTGATTCCAAAAACATTTTATCAAGTTTCTATTTGCCATAATCGGAAATAAATCTACAGTGCCGCAAAAACCTAAATGTATAGATTTATACATTTGAGATTTACTACACTTACACTCTAGAGTAAGTAGATGTAACCCATAAATAAAATACACTTTCAACAGTAAAAGACATCGCATCATTCAATTCGTACATTTCAATACATTGGCCACAATGAAAACTAAACTAAACGAATATTCGGTCATTTAGCCGAATATTCGTCCGAATACGAATATTCGGTAAAGCTACCGAATATGCCGAATACCAAATATAAAACAAATATTCGGCCCATCTCTACTATATACTGATCAGTTATAAAACTTTGTTGAAGCTTTAATGTATTTACGTAAATAAAATGCAATGAGATAACTCTTCCACGCATATTTGGTATAAATATATTTATACAAAATATAATTTGGTATAAACTTAAAATAATATGTACCTATAGACCTCCAAAAAATAGAAATGAAGATTTGAATAATTTTTTGTATAATTTTGACTTAATATTAAAAAAATACTGTAATAATAATAAAAATAAAATTATAATTTGTGGAGATTTTAATATAAATATAATAGATGCAACCAAAATTTCTAAAAATTTTATACAACTATTAACAAGCTACAATCTAAAAACAGCTATAAAAGTACCTACACGACTAATTAGTGATACATGTATCGACAATATTTTTCACAATATTCAAGGGTGTAAGAGCAATACTTATGACTTAGCTTTGTCAGACCATACGGCACAACTGTTAATATGTCCAGTCAAGCAAAGCTACTATCTTAATTACTGGCATATAAGCAGACGCGATTACAATGTAGAAAATCTTCACAAATTTAACAATTACTTGAGCTCTCTCACTTTCAACGAGGTTTATAAGGAAAAAAATCCTAATCTTGCTTTTGACCAATTTCATGACTTGTTTACCCTCCTCTATCGCCTATGCTTTCCTGACATTAAAATTAAAGTCTATTCACGTAAACAAACAAAATGGTTATCTAATGGGATAAAAAATGTACTAAGCGTAAACGACAGTTATTATGGCAATACAGAAAAAAACGCAGCGTAGAAAATAAAACTATATTAAAAGAGTATTCCCAACGTCTAAACAAAATTATCAAACTTACCCAAAAGTCCCAAAATAATTACTATATTAACACAGCACAAAATAAATCTAAAGCTACCTGGCAAGTTATAAATAAATACAAAAATGGCACAAATGAAGAAGCAATTAGTAAAATTATTGTTGATGGTGATATAATTGAGGATCCTCTAGTTATAGCTAGGGCATTTAATAATTTCTATACCAACAAAATTAATAAAGACCGCCCAAATAGTGATAAACCATATAAGTTAACTTTTAACAATCCCAATTCAATTTTTATACCACCCACAACATCATTTGATATAGATAAAGCTATAAAATCTCTTAAAAACACAAACAGTACCGGTTGTGATGAAATTTGTACAAGAGTTCTAAAATACGTATCCGGTGCAATTGCTCCGGTACTTAGTTATATTTTCAATTTATGTATTTGTAATGGTATATTTCCTGAAAGACTAAAGTCTACAATTGTCAAACCACTGTTCAAAAAAAATGATCGGGAGAATATGTCTAACTATAGGCCCATTGCGCTTATACCTGTGCTCTCAAAAGTATTTGAGAAAATAATTTATAACTCTTTATATAACTACCTTGAAACGTACAATATTCTTAGAGAAGAACAAATAGGATTTAGAAAAAATAAGACTATAAATATGGCTCTATACAATTTTTTTAATACCGTTATGTCTAGCCTAAACAATAAAATACCTGTATGTGCACTTTACATGGATCTTACTAAAGCATTTGATTATGTTGATCATAAAATATTACTCAAAAAGCTTGAAGCCTACGGCATTCGAGGTAATGCACTAGATCTACTAACATCATATTTAGTTAACAGAAAACAAAGTACACACATTACAAAAATTTGTCTAAAATCAAGAAAAGAAATGACCTATGTTTCTGAATACAGAGTCGTACAAACTGGAGTACCGCAAGGAAGTGTTTTAGGACCATTGTTGTTTCTTATTTATATCAACGACCTTCCCAACGTCATTAATCACAAAATAGTATTATTTGCTGACGATAGCACAGTTATTTTCACTAGCAGAAACAAAATAGATTTAGAAAGTAACATACACTTTGCTTTAGAGAAAATCATGAATTGGCTAAACATAAATAATTTAAATATAAATTTAGAAAAAACAAAACTTATGACATTCTATCAAAAACGTAATAAAATAAATAATTTAAATATCAATTATCTAGGACAAAAAATCAATACCATAGATAATATAAAATTTTTGGGTATAAATGTAGATTGCAATTTGAACTGGCAGTCTCATGTGAGCAGTGTGTGTATGAAATTAAATCGTTTTTCGTATGCGTTATATATGCTTGGAAAAGTTGTAGACACATCCGCCGTAATGGCATCATATCATGCTTATGTTATGTCTACACTTAGATATGGTATTATGTTCTGGGGTAATTGTACGGACAAAGAAACAGTATTTAAAGCTCAAAAGAGATGCTTACGAGCCATTTGTAAAATTAACCAAAGTGAGAGTTGTAAGCCATACTTCATTAATTTAAAATTATTAACAATGCCATGTCTATATATATATGAGGTGGTCTTATTTGTACGTCAAAACTTAAGTTTTTACAAAAAACTAAATGTCCAGCGTCATAAAGATAAATTGAGCCATCCCAATAGTAAGACTGTTTTGTTTCAAAAAAGCGTATTCTGTATGGGTCCTCGACTGTATAACCATTTACCTAAATATATAAGAGATTCTAAGAGCTTTCACATTTTTAAGAAACAACTAAACACATTTTTAACCATAAAAGCTTATTATAATATTGACGATTATCTATATGACAATTTTTAAATTTTAACTATCAAATTTATTGAACGAAACGTTATCTATGTTATTAATTTTGAGACAATTTATACCTACTCGTTTTGACATTATTACTTGGACATTACAATTTTAATTATTACATGTATTTTATCATTATTTTGTGAATTATTATTATGTTAGTAGCGCAAATATACAAATAGGGTTATATTATGTTAATGTAATTATCGGCATTTTCCATTTAATTTTAATTATGAATAAAATCTAATATTTAAGTAGTTTGCATACCGAAAGGTAGAATATGGCTGTATTTTGTTAAATTATTAAGACCTATTGTAACCCATATATCGCAAATGAATAAAATGAATTTGAATTTGAATTTGAATTTCACGCACACACGTACGAGCGCATTCACAGTTCACACATATTTACACCACACCATGCTATGCCACATCATACCATACAACACCAGACCATTCGCATACATACAACCTAAATTTAGTGTTATAAATTAAGCAAACACTTATAATAAAAATACATAGCTACATTTGTATAATTATATTTATTACATAACATTTAAATATATATAATATTTATTATCATAATAGAAAAACAGTATTTATTATCACAATAAAAAACTAAAACTAAACACTTAAACTTAAATTACCACACTGTCCTACTCCCCGCGATATACTTAATGCCCTCTGTCAAAGTAATAAGTCCAGGCGGTCCTATGCGTAGAATAAAACTAGCTGCAGCCGCACTGTTCACTAGACTAAACCGAGTTGAACGGATGAATCGACGTCCTGCTAAAATGCCGAATTGTTCAATTTTTTTTTGCTGCAAAAAGAGATCTGTCACGTCAAATTTACAAAAATATGGGGATACTTTTCATATATGGGCAATTTTATTCACATTAGTGCCATTTACTTTTTTTAATTTAAATATTACAAAATCAACGGACGTTTTTTTTTTTATAGAAGAAGGGGAAGCCTTTAGAAAGGAGTAATTTTGAAGGTTTTTCGCTGGTTTCGATGATGTTAACGCTGCTAGCCTATGCGGTTCTCACAGTTTCATAGGACTCGACAACGGACGTGTTATTTCGGATTTGTTTACCAACACAGTCCGCTCGCCATCATACACTATGCGGGTCGATCGCGCGACTGATCCGAGTCAGTGTTATAATGTATAGCTATATGTGTGTGAAATCTTTAGCATATTTACTCTGCGTTATTAGTTTATTGTTCTAATTGTTATGTGTGAGTTTCGTAGTGAAAGACGATTGCTTTTGCGTGAGCAGATATGCCCCTGCAATAAATGACAGACAGTTCCATATCGGGGAAGAACGCTATGGCTACTCCCATTCGGTCCGTGTTGCTCTATGGGTATTAATGATATTAATAAATTATCGGTTTATACTTTATAATTTATATTATTAGGAAGCGCCGGTAAACTCCACCAAAAACCAATATGTATTTCAATGACTCGAAACCGCCAATTGTAGCAAAATTGCGGTCTTTTCTTTTCTTCTCAGGTCGTCGTGTTGTTACCTTAGCCTCTTTTGGGCTAGATCTTATATATAATTTCCACAGTGGCTGAACATTTTTTTCACTGCCAGAGCCGGTAAAGGGCAATTAAACTTATAACATATAGATAAATAAAAATAATAAAATAGTTATTATATTTTTTTCTTTTAGAAACAAATGTCGGCAATCAACCCTCGATCAACTGTCTCGGCCTTAAGTATTGATCATGAAGTCTATATCACGAAAGAATATTAAAGTCATTGCATATTTTCTGCGGGCATAATTATGGAAACAAGCTAGTTTAAACCTGATGCCTTGTACTATTATTTATTCTGTTAGTTAAAAGTTAAAGTTACAGCCTATACATCCCACTGCTGGGCACAGGCCTCCCTTTCTGAGAGAGTTTTAGGCCAAGGAAGTGTCGGCCGCGCTGCCCCAATGCGTGTTGGCGAACTTCACATGTCTTCGAAATTTCTTTTCTTATTTCTCAGACATGCAGGTTTCCTCACCATGTTTTCCTTCACCGCCGAGCACGTGGTAAATCAGCATCTAAAAATGCAATTAACAATGTCATTGGTGCCGGTGGGGATCGAACCCGGTTTGCTCGCGAACTGTGAAATTTACAGCGAGCGCTAACCATCGGAGCTACCACGGCTCTTTATTCTGTGCTGGTACTAATTATAAAATTTTTCTGTAAAAAGACTGTTTAAGTCTACAACATAATACGACATAAGACTTTCCAAAAAGGCAACAAGCACGCAACGCATCTTTAGGTCACAATCACATGAGTAAAGATTTCCTTACTCATGTGGTTAGGTCGTTGAGTGCATCAGAGCCGCAGCGCGCACTATATTGCTGCTCCCCGTCTGTATGTTTTGATTATGCACATTTTAGTTTATTTTTTTCACTATCATATTTGTCGTCAGAACCTCGTTCATTAGTAAGCTGAATGTGCCGATGCCGAGTACAGGCGAGGAATTCCGAAAAAAATCCAATCATTTATGATTTAGAGAGCGTGTTCATTTCCCGGTCGAGGCGAACCATTTGTGAGATATAACACTGCTGGCACAATGGCACTACCACGTGAAATTACAACAATTATTTTGTGATCAATTGTTTGTTTTCTTCGTCAACCTGATATTTCAATGTTATTACAGTAATAGTGCAGCACAGGCAAAGCTAAGTCTATAGGTATCTACTGGATAACTTATAACAGTAATTTGAAAGATAATTTAAAGTAAGTAGGAACGTAATCATAAATTATTTTGCTTTTACTGTCTTACTGAAGAAAAATCAAAATCGTAGGTATTTATAACTTGGTGTAAACGAGAGCTTTTGATACTATAGGTACCTATACTAGCTTTCCAGGCAGACGTTGTTCTGCCCTTTTTGACGACCATAAAAATCCTTAAATTAGCAAAAAAAATTGTGGGTCACTCATGGGCAAAAAAAACTATCATCAAAAATGGGCAAAAAAATAACTATCAGGTGTGCAAATTTGATTAAAATCGCTTAAGTAGTTTAGGAGTCCATCGCGGACAACCAATATGACAAGTAATTTATATACATTAAGGGGATATAGTAAGTCAGCTCAAATTCTAATTTCGCCCCCACTTCCCCGCGCGTCGTATGCTATGTACCAACATGTTTGTAATCACTAATACTGTAAGTAGATAGGTCGTTAGATACTTATTTCATTAGGTTTATCATATTTATGCCTGTTTCTTAACGCCAACCCAGTCGCTTCTTATTTTTATCACGGTTATTTCCCAATTTAATTTTACGTCGTCCTGTTGCGTAATGTGTATTCTGATCGTAAGCGACACAACTTCTCCCTTCAAAAGCCTAAGTGATACTAACGGGCAACAGGAATCAAGCTTCAAGACGCCGATAGTTTAGGTAATTTCTTTTTACAGTGAAAATAATGGTATTATTAAAAAAAGTAAATAACATAAGCACTGCTTTATAGTTAGTTCAGTTAGTATGCAAAGTTTCATGATCTTATTTAAAGTATTTTAGGAATATTAGCGGTTTATTGTTCAGTTTGGAGGTAACTTTGGATTTTTTTTCTATCGAGAAAATTTTACGGAATCGTGTTTTCGTCTAACATAGTCCTTAACATTAATCCTCAACTTTACCATATATTTATTTCAAAATTAATGCTGCAATACTTTCGGCATAACGGAGGATCTTGCTAAGCCATTTGAGGTTATATACCCATTAAGACAATTGTTTATTGTACTAGGCTTCATGACAATCATGATTCACGATGCGTACACTTTAGAACCGAGCGTAGCTATGGTAAAATTACCGTGCTATGGCGCGTATCGCATAGGTAAGGTACGCGTAGGTCGGTTGCGTGGGTTGGTGCACGGCGGTGTCGATAGAGAAATACTTAAAGCTTTGAAAGACCCACTAAACTACAAAGCAACGGTGTGGTTAGTACTTTACATATTATTATGGTACCTACCTTTACCTAAATCCGGTTTTGGTGTAATTTTTGTAACGCCATTTTAAAATAAATCTAAGTTTATGTAATGTTTTTTTGTGTACACAATTACTATGTTTACATTAAAATATGCTTAATACTGGCCACGTCGTTTACTTGTCGTCGTTCTGATAAAACACTATAATGGCATAACTACTTAGCGGTTAACGGTTAGCGGGGTGTGGAGGGGGCCTCGGGGAAGGATTGCACCAGACTCAGTGGCGCTGCGTGGCCGCGCCTGTTCACCTTGACGCTCACCCAGCTACGAGAGCCCTTAAATCAAACCTTCATGGACAGTATTTACATAAAAGATTACTGTTTGACATTTCCTTATAAATTGAACAATTTGTTTTAAAAAGAAGATCTAACAGCAGGGTTATTTTCTTATTGAACTAAAAATAGCTGTTTTTCCCTCTATTATTCTATTATAAATAATTTAAAACGTTGTTCTGATACTGGAACCAAAATACGTGTATTTATGTTTTTATAAGAATTACATCGCTGTAAAATACACCAAGTAGAAATTTCAGAAGAATTTATTAGCGTCGAACAGCAGCAACTCATTTTTTCTCTGCTATTGCGAGCTAATTGACCCTTTTTGATGGAGAGATCTTAATATTCCATCCATAAGTAACCTTTATGTGGTAGTACCACGCTGCAGATATAATATGGTTGTAGTACGAATAGTCGGCTTGACCGAGGAAGGACCACGCTCTCGTATAATACCTGCGTGAACTAGCAGCTAGATTTGAAGTAATTTAACAGTTACATTTTTAAAGCAAGTAGGAAGAAAAGTCAAAAAGATAGGCACATACTTAGGCACTACGATGAATGTCATGTTCGAAAACAAAGGAAACCAGTTAAATTTCTTATTGTAGGGATAGTTTTTACGTTCTGCAAATAATTAAACTTTACGAGATATTTTTATAACCAAAGATACTGTTATTTCGTTAAAGGCTTGCAGCATTATTACTATTTTTATTCATAGATAATAATATTAAGCTCATTAACAACTTCAACTACCTATATCCTAAATGTTTTAGTGTAATTTTGCACTTGAACGTTAGCTGAAGTGAGATCCTCCAATTTCCGTGAAGTCCTGAGGATGATAGCCAGGAAGCAGGAAGCAAGGAATAACGCTACTGGATCTTCCCCTGAATACCTGAAAATATTCCCATAGGGTTGCCCCAAAAATGTAATAATACAATAAGACGGGTGGGCCCTTATAAAGGGAAAGGATAGGCATCCTTCTCAGGCTACCACTACCACTACGCCCACCCCAACGGTACAGTTTGCCTCTCAAGCACTGGTTACCGTTAGGGATAAACGAGAGACTAATTTAGGTAGAGACGTGGAAAAGGTTTTATAAGAGAATAGAGTTTCTCTACATATAGAGCTCGCTCTACCCAAAGAAGAAATATAACATCAACGATCCCTAAAGCCCAGCGAAGACCCGAACCTTTATAAAGAGAACGTCAGTCAACAACCGGACCCAATACGGCCGACGCCATTTAAAAGTTAATCGGGATAGCTATTGAGGTCAGCAGCCAGGTCCTGACTGATATACAGGATGGAATCGATCCAATCACGCCGATCATGAGGGCGCTGGCGCAACTAATGTCACGGCACTGCAGAGGCGTCGCTAGCGAGTAACCTATAAGCTTCTATTGAATACCGCACGGGATCCAGCAGAAGCTTCCATGAACTCGCTCGGTAGAGGCGAAGTTCAGATCTTTAACGCATTTGAACTACTACATATGCAGGTGGGACGAAGTCAATTCTGAAGGATACGCCTATAGAGGCGCTGCGGTTCTTGTGATCGTCCGCTATGATGTCCGGTATGACGTCATAGCTGAAGATGGAAACCTTAGAAGAATTGATTGTCCGTTTGTCGAGTGGAATTTATGACAGCACCAATTTTTCGCCGTTACGCGCTTAGCTGGACGGGCAAACTCTACCAAGGGAACTCCTTCCTACAAATACAGAGTGAAGTAACAAGCCTCAACGTCAATGATTGACCAACTTAGACAATTCTATTTGCATTCAAGCTGATTTGACCTAACGTTAGCTGTGATCGGTGGGATTTTTTTTTTGATAAAAGGACAAATCCCATTCGCCCTCTAAGCTTACAATGCCGAAACACTCCACCGACCGGTACACCCGGTTATACCGTGAGGAAATCCGGGCAATGGGTACTCCCCGAGACCCGAGACCTGCGGTGTTACGACACCCGCAGGCAACCATACGTCACAATCAGTGCCAATAAAACCAATTAAAATATAGGTTTTTTTAGTGTGATTTTTTAACTTGATTTTTATTTGAATGTGATAGAGCCATGCTGCAGTTATATTATGATTGTAACACAAATGGGTCGGCTCAACCGAGGTAAGACCACGTTCTCACAGAATAACAGCGTAAAATAGCAGCTTAATGCTGCTGTGTTTCATATGGTTAGTGTAGAGAACACTGGATATAAAACATACCCTCTTAGTCCTTAGCGGTGACAACGCATTTGCATATTGATTATTGATTCTTAATTCGAGGATAAAATTAGATGGCCCCAGTATCCACTTACCATAAGGTGGAACGTGTTCTCGTTTGTCACCCTTATTCTTTAAAAGAAATGTTCTTTTGCTCCTTTTAGAGTCCATTTTGTTTTTGCCAATATATTAATTATATTTACGGAGACCACGTGGCTCAGTAACAGCAGTCTGAGTCGTGGATGAAACCCTGTTCGTAGACAGCTTTGGAAGTTTCTTGTAAGTTCTGGTTTTGTTCGACATAATTATATGATTATTGTTCGACAACAGAAGTAATACCTACATGAGAAGACGGACTAAAACTATTAAAATTGTAAGTTTCCACAAGCATACAAAAAAAAAACAACGAACGATTTTAAACAGCTCATTTGGAAGATGTTTTGCTAAAAATCAGTAAAAATGAAATATTTAAGTAACAAATAGTACACGATAACAACATAGCTTAGATTCTTTGAGCTGATTGGCTGTTTACGTTAATGATAATAATATGTATATATAGTTACATTTCTCCAGTCGTCTAATGATTTATTAATTGCATATGCAACTACTAAACGAGACATTCCATTTTATTCCTCAGAGATATTAGTATTAAGTTAAACAGATATTAGTAATAAGTTTTACAGTGGTTACATAAAGCATGTAACCACTGTAAAACTTTACAATCATAAGTTTTTCGGTTTCATTATGGCTTATAACATGGCCTATAAATATAACATAGGACTATGATTATATGAAATTTCTTCTAATGTTAAATTCAGACGAATGTACTCTCAGTTTAAAAGTCAATTTACGACTTACAGAGAAGATATAAGTATATTAAGTGATTTCGTTACCGTTACAGCCCACTAAAGTCCACTACTGATCATTAGCCCCCCTATAAATCGTTTCATAGAGGGAATATTTTCCATAGTTGCCACGCTTGGCAAGCAGGTTGGCAACCGCAGTTTTTTTTTATTAGGAAGACACTGCTGCCCATCTTCTGATATGTTTCGCCATTACACGGCGTAAATAATAAGTGAGAGTAATAGTAATATTAATCTTGACATCTAATTTCACTTTATTCTCACAGTTACTTCATTGTTTTTCTTCATCACCTCTAGGGTGACTGGCAGAGAATGTCTCAAGCATTAAATTTGCCTATGGACCGTGTAATATATAATATAATATGAAGTTTAAATAAACAAAAACAATAACAAACAAATGCATTACCTACCCCGTTTCTTCACACGGATACCGTAAGAGGCGAATATGGTACTTATATATATGCCAAAAAGATATTATTGCTTCCGATAGATGGCGGGATAAGCATCTCATAAACGCCAGGTATAAAATACTCAGATTTACGACGGGAAGCCCCCTAGAGTTTTGCCTGACAGAAAGTCAGGCAGACGGGGAGAAAAACAGGCGTTTGGCACCAAAGGTGTCTGGCGTTGCAATCGTTAATCCAGGTACAAATCGTCTACAGTGGAAGGGGTGGAAGAGACCCCAATATTCAAAAGTGGACTTTTACGACCTAATAAAAAACATACAGGTTAAAAAAAAGAGAATTACTACTACATCAAGCAATAGACATAAAAACAAGCGAAAACGATACCGATGTAAAAATAAAAACACGTTATCAAAGTAGCGATCCTAGGTCCCATTCATTTTATCGAAAATAGTTGAATGTTTTCGTATTTTTATTTTTAAGATTTGTAAATAAATTAGTAATGGTACGTGAGGGTAATATGTTCACCTTAAGTTTTACAGCCCTATGAAACCAAAACTAAGAGGGGGACATAGACAAAAACACAAAGTCGTATTCTATAACTAAAATATTTAAAAAAAAACTTTGGCAACAATTATGAACACTTCGAAAAATCAACTAAAAAACTTCCTACACTACAACATACTAAAATCGACTAAAATAATAACTGACAAAATAGCGTCGATAAAGCAACGCCCTTTTGACCCTTTAATATTTGATTGACTCATGGAGTATAGAGGGTACCTCTCACAGAAATCTAAATAATTTATATTTAGATTTCTGTGGTACCTCTATACTCCATAGATTGACTGATGAAAAGCCATCGTATCATAGAGAGCCATCTATGTATATAAAGTTGTAGTTTTTGTATTATATATATAATGGTTAATATGGTCACTTTCTTCTTATATATATATATATATATTTAGAATTCTATATATTATATACATAGAAAGTGACCATATTAACCGGATGACCATATTACCCTCACGTACATAATTTAAACATACGTCAATTGCTGTTTCAGTTTGTTACCACAAGTTAGGTGATTATTCTTTAAGAAAGACAAAGTTCTAGGCACGTAACTATAATGTAGCCACATAGTAGGTTTTTATAAATGTGAAGTGACAGACAAACTTCCAATTCACCTGAAGGTAAGTGGTTACTGCAGTTCAGGAACATATGCAGCCCACTTCAAAGAATGAAGGCTTAGTGCATTGTCATTTGTCACCATTGCGGACTAAGTTTGAAGAGCGCTAAATAGCGCTAAAGTAGGGGTAGGTACTACTAGAGGGACTACGGAGTCCTAACACCTAGTGTATATTTTTTTTGTAAATAAAAAATGCAGTTGCAGACTTTCTGTTTGTTAAAATGTCATAACTGTAATTATTATGATTAGTCTATATACGTTGATGGCTATATAGGTGGGGTAAGACTAACATAGTTTCCTATCAGACAGAAAAAAACGGTTTTCATGAAGAAGTTCTTTGCCCTAGCTTTGAGGTATAAATTATACTGATATAAAGATAAAATAAACATTTATATGAATATAAAGATTTTCGCATAATAATATATATAAACACACACGCCTGTCACCCAGAAGGGTAGGCAGAGACTACAGACTTCCATTTAGCACGATCCTGACATACCTCTATCGCCTCTTCCACATCCATATACCTACGCATACATGCTCGTCGGTTAAGGGTACTCTTAATTTGCCCATTTTTAGTATATCTCCAATTTGGTCGTCAAACTTCCGCCTAGGACATTCCTTTCCGACTCTTCCATTCACTTCTGCAACATATATTTGCTTTGTCAGTCTTTCCTCGTTCATTATTTCTACATGACCAGACCATCGAAGCATTCCTTCCTTAATCCTGGTCACCGCATCATCTTGCAAACCACACTCTTCTTTTATCACACAGTTTCTCACCCTGTCACTCAGATTCAGCCCTAACATACTCCCAAGCGACCGCATTTCTACTGCATTTATTCTACTCTCGTGCTTCTTCTGCCACACCCAACTTTCACTACCATATGTTAAAGTAGGGACTATTACAGCAATGTGAATTGCCATACGTGCCTTTTTTGACACATTCTGACTTTTCAGAATAGAGTGTAGAGCCCCATTTACTTTATTTCCTGCATTCACTTGTCATTCCTTATCATATCTCTCATCCCTGCTGAATACACATCCCAAATATACGAACTCATCCACTTGCTCAATTAACTCTCCTTCTATTCTTATTTTACATACTGTTATGCTTTCTTCTCTTTCAAAAAACATCACTTTCGTCTTACTTGCGTTCACTTTCATTCCCCTTTCTTTTAATGACCTGTTCATTAATGTAACCATCATTTGCAACTCAGCCGCCGACGACGCAAGTATGACTTGATCATCGGCGTACAAAAGGCATTTGATGGTTAACTCACCCATTCTTAACCCGCATTCTTCAACTTTCAAATTTTTTTAAATAGGTTGAACAGCCACGGGGAAGCTACACAGCCCTGTCTGACACCTTTATGGATGCCAAACCAGTCCGAGTAGGCCCCGTTGATTCTAACACAAGCACTCGAGTCCCTATACAGAGACTTTAATGACTGTATTAAACCAGCGCTCAACCTAAATGCGTTCAGCATTTGCCATAACACATCCCTGTCCACTCTGTCATAAGCCTTTTCCAAGTCCGTGAACGCACAAAAAACTTTTTGGTTTTTCGCCAAAAACTTCTCCGCGATCATGCGCATGGAAAAGACTTGATCAGTACACCCAATTCCCATTCTAAATCCCGCTTGCACATCCCAAATTTTTCATCAGTTTCTTTCATAACTCTTTCAATTAGTACCTTAGCATACAGTTTTCCCACAATGCTAAGAAGGCTGATACCACGGTAGTTTTTACAGTCCTGCTGTGACCCTTTTCCCTTATATATTGGGACTATCACGGTTTTGCACCAGTCTCCCGGTACCCGCTTTCGTTCCCAACATAAATTAAACAAGGTGTACAGCAGGCCTGCCACCACGTCCTCTCCAGCCCTTAGCATTTCGAGTGAAACTCAACAAAAAAAAAACTTCATGCTTTTCATTGCTTTCGTTATTTCATCTATACTTATCTCCCTATCTCTTTTATTTTCTTTCGGAATTTCTATTTCAATTAGTTCACACGTCTCCTCACTCATAAATACGCTTTCAAAATATTCCTTTCATCTCTTTAGACTCAACACTTCATCATTCAGAATACAGCCATTCTCGTCTCGTACCGTATTTAATCTAGGCTATTTTGAATGTCCCCTGGTATTTCTTACGAGTTTCCAGAAAATTTTAATATTTGCCTGAAAGTTATCCGATATTCTTCTATGATTCTTATCCGTTCCTTCTTGCTTTTTCTTTTCAAGTAATTCTCTAACTCTCTTATTTAGACGTTTAAACTCTGACTTTTTTCTTTCAATCTTATCATTCTTACCGCCAGAATTACCAGCTTTGGTGGCTAGTAAATCTAGCCATGCTCTCTTCTTTGCTTCAACTTCCATACGTACGTCATCATCCCACCATAACGTATTGTCTTTCCTTTCATTCGTTCTCTTACTAACACCACATACTTACTTCGGTAGCTGCATCCACTTAACCTTTCTTAACATTATGCCACACATTCTCCAATTCTAACTCATTCACACACAACTCATCCAAATCACTTATATTTTCTCTCAGTCTACATTTGTACTTGTCTTTCACATCTTCATCTTGTAACCTCTCAATTCTTATACGCTTTAACGCAGTGGTAAACACAGATGTCCGATGCTGCGAACTTCTGAATAAACCCCCTAATTCGGCATAAGACCAGGTAGTGGTCTGTCCCTACGTTGGACCCTTGGTAAACCCTTGTACCCACCACTGCGCTCCTCATTCTTTCATCCACAGTTATAAAATCTATCATGCTTCTATCATCACCTCTTTCCCAAGTATGCATGTGAATCTTCTTATGACGAAAGAAAGTGTTCGTCACAAAAAGATTCCTTTCCACACATACAGTGAGGAGGCTTTCACCATTCTCATTAATACTTTCATCACCAAACGTTCCCAGTATCCTTTCATAGCCAAGCCTCCTCACCCCAACCCTTCCATTAAAATCTCCTAACGTAACAATATTTTCATTTTCCTTACATTTCATAACACCATCCTTACCATCTCCCAAAACTGCTCTCGGATATAAGTGGGCTTAGACATGTCTGGGGCGTAGACCCCTAGAACAAACAACTTCTTTAGGCCCACTTTTATTCGTATCCATAGCAGTCTCGGGCTTACACATTCATACTCTTTCACACATTGACCCATTCTTTCTGAAAGGATGATAACGACTCCCTGGCATGCTCGCTCTGTCTCGTCTACACCGGACCAGTACGCGGTAATTATGCCATGTGTAGTGACATCCTTTCCCTTCCGCTTCGTCTCATTTACACATAACACATCTGTGGCGGCGCTGTCGTCGCGCCGCAAGCGAAACACACCGAAGCCTAAATCACGCTATCAAAATTCCGAATCATAAACAGTAATATATAGAACATCTCCGAACTATCACATGGAGCGTTGGCCACTCCCCGGGCAGAACATCTTGCCCGGTGGGAGATCTCCCCTTTTCTTTCACGGCCACACATCTATTCCTCTATCATACATCATATCGCATACTTCATCCATCTTATCATTCATTGCTCCACATACATTCAGCGTAGCTAGACGGGCCTCCGCAATCCTCTTTTCGCCCCTCCGGGAGACAGAACGTGACGGGTGGCGAACCTCGTCGCCGGTTTTCCTCCCGGAGATTCTTCGCACCCCTGCCCCATTAAAGGGGCGCCGGGAACTCGGGCCCATTTCTTTTCCTCTTTACCTCATGGTGCGAAAACTAAAGGGTGGTATATTTTACGCCGCTACCACACGGCGAGTAGCCGAGTCTATTCTTCCGGCTTTGTCACTCTTTTAGCACTACCCGGAGGAAACGTGTAGGGTGGGTCTAGGATTAGGTGATCGAAGCCTACGAACGCGAGCGACTTATCCCCCTATTCTTTCCGCCATTTTCGCATAAGTGTTTTCAAAACGGTAATACTGAAGAAAATATAAAACAGGAAAAAAACTGTTAGTCTTCTCCCGCCACCTGTAGTGAGAACAGTTATGTTTTTACTTTAACGTTACGCACTTTAAAGTAAAAACATAACTGTTCTTGTTGTACTTTAAGCAGTTTCTGAAGAAAAATCGAAGTGATAACCGTAGTTACTTTTATTTTGCATTTTATAACTTTAAAGGTTTCCCTTTTGAGTTATTTGTGTAAATATAAATAAGAGGCAAGACTAACAAACAATCAAAATCAGGGGTACTTACCACATATTTGTTATTTTGTATGTTTATGTAAAATTACAACACAATTCCAACTCTTTGTTGCTTTCCTCTTAAAATTTTGTTCTTAATTTTCCCTACGGTAATATTAAGTTTAGTTTCACCCAATTTTATTTGTGTACTTTGAGGAAACCGATGGATCGGATCTTAAACTATTGTAAATACGTAATATTTGTAATTACTAATTACAAAGTTAGTATTATTTTATGAAGTCACCATAATAAAGGTATCGTGCACGCGTGTAGTGCCGGATGCAAAGAATAGCACCACGCCATCTCTTCTCGTAGATGTCTTATGAGGTGACTAAGGGGTTCACCCGAGGGAGGGGCTGCAGTGTTTTCTTAGTATTTAAACAAACGTAATGATGGACATGAGGCAAAATTATTCGGCCGGAAAGAGAGTAATATTTATTCAGGACTTTTTTCTCTGAACCTGTGATTGTCTACAAGAAGAAAAGAAGAAAATTGCTGACTACAAAATACAAATGCAGATTTTTTTCCCTTCTGTACCGTAATCTTCTAAATTTTAGTTACGATAATTCAAGCGCTTAGACATTTATTTGATTGATTATGTTTTTTTATAATACAGAAGTTGATTATGTACTTATGACTACTTTAATGATTGCAAGCAACACACATTATTATAAAATAAATCAATATTTACATTTTATCAATTATCTGACTACAACAAAAAGGGATAAAAGTAGTCGAATAGGCCGATTACGGAATAGTAGCCGAATATTTGTTGCACGCCCAAACTCCCCTACTCTTCCTGAACTTGGGTGCTCAGACTGACCCTGGTATTCTGGGGGGAGGGCGGGGGGGTAAATTCCGCTCGAGACTAAACCTGCTCGAAGCCGGCCTTGCTCTTTCTATCCGAGACACAGGTGTCCTCTCCGGCTGACACTTCATATTTCTTCTACCCGGGGTACAGATTAGAACATTCTTTTGTGCCTCGTGTACTCTGACCTACACGCAAACTCCAGTATAGTATTGTTACGAGCTTAGGGTTCGTGACAAAAAAATTGCCGATAAAATTACCTAAATTAACACTTTAATTTACTTTACACAATGATTTCTTATATTTACGCGAACATTGCACATGATTAAAACTACTTTTACGGATTTTTATCGCGTTTATTTTTACTTTTTATTTTTAATTCCCGACGTTTCGGGCGCTTTCCAGCACCCATGGTCACGGGGGACTGAGATGACTGACGTCCCGATGTCATTGTTAAACCCGGAGTACCTTCAGCTTTTTTTAATTATTGTTTATGGTCCGATCTATGCAAAATGAACTGACTATGTCCTGAGGTCTTGCAGTGGTATGCTTGGGTTTAGTTTTAATTTTATTGATTATAGGATCCCAAGCAGGTGGTAGTACCCAGCCTCCTTCTCTATTGAAATTAGGATGTTTTTTAATTTCAATAGCCTCACGTATCATCCTTGGTAGGAAAGAAAGAACACCGATTCCTACCAAGGATGATACGTGAGGCTATTGAAATTAAAAAACATCCTAATTTCAATAGAGAAGGAGGCTGGGTACTACCACCTGCTTGGGATCCTATAATCAATAAAATTAAAACTAAACCCAAGCATACCACTGCAAAACCTCAGGACATAGTCAGTTCATTTTGCATAGATCGGACCATAAACAATAATTAAAAAAGCTGAAGGTACTCCGGGTTTAACAATGACATCGGGACGTCAGTCATCTCAGTCCCCCGTGACCATGGGTGCTGGAAAGCGCCCGAAACGTCGGGAATTAAAAATAAAAAGTAAAAATAAACGCGATAAAATCCGTAAAAGTAGTTTTAATCATGTGCAATGTTCGCGTAAATATAAGAAATCATTGTGTAAAGTAAATTAAAGTGTTAATTTAGGTAATTTTATTATTTATTTATTTATTTATTATAATTAAACACACTAATTCACTTAATTCCGCTCCGAAGCTTCGCTTGTGTCGCCGAGTTCAACTCTGCTCCCATCGCATCTTGCAGCGCCTATATATTTAAATTAGCAAAGAAATATCCAGAATGTTCAAGTAAACACGCGCAAGGTACCGAGCGTTCGAGTTTCGACTAGGCGCTGTCGGTTGAGTGATTTGTGATGTCATTTTCTCAATGCTCCCCTCGCTCTCGTTCCTGACACTAGATGGCGCTAGTGTATCGTTGACTTGAGCGCGTAACAGTATTTATGTAGGCACATAATAATTCGATTATGTATGTGTAAAATAGTGTGGAACAATAATGTGCGTACATTTATTATGTTGCTTATTCATTGGAATGACAGTAGCCACTCAAGTGTGTTGCGGTGAAGCAACGTAATTGATGCCTTTAGCCTTCAATGTTTTGATCGTTAATAATCTTTTTATGCACTGGAAGACATATTAAATATTACGTATAAATATGTTAATCAAAAAATCTTTTACTCGATCCCCAATCTACTACAATCTTAGAATAATGCGTTATTATTGTAACACTACACCCTAAGCTCTAAATAAATTTCTACCGAAGCTACTCTAATAAAATTTATCAAAAATTGTGTCTCCTTAGCTTAGATTAGACCATTAAATCGATGATCGAATGACAACGTGGAAAAGGTACTGTATTACTGAGCCACATACAGTGAACCAAGTACATTGTGTCTAATGACACCAGGCGATATTCCAACCGTCGTACCTACTCAGATTTTAAGTTTCAGTTTTAAATTTTAAGTTTAAGATAAATAGAGAAATTATATAATTATTATTATAATTATACAATATGTAACGTAATTAACGCACACCCTCAGACACCCCAATTAGTATATTATGTTATAATCATAATACATACACTGATTTTTTAGTTAAACATTTTTATGCACTGATTATTTATCAAATTAGTTATAGTAATTCCGGAAGAATGTTGTGGTCACAGTACAATCCACAAACGCAAAGACTTTAACGTGCTTGAAATAAAGTTCATTTTTCTTTATTTTTATTGAATGACAAAATTAGTAATAATACAAATAAAACTGCACTCTTAAAAGTCTTATTGCCTTAAGTTACGGTCCATTTCAGTTTGTTTTGACCGTACAGATTTAGTGTGACTGTAATTTACGTAGTTTTAATAATTTTTGGAATAAAAAATTACCTATATTAATAATGATAGGAATCGATTCAGTAAACGATTCTAAACAAATTACTTTCTCAAAGTGCGTTAATTATGTTACATGTTGTATAATTTAAGATAAATAGGGAAATTCTAAATAGGGCATGAAACGAAAGGGATCAACAGCTGGCCGAATTTATGAACGATAGACTCTTCATGATGAACTTTTCCAGAAGCGGCCTCACATGAAGTGGATCTGGTCAAGTCCCGACGCTGCTGCAATACGATTGACTTCATTATGACGACTAGATGGCAACTGTTCCGTGATGTCACAGTGATCGTGTGAACACTTAAATAATTATAAGTTTAAAACGTAAAGGCGCATTAGAGTGCAATGAATTTAGAAACCAAAAATAGGATCTTGCATTTCTAACTCATTCCCAATTACGAAAGAAGTAAGGAAAGTGTAATTGCATTTAAGATTTAGTTGGTTCACAATAGTCGAAGTAAGCAAATGAATGTAAGGGAAGAGAGAGCAATGGGAGTCAGCGGGGCAATGGTGATAGCTAAATAAGTAAATTTTATTATTTTATAGTTTAAATGAAGATTTTGTTGTGAAATAAACTTTTATATGAAGTAGGAAAGAGTGACAACGAAAATTTATGTTGCAGAAGTGAATAGCAGAGTCGTAAAGGGACGTCCTAGGCGAAAATTTATCGACCAAATTGGCGATTTATTGAAAACGGGCCAAATTAGGAGTACCCTTAACCGACGAGCATGTATGCGACGAGGTGTATGGATTGTGAAGGAGTCGAGAGAGGTGTGTCAAGATCGTGCCAAATGGAAGTCTGTAGTCTCTGCCTACCCCCCTGGGTGACAGGCGTGAGTGTTTATTCCCGCTTAAGTGACTCCCATTACCCTCTTTTACGTTACGCATGATTTTATTGTGTTTAAATATTTTTATTTATTTTTTATTTACGGAATGAGCGTGACAAACGAGCACACAGCCCAACTGATGGTAAGTGGATACTGTGGCCCATAGACGTCTACATTGATCCTCGATTGGAAATCAAAACGCAGATGCGTTGTCACCACTGAGGATTAAGATGGACTGCCTTGTTTTCCGTAAAAAGGGTCTCCGGATCTCTAAACTTACCATACGAAACACAGCACCTATTAACCCTTTCACAGCGGAGATTTTAGGACGGGGTTCGTGTGCTGCTATTTTACGCAGGTACTCTGTGATAGCGTCGTTCTTCACCGGTCAAGCCGACCCATTCGTGCTACAACCATAATATATAACTGCAGCGTGGCTCTACCTCATATAAAATGTTATAAAAACATGGCCTTAAAAAGAGTTATGATAAATGTACCGGGTTATAGCTGCAAGAGAATCCACTACCACATAATATGATCTCCTGTTTGTCGTTAGAGCCGACAGGTGATGGTTGTAGAACGAATGGGTCGGCTCGACCGGGGAAGGACCACGCTCTCACAGAATACCAGCGTAAAATAGCAGCTTAATACTGCAGTGTTCCGTATGGTCATGGTGGTGTAGAGATCCGCAGACACTTTTTAATGGAAACGAGGCATTCCATCTTAGTCCTCAGGGGTGACAACGCATCTACGTTTTGTTTTAGTTGTCTATGAGCCTCAGCATCCACTTACCGTCAGGTGGACTGTGTGCTCGTTTGTCACCCTTATCCTATAAAAAAATACCAGAGAGTCCTTTATTTGAATACCTACAAAATATAAAAATTGAAAGTGTTCATAATAAAATGAGCTGATGTAGTATAAGAAAAATCAAGTTAATAGAGTAAGTTACTCGATTAACTTCGCATTAAAGAAAATATAACAAACACAAAAAAATAAGTAAATATTTAAATAAAAAATAATTTAATTATTTATTTTTTGTGTTTGACACTGTTTTTTTGATGTTCATACCCTGCGAACCATAGAATAATATAATACACAATTTACTATAATACAAATTTATGTATGTGTATTATAGTATTCTATGCTGCGAACCATTGTTAATATATAGAGCCGGCAACTCGTGAATACATTTAGACTGAGTGACCGTACATTATTTGTACAGTTCATAAATATAATAAAGAATATATTTCTATGTTACAGTTACTCAAAAACTAAGCAGTAAAGTTTCCTTCCTGTAAGTTGAAAAAATTTTTGTCTAACTACAAATTCTGGCTCTATTTATGACAGGATTTTTTTTAATTCCATGTTGGCCCCTTGAATGCACCCGATATTGTGTAATCAATTGAATTCGACTCTAATGTTCGCCAAAAAAGTGTGCAGGTACTGTATATTAGTGTGCTAAGATCATCTGAATAGATGCAGTCTCTTCCAATAGTGGTAAAATGCCTTTATACTCTTTTGTCCTAAACACGTACCAATAAGTACTTTGTTTTAAGTTAAAAAATGCCATGATAATCAATAATTTTCCTAGTGGAATTAAATCCCTACATTAAAGTAGATCAGGTTATGCATATTAATAATACTTACTTATAAATTTGTAAACTAAATAATACATATTTTTTAGCATTGAGTGAGAAACGAGCACACAGTCCACCTGATGGTGTGTGGATGCTGGGCCCATAGACATCCACATTTATCCTCAATTAAGAATCAAAAATCAAAATGCAGATGCGCTGTTACTCCTGAGGACTAAGATGGAATGCCTAGATTCCGGTAAAAAGGGTCTCCGGTTCTCTACACTCACCATACGAAACACAGCAGCATTAGCTATAGCTGCTATTTTACGCTGGTATTCTGTGAAAGTGTGGCCCTGCCCCAGTCGCGCCGACCCATTCGTGCTACAACTATAATATAGCTGCAGCATGCCTCTATTCTACCACGTAAAAAATAATACGTTGTGGCAGAATATCGATACCCTTTTGTGGTTATGATATTGTTTATCGGTGACCTCCGCCGTGTACTTATAAACGTCAAGTAATAATATGAACATGCAATTTACTAAATGGCAAAACGAATTATGTCGACGCTCTTAGAACGTTCGAATGCTTGTCGCTGCTCGGCCAGCTGATTCTTTAGATATCTATTAGATATTCAGGAGAAACGTAAGCTCAGTGGTAATTTATTCAATGAATTAGACGAGTGTCCGTATAAGTGCGACCTACCTCGCCGACCGACCCAACAACTCAGCTCACCGCATAGCTTTAGCTCGAAGTCGAACGGCAAGGCGCGTAGCGCGGCGCTCGCCGATAAATTATCTACACACACTAACGTACTTTAGATCTCATCGAACGTAAATACTAAACACATCGTTTATGTAGTACACAATCTACAAGTGTTTATTTCCTTTGTTATTAATGATTACTCATAAACCATTCGTATGAGTTTAGTATTTCCATGAATATCATAAAGTGTAAATAGGTTATTTATTTTCCTTAGCTACTTTCTTACCTATTCATTATTATAACATAAATGCATAAAATAATTAAGTAGGAATACTAAAAAATCCTTCAAAAATTACAGGGGGTATGGCACTACCTTAGATTATCTTATGTTTTGTGTAACTCAAAAGAGATGGCACACAGCATAGAGAATATACCTAGTCTTTGGCACACAGTAATCTACTTAGGTACCTAGCCAAACTCTTAAGACTTAATGTTAGGTTTATATTATTAATACCTACCTACCATGTTCATACTCTCAATACCTATATAAGTACCTTAATGCATAGGTACCTAATAATAAAACGAACTCTTGTACTTGAACAGGTCTCTGTTGTCAAATTAGCCTACCTTAATTTTCTTTTATTTGAAAATAGGCACTACTCATAGGTATACCTACACATTATGCAAAAAAATACGCAGAACTATCATTTATTCTGTGCTAAAAAGTATTTGTTACAACAGAAATAAATTTAATATTATAATAGATATAAGCTACTTTCTGAAGAATGCCGGTGTCTTATTATAAATATGTAATAATTGGTTATTACTCTGTTATAATAAGTATACTTAAGTTATAGTAAATTAAACAAGCAAATCATAATGAAATTCTCTCTTTCTAGAAGTACAGATACTGGTATCGACG
The DNA here is from genome assembly GCA_907164705.1 of Parnassius apollo. NCBI lineage: Eukaryota > Metazoa > Arthropoda > Insecta > Lepidoptera > Papilionidae > Parnassius > Parnassius apollo. Next base: position 4,712,365 of record CAJQZP010001367.1, on the reverse strand, counting down.
TGTAGCCACACGGAACGGATCACACAAAGGTGTCCGTGATCCGTGCGTGTGTTAGTATATCATCAGTAGTTTAGTTTCATTTTCCGAGAAGTGGCGCAGGCGCAGAGGCGCGCGGGCGAAGGGGCAGGGATCGGCGTCAAGCCCATAATAATATAATCTGGCGGGGCGACGGGTGGGGAAGGGGGGCTGGGCGCCGCCGGCTCTGCCGGACCAGACATCTTGTCGCTGTGAATTATCAACATGGTCGTTATTTTATACAATATCCTTCTATGTTATACAAACGCGCTAAACTACAAAATGTTCTCAAATATTTAGTAAACCTTTTACCTAATAATTTTTCTACTCAGCGTAATGTGCAATGCAGCCTTAATAAATCTTATAAGAGTAATTATAATTTTTCGTAAATTTGATATTTTCATTTTGAAGGTTAAAGGTATGATTAGTATTCAAAAATTTCAAAGAACTTTTTACTGTTTGCTGCTCTACGATGCCATGACACGACTGATGGTGAGCAGCACTATCAACAGTGCGAGGGTATCGTTGTGCTCAACCCAACCGCTTAGCTTAGCGTATAGGTCACATCATCATCATCATCATCATTACAGCCCTTCACAAGTCCACTGCTGAACATAGGCCTCCCCCAAGTAATGCCACAAAGCACGGTCCTGAGCCACCTGCATCCATCGACTTCCTGCATGTCTTACCAGGTCGTCACTCCATCTAGTGGGGGGTCGCCCTACACTACGCCTACCGGTACGAGGCTGCCACTCGAGAACCTTTCTTCCCCATCGGTTATCGGTTCTTCGAGCTATATGGCCGGCCCATTGCCACTTCAGCTTACTAATCCGTTGGGCTATGTCGGTCACTCTGGTTTTACTGCGGATATCCTCATTTCTGAGTCTATCACGCAGAGAAACTCCGAGCATAGCCCTCTCCATAGCTCGCAGGTCACAGAAAGCGTAATAATAAGATATTATTACCATTTCTGTGGTATAGGTGTAAGGGTAAATCTTTCAAATTATGCCTTAAAGCCTTAGATCAATAACTACGTTATTGGTCTGAGAGTTATACGTAGCAGTTGTCCCTTTTGAGAGAGGAGGAGGGGCCTATGTTCAGCAGTGGACTTGTTTGGCCGTAATAGTCCATCAGCCACTTAGCATCACGTAATAGTCCATCAGCCACTTAGCATCACGTAATAGTCCATCAGCCTTAGCACACGTATGCACACTTACTTGCATCACGTAATAGTCCATCAGCCACTTAGCATCACGTAATAGTCCATCAGCCACTTAGCATCACGTGGACTGTAAGATCCGATTGCTAAAACTAATTACATGCCTACTCATTAATTAGCGAAAATCTACGGCGATCGAGAAATAAAATAAAATAATGAAACCGTGTCTGAAGACACAGCTAGCTTTATATGGAAACTTTTCACCAATTTCTTTCAATTATAGTGTTACTAGCAAACGTTGTTTTGATAAAAAGGTATTTCATCACAAATAATATATTTCATCATAACTAAGATAGCACCTATAGCTGAAAAGCTAAAGGAAAGCCGAATGCGTTGGTACGGCCATATCCTTAGGCGAAATGATGACCATCCAATACGTATAGTTTTGAGTATCCCTAACCATCCGCGAGGAAGAGGACGACTACGTACCACCTGGTGGTCAAACATGCAGAAAGAGATCCTGAGAGGAAACCTGAGTACACCGACAAGCCAGAGTGTTGTTATATCTGGCGCAATCGTACAAGGAGACCCGACGCCAGCTAAACCTGGAAGAGGGTTGGGCAAGGAAGAAGAAAGAGTATTTTCATCACAAATAAGTTTGAATCTCTTGGTGTCTGAAACAAATGCACGCTGAATTTAATTAAAGCCGAACGAAAAATTACGATGTTGATGTTACGGTTGAACATAGAGAATATAATCTTTGCGATTGAATGATTTTATCTTATAAAGATACGTTACGTGCAGTAGTCTGTATCGAAGAAGGTATTGTATATTTTAAGTTTGGTAAACCGAAATTTATTTAAAAAAATTGCGATGAAGTTCGTTTGTCCAAGGAAGAACCCCAGTATTTTTAAGTTCTATTATTGTTTATCCATAAGACCGAAAAAAAATTTGGCAAGACTAGTTGACACTGAGCTTTAAGGTGAAATGCCTCACAATGTGTAAATAAATTAGAAGGCAGAAGACAAAAGCGGGCAAAGTAAACGCTCCGTCTCAGCTAAAATGTTCCACTGAAAGCTAACCAACTAATATAAAAATAATGGGATATTCCGTTGGTATGGGTACGGGGTGTGCAGAATGATTCAACTTAGGAATTAAGTAACTTGTTACTCGCTTTACCGTCAAGTAATTTCGACACATTAATTGGTATCATGGTTATCCCCACAAGATAAAGTAAGTCATTAATATAAATTAATAACAGAAAAGGGCCAAGTATTGGGCCTTGAAGAACACCCATAGGTATAACCGATCCAGAGGAACTCTTACTTTTGATAACGACTATTTAAGTTATGTTACTTAAATATAAAGCAATAAGTCTATTTTAACATCATAATGTTGTAGTTTCCAGATTAATGCCTCATAATAAATACAGTCAAAAGTCTAGGAAAGAACACAAAATACTTTAAGCATTTTATGAATTCCCCGAGGCGTTAAAAATATGTTTGATAAGCTCTAAATCGGCATCCGTCATTGAACGGCCCCTTGTAAAACTAAATCGATTGTATTGAGTTATTTATTTTACAAGTTTATTAAAAAACTTGACATAGAATACAAAACTATTTTTTTTTTCAAAAATGCTACTGAGCGTTGTTACTGCAGATATAAGTCTAAAACATGTGACAAAAAATCTGAAGTCGAAAAAAAGCGTTTTTATTTTTCAATTTTCATTTCAATTATTTTAATTACTTTCGAATGCGCATGCAAACTGCAATCCATTTTCCTTTTACAGTTTATTGTATTGTGTAGCAATACTAACAACTAACCGTTAATGGATAAATCCTGCATATTTCCAATATGACTATAGCTACATAGATTGACTCACTCTTTGTTCAAAAAGTGGGTCATCTACTTGGCTACAAGTATTGATAAAATGGTATGAATTGACATAGAGAAAAAAAAAAGTTGAAAATTGCTACAAGTAATCTATAATCTTTCCTTTGTTACAGTTTAGAAATTTTAAGTAGCTCAGCATTCTACAAACGAGGGATTGGGTGCGTACAACGTACGTACGTTGCAACAGATAGACGCTGTTCAAAGCTAGCAGATAATAAGGTATCTTAGTCTTATCAAGGATTAGTCAAACATTAAGGATGATCCATGTTACGCCATGGTTATTTATGATATCGGTTACACACGCCTCTCAGGTGGTCCCACACTGGGGTGGCCGATAATCAGAAAGTTATCAAAAAGTTATCAAAAAGTTATCAAAAAGCCAAGCGTCGAAACCGCGGACGCGGTAATGTAATTCGATACGGGTCTTGTACCATAATCCCTATACTATATCGTAAGGTCAGAGCCGCGTATTCTTCCAACTAATTTTTCCACAGTACGTTAGAGCCGTGGTAGCTCAGATGGTTAGCGCTAGTGAATGCAATCCGGATTCTTCGGAATTCGAAAATAACTGGAAAATCCGGATTTTCCAGAGTTTTATAAATCCGGTTTTTAAGCCTCAAATTCGGATTTTTCGGATTTTAGTGAAAATTGAGTTCAATGGATAATATTTTGCATTTATCCACAAATTTTCATACTAACTAATGAGTAGTTAGGTGTTACGTACTCTAATACGCAAATTCGAGCAATATTTGAATTGGATAGTTAGATATACAGCTCATAATTTTTTTTATAAAATCATTAGACAGTCAAGACACGGTGTCTGCCAGGCAACTGGCAACGTCACTGAAACGGAGAATTAAAGACAGGTGACTCTATAATATTGTCGGTGCCTTATCCAACCCTAATCAATTTTTAAATGAGACTAAGTAGGACGAAGATTAGTTTAAAAACCTACGTATGATGAAATTAAAAATTTGATCTATCAAGCTGCAACCCTGGATTTTGACAATTGCACGACCACGTCGATTAATACGAACTCTATTTCAGAAACTCTGATCCATCGCCGCTCAGTTTTAAAGAAAAGCTCAATCGTCAATTTTCTCTTGCAAGTGTGGGTCAATCATCAACACTAGTCAACGAGTGTAATCAGCGCAACTGATTCACGTTGAAATGGCTTCATTTGAAAACTGTGGAGGTTGTGGAGAACTCCTAAGATCTAAGATCTCGTTTTTTAAAAAAAAGGGTGACTAATATATGTGTACTAAATTATATATATAGCCCTTCTATAGCTTGCTGAGCGACCTTGAGTGTCCTCATACGGCCAGCAGTAAAGGACCACGTTTCAGATCTATAAGTCACCACTGGCAACACGCACTGGTTGTACAGTCCCGTTTTTAGGTTTTGAGATATACTTGAAGAGAAGATGTGTCGTAATTTTCCGAACGCTGCCCATCCGAGTTGAATCCGTCGATTGACCTCTCGGTCCAAGTTGGACTTACCTAGTCGGACTAGTCCATATACGCCAGGCAAAGTGGCAGATTGTACTCTTTGGTCTTCTGTACAATCTTCCGTAGGATATGTATGTGGTCTATGGTACTGAAGCCTATTCGAAAACCGGCTTGCTTGGGAGACTGGAAGTCGTCGAGTCTGCGTGCGAGACGATTCGTAATGGCTCTCAAAAACGGCACGTAGACGCGGCTTAGAAGGGAAATTGGTCTGTAGTTCTTCAAGAGAGCGTTGTCACCTTTCTTGAGGAACACCACCACTGCACTTCTGCTCCACACCTCCGTAGTGCCACCATGGAGGAGGAAATTAAACAGCTTCTCAAAGACTTCAAGTACCGGTTTCAGTCGCTTTCAAATGTTCCGCTATGATTGCAATCTCGCCTGGGACCTTGCCGTTTTTAAGGTGCTGGAGAGCCATTCTAATCTCGCTTAGATTGACGTCCGGTATATCATCGGAACAGTGTCGGATAAGACTTGCTCTTGGATCGTTACTCACACTTCCGTGTGGCTCCAACGATGATGTGTCCCATATAACCTCTCAATCTCACTCAAAATCTCGAGTATCCCGGAAACGATACCATCACACTCAGTCTTCAGCATTGAAAGTTGGCTCTTTCTGACGGACAGATCTCAAGCAAAGACTTCGGAGCCCTGGTTCCGCTCAATCGCTTCTTCAATACGAGCTGTATTGAAGTTGCGTCAGTACTGCCGCATGTATTTGGAGATCTGTCTGTTCAGTTGCCTGTATGCTGTCAATTCTGCTGATGATTGCAGCCTCACCTATCGTCTAACAGCCATGAGATTAAGAGTGTGATCGGAGAGTTTTTGTGTTCTTCTGCGGCGGGTCATGCAGAACTTAGCTCCAACCGCATGGACAATTTCCGCGAGCTTGTCATTCATATTGTCCACTGTATTGCAATCTTCCAGGCACTGACAACGGTTTTGTAACTCCAGCTGAAAGGTTTCGGGACTTTTCGACAGAGCGTTGACTTCATTAGACTAGACCTCTTCAACTTAACGTTTAGGTTCAGTGTGCCTCTAACCATTCACTGATCGCTGCCAGTTTTCAACCTTGCGATCACTGAGACATCACTGTACAGTTGCCGTGGAGTCGTCATAATGAATTCAATCTTATTTTTTGCCGAACCGTCGGGGCTCTACCAGGTCCAGTTTCTGTGGGACCACTTCTGAAAGAAAGAGTTCATCATAAAGAGTCCCTCTTTCTCCATGAAGTCGGCCAGCTGCTGGCCCCTTGGGTTCCGTTGCCTTATCCCAAATTTCCCTACCTTCAGCTCACCGATTTTTCTTATGCCTAGCTTTGCGTTAAAGTCTCCCATTAATACCGTATAGTGGGTTTTTGAGAAATGCATGGCTCTAGAAATATCCTCATACATTTCCTCCACCTCCTCACCGGGATGTGCCGACGTTGATGCGTAAACCTGTACGACCTTCAGCGAATACCGTTTGGTGATTCTGAGTATAAGGTACGCAACCCTCGTCGACACACTCCCAATCTTTATAAAGTTGTTAACCAGAGACTTGTGGACGATAAATCCAACACCTCCTTGGGACAGATGGACATCTTCCCGTTGATAGAACGAGTTGTCGGATTCGAGAATCACCGTGTCCTCCTCCTCTCTTCAGACCTCGGATAATCCTATAGTATTCCAACACAACTTGTCTATCTCTTCTTCCAGCTCCAGGATCTTCTCGTCAGTCCTCAGGGTGCGTGTGTTGTAATTTGCCAGATCGAGTCGTTTTAGGTAGCAACTGAACCTCTACCGGAGATTCTTAACACCCTAGCATATGCCCCGCCGTTACCATGGTCGCCGCCGTAGCCTGGAATATCGGGCCGCTGGGGACTGAGGGCCGTCTATTTGCGTCTTTTCTCATGGTAGGTATATAGCCATAGTTGCCACGCTTGGCGAGCGGTTTGGCAACCGCAGTTTTTTTGTTGTACAGTTGCTGCTATCAGGAAGATGCTGCTGCCCATCTCCTGCCTGTTTCCCTCTGTCGCCTTTTAAGACACCCATGGGAAGATATGGGGTAGTGGATATTCTTAACCGCCACTACACGGTTACACCATGGTTTTTGTTTATTTTGGTTGATTTTATTCCGTCGTATCTGAATAAATGCAGATTTTAAATGATTTATGCTGTTTTATTTTAGTTTTATTAAATCACCTTAAAACTTCGAAAAATCCGAATTATCCGGATTTTAATCATAGAAAAATTCAAAATCCGGATTTCAAAAATATCCGGATTTTGCAATCTCTAGTTAGCGCTCGCTGTAAATTTCACAGTACGCGAGCAAACCGGAGTTCCAATATTAATTAAGCTACGTCTGTAACTTTGCTCGCGTCGAGTTTAGAACTTGAACCTTTGGAGATACCACAGTCTACAGTGAAACAACCACACCGTGTCTGATACAGCAAAACAAATTGAGTGAGAATTTGTATTTGCATTTATCGTCATTGTCGTCAGTCGTTATTGGAAAAATTTAAAAAACTACTTATATTCACAGCACTGACCTATGCCTCGAAGGTAAATCACAATTTCTGTAGATATAAAGAAGTTGAAAAAAGCTCAACCTGCCAGAAACAAGTACCTAACTACTCATGCAACCCGTTGACCGTGTAAGGTAAAACACATTTAGTTCTGAACTAATATAATTCGAACGAGTAAAATTGACAAACAAGTAAATAATTTATGATTAATGATAATATTTAAGACCCCGGTTTTGCCAGGGTTGAACAAATCCGTCTTAAATGTTAGGTAGGTTAACACCATTTTTGTTGCAATTTTGTAAAATAAATTGATTCTTTGTTCTTTGCATTTCCTGACATAGAGGGTCAACACCACGCCGACCGCCATCCACCATAAATAATATGTCGGGCGAGAGTTTTTATATAAAAATGGTTACTGTGAGTTATTCTTAGAAGATAGACTATTATGATGTTCATAGTCATAGTCATAGTCATAGTCTTTATTGCAATCAAATGGTTACAATAGATGTTATGTTTAAAAAAAGTCCGCATTTGAACCCAGTTTGGGCGTAGCAATTATAAAAATATTAAATTATTATTTTTAAAATACAATATTAGATTTTATTAATACATTACATTATTAGATTATATTATTTTAAAATTCTGTAAATTCAATTTAATTCATAATCACAATGTCAAGTAAAAAGTAATTATTATTATTATAAGTAAAAATAAAATTAAGTAAAAAATAACAATTGAATAATAAAATTAAATTAAATTAGATAGGCACAGGCCGAAGTTGTCGACATAAATTAAATAATATTTGTATCAAAATATTCTTTTAAATTATAGAAACATTTTTCAATTAAATATAACTTTAATTTGGATAAAAATAGTGTAGTATTCGTTAAATTTTTTATGTCATTTGGAAGGTTATTAAAAATTTTAACTGTCATACAGTAAGGACTAGAGCTATGCAAAGCAAGAGTAGATTTCGGCAATAGTAGCCTATTCTTATTTGGTCTAATTGAGTATTTGCACATGATTAAAACTACTTTTACGGATTTTATCGCGTTTATTTTTACTTTTTATTTTTAATTCCCGACGTTTCGGGCGCTTTCCAGCACCCATGGTCACGGGGGACTGAGATGACTGACGTCCCGATGTCATTGTTAAACCCGGAGTACCTTCAGCTTTTTTTAATTATTGTTTATGGTCCGATCTATGCAAAATGAACTGACTATGTCCTGAGGTCTTGCAGTGGTATGCTTGGGTTTAGTTTTAATTTTATTGATTATAGGATCCCAAGCAGGTGGTAGTACCCAGCCTCCTTCTCTATTGAAATTAGGATGTTTTTTAATTTCAATAGCCTCACGTATCATCCTTGGTAGGAATCGGTGTTCTTTCGCGAGGATTTGTGGTCTATCAAATCTGATGTAATGGTTGGGGCCATCTAGGATATGATCACTAACTGAAGTCTGCAGTTTGTGATCATATCCTAGATGGCCCCAACCATTACATCAGATTTGATAGACCACAAATCCTCGCGAAAGAACACCGATTCCTACCAAGGATGATACGTGAGGCTATTGAAATTAAAAAACATCCTAATTTCAATAGAGAAGGAGGCTGGGTACTACCACCTGCTTGGGATCCTATAATCAATAAAATTAAAACTAAACCCAAGCATACCACTGCAAGACCTCAGGACATAGTCAGTTCATTTTGCATAGATCGGACCATAAACAATAATTAAAAAAGCTGAAGGTACTCCGGGTTTAACAATGACATCGGGACGTCAGTCATCTCAGTCCCCCGTGACCATGGGTGCTGGAAAGCGCCCGAAACGTCGGGAATTAAAAATAAAAAGTAAAAATAAACGCGATAAAATCCGTAAAAGTAGTTTTAATCATGTGCAATGTTCGCGTAAATATAAGAAATCATTATGAGTATTTGCAATTTGTTTCGCTTAATTTGGTAAATAGTTCTGGGTGGTTTTTTACAAATTTGCATGTTTCCCAAATATAAATAGACGTCAAAGTCAAAATTTTATACTTTTTGAAGTGTGGCTTACAACTTTCCGGAATTTTTATGTTTGCCAAGATTCTTATAAATTTTTTTTGAATTATAAATAATTGCTGTGCATCTTTACTATTTCCCCACAATATGACACCGTATGACAGCCACGAAGATGTGTATGCGTAATATGCTGACAGAGCGCTGGGGACATCTGTGCTTTTCTTTATTTCTCGTAATACGTAAACGAATTTTGATAGCCTATTTTTTACTTTATTTATATGAGCTTTCCAGTTTATATGGCTGTCGATTTCCAGGCCTAATAAGTTGAAATTGTCAACAGTCCCTATAGGTATATTATTATAAGTAAAAGCGATATTTAGTGGTGGTTTTTGAACTGGTCGGAATTGCATAATTTTGGTTTTATTAAAATTAACCTCTAGGTTGTGATGTGTCAGCCAATTTGTAACTTGGTTCAATACTTGATTCAATGTATTATTTAAATTCTGGTCTTTTTTATGAGGAATAAGAATGGAAATGTCATCAGCAAATATAATAGAGGTTTCTGTCAATACCCTAGGTAGTTCGTTTATATAAATAATAAATAGCAAACATCCCAAAACGCTGCCCTGGGGGATGGAGCAAGTAGTGTGGATTGCTTCAGATCTAACGTTGTATATTTCGCCGGCGTCATGATTATAATGCACTATCTCTACGTATTGTTTACGGTTTTCTAGGTAAGATTTAAACCATTTGTATGCCGTATCTCGTATACCAATGTCATATAGCTTCTGTAACAGTATTGGGTATTGAACTTTATCATAGGCTTTGGACATATCTAATAATATACCTACGGCGTATTTCCTTTTATTTAAAATATCAAGTACGTTTTGTATATATTTGTATACTGCCAGTGTCGTTGATCGTTTCTTCCTAAAGCCATTTTGTGAATTATCAAATAGTTTAAATTTTTCACAGAAAGCGTAAACTCTATTTGACATTGCCTTTTCGAATATTTTCGAGGATGTAGGTAACATTGCGATCGGTCTATAATTTGTAGTGTTTGCTTTTGTATCCTTTTTATGTATAGGTTTTACTATAGCAGTTTTTAATAAATCTGGAAACGTTCCTTCCGTAAAAGATTGGTTGATTAAAATACTAAATGGAAGAGTTAATGAATCAACACATTCTTTTATTAATTTAGGTGGTAATTCATCTATTCCATAACTATTTTTATTTTTTAATTTTTTGATAATGTTACTAGTTTCTTCCAAATTTATAGGACATAAAAACATAGTATTTAGTGTACTGGTATTTTTAAATAATTGTGTTTGTTGAGATGGTATGTTTGCTTGTGTCACGTGGCCAACTGATGCAAAGAAATTATTAAATATATTAGCTACCCTTTTCGGTTCTGATACTTGTTCTTTGTCCACTAAAATTTCAATATTTTGTTTTATTTTGTTCGTTGTTTTATTAGTACGTTCCTTTATAATGGCCCACATACATTTTACCTTATTATCAGATAATTTTATTCTATTTGCATAATCTATTCGTTTGGCTTTATTTACTGCCTTTTTCAATATTTTTGCAAATATTTTATAGTGTTTTTTTAAATACGGGTTCTTTGTATACGAAGTAAGGGCTTTTAAATATCTTTTATTTTGACATGAAATTTTGAGGCCTTTCGTTATCCAACGGTTCTTTTTTCTTGCTCTTAAAGTAACGGTTCTTTTAGGAATGCATACATTTAGCAAATTTTGTAATATTTCATTAAATATATTATAATTTTCGTTAAGGCTTCTTTCGACATTTAGAAGAGTACGCCAGTCTATAAGTGAAAGCTGAGATTTAAATTCATTAATGTTTTTCTCGTTAAAAAATCGTTTTGTAATTACCCAAGGAATTGTTTTTTGTATTCTATTTTCGGTCTTTAAATTAATTATAATTCCTTTGTGATCAGAAAAGCCTAAATCTGCAACATAAGCTTTTAATTCTGCTAAAGGGAAGTTAATAAAGATAAGATCTAAGCATGTGGCAGAGTTGCATGTAACACGAGTGGGTTCCCTTATTACTTGAATAAAATTATATTCTAGCATGAAATTTAACAGAAAGTTTGATTTTTGTGATTCCTCTAAAATATTCACGTTGAAGTCACCTCCAATTATAATTCGTTTTTTTTCATGTTTTCTATTTAAATATTCTAATAACAATTTCATTTGTGTATAAAAAACTTCAATCTCTCTATTATTCCAGTACAGACTAACAATAATAATATTTAATTTAGTAATTTCCAGTGCACAAAATTCAGTTACATACTCAACTGAGAAACTGCTTACATCTTTTAGTTCTATATACTGTAAATCATTTTTTAGTATGATACATACACCACCTCCTGAGTAATTCTTTCGACAGAAATAGGTTGCCACATGATAGTTTTGAAATACCACTAATTCTAGTTTAGAATTTGACAGCCAAGATTCCGAAATGCAAACTGCGTATGGTAGATTTTGGTCTAAATAGGTTTCCAGAAGATGGGTTTTATTGAATAAACTTTGCATATTTTGGAACAAAATATTCACATTATTAATCACGAAAAAAAGACTTTGGTGTTGAGTGTGTGTGAGTTATGGTGTGGCGTGTTTCAGATACATCACAGTTACTGGGCATTGTCTTTTTATTATTTTTCTTATTAATATCATACCATAATTGGTGTAATAATGATTTTAAATTTTGGAAAATTATTTTCATGCCAAGGTTATTCAATCTACCCAATGGTTTAGAGAACATCGTGTAATCATAACTTAGCTCAAGATTGGAATCTAATATAAATGCAAATTTATGAAATGTTGCGGACTTTTTTTAGAACTTTTCAATAAGAACAATTCAATCATACAATATTATCGTGCAACTTTAATATATATACTTAGCCTATGTCCTTCTGGAATGATGTACCTTTTAAATGGTGAAAGAATAGAAATAGGTGCAGTGGCACAGAATAAATAATAGTACTACGTACAGAAGTTGCACTCCTTTGATGTCAACTGCTTGCCGACATTTAATAGCCTACATAATTATTATTAATCAGTTAAATCGCACGCGCAAGCTAAATAAAACTAAACGCGCAGCGAGCGTTTGTGTCCATATTACTTTCCATCTTTTTCGCTTCCTAAGTCACGGCGGACTTTCCGTGGTTATTAAGGGATGTCAATAGAAAGTAAAAAAATACATTGCGAAATGTTAGTTATGTTACTCAGGTGAAGTACCTATTCTGACTATGATCGACTGACCATACTTTCGCCCCTATGTGAGTTCTGGGTTACCTAACGCATGCAAATTGCAAGGTCATTCGTCGGGAAACGCAACGCTTGGTTCGGAGGAATTAGTGTAAACAACAAATAAACCTGAAATACGATTCCAAACAGAAGTGTGATCTATTCTATTAACTTAAAAATCTTCTTAGTATATACAAAGTTTTAATTTCAGTATTTTGTGTTATTATAACTTAAAATATTTTAATTACAAAATACACGTATAGGTATGTATTTAAGTAATTACTTGGATAGTGAAGTAAATTTTTACTAATTTTTGTAATAAAGTACTTAGGTATTTCTTCTGTAGACCAAATTATTACTTAATTCTTTTTTGCTGTTAGTACCTATCTAACAAAAAAAATTATATAAATTCACCTTTCATAATTTCCTTCTAAAATTCTTCGGTAACTTAAAGAATGATATGAAACCTTTTGTTGGTCATTTCATTTAGTATCCATCCACGCAACAGTTATAGTAGGAACGACGTTTTGCTATTATAATTTATCAAATAGATAATGTACATAATATATAATTTTTAAAATACATTAAAACTATTACAACTATTTTTACCTACAATTAAATATACTAAACACTAAACAAAAACTATTTCAACAATATTTACAAAGAGTTATATATACGTCAACAGCGTTAAAAAATTTTAACATTCAATCGCCTCCAACGCGCTAGCCCTGACTGACTTATTTCGCCTGGGCGCGTCGCGATTTTAAGTAATTATTTTACGTAGGTAGCAAGAGTGATAGAGGCCTGGCAGTGGTTCTGGAGATTACCCTCCACATATACATAATATACAAACTCAGAAAATTAACTCTCTCTATATATATATATATCTCGCTGTCTCTGTCTCTCTCTCTTCAAAATATATTGATATTGATACTTAATTATATAAAATAGTATACATATTGATACTTAATTTTTAGAGTCCCATCTAATCGTGAGAGAGCCGTGGTAGCAGATGGATAGCGCTCGCTGTAAATTTCACAATACGCGAACAAACCGGGTTCGATCCCCGCCGGCACCAAGGAAATTGTTAATTGCAATTTTAAGTGCTGATTTACCACGTGCTCGGCGGTGAAGGAAAACATCGTGAGGAAACCTGCATGTCTGAGAAATAAGAAAAAAAAATATTTCGAAGACATGTGAAGTTCGCCAACACGCATTGGGGCAGTGCGGCGGACTATTCCTTGCCCTAAAACCCTCTCAGAAATGAGAGGAGGCCTGTGCCCAGCAGTGGGACGTGTATATAGGCTGTAACTTTACTTTAATTTACATCTAATCGTAAGAATTTTAATTTTTGCAATATTTTGTAGCAATACTATAACTTTTAATATACCTACAATAATTACAATGCAACCTATAAAATAATAATATATAACGGCTAAATAATTTATTCTATAAGTGTGTCGAGGAACAGCGACTATGCGAGATGTCTAGCGACTTGTCATGACGCAGAATGGAATCGAAAATCGAATCAAATCACTAACCGTCCCTCAAGCGTTTTTGGGATAGTGAGGAAGATAAAATTAAGATAAATACTTTTAGTTTTAATACGCTCAATAAGTAATTTAAAAGATTAATCATATTTTTGCTAATTGTTATAACATAGAGGATGTAAATAAGTAGTTTCCTAAATCGATTGGTTGTTTTAATAGTTGTGCGACAAAAACAGTCCGCTATCAGTAATGAGGCCGATGTCAGAGGGCAGTTGATTATGTTACCCCGCGGTGTTTACAGAGAGAGCTGCTTTAACGACGCCGACGCCTCTGATCTTTCCGAAAGAAAAACGGTATCAATTAAGAGAAACCGACCAACGTGTATTTATGTTAATCAGAATTTTCTAGTACCTATGCTGTTTTCATACTAACTGTTTATGATCTCATTGAGTTAGTTATTCATCAAAGAAACTTTCCAAAATGTTAAGTAATATGTTATTGGTAGACTTAGGTATGCATTATTACTTTTAAATGAAATACCGCCTTTATTAAGCATCTACTTATTGCATAATATATTATACAGGTTGGTACCTAATACTATACTAATAATAGAGGTGATCATCAGGCATAATTTTCGCTTACAAGAGCAAATTTGGCTGAGCGAGCGGTCAGTGACGTGAGCGACGTTCTCTCAGCATATTATAATTAGTCGAAGTCGAAGCTCGAAGCCAACGTGAGTAATGGCGTCGGAAATAACATTCGAGCAGCGTTGGCGCCAAGCGGGGCGGCCATTGCGGCATCGCGAGATTCGACGCCGCGCCGCGCCCGCGCCACCAAGTCTGTCTTGTGACTTGTGACTTTGTAACTATTTGTGTCCTATGAAATGACATCAATCTGATTTGTATTTTTATTTATTATTAGTATAATATAAGTATAACTCTTATTGCAGGCTTGAGTTTGTGATGTCAATAAATTTAATTAATTAATTTCTAGACGATTACAAATTATATTTAAATCGTGGATATTACACCTTCACAAAGATTGTAAACATTACTAATTGATACTAATACATGAACGTATATCAGGTTACTGAGTGCGATCTGGCAGCTGAAACCCTATGCACAATTGTTTCACTGAGCATTAGATGTACTTTGCATAGTAAACGTGCTAGTTACTCACGGAGACATCTATGGCTTCACGATATTCCTTCTTTTGAAAGAGAAGCATTGTATTCTTTTGTAACTGAAGTTACTTGTTATTTATTTATTTTTTAAAATAAAATTCTATGATACACATCATATATGACAAAGGAAATATATAAATAACTTATTAGCTCACTCAGGTGAAGCTGTAAAGCTGTCTACACACCGAAGCCGCCTAGAGTCGAAGAAGTCGAGAAGAGTCGCATAGACTAACAGCGAACACATCCAGAAAATATGAGTTGTATGAGAGCGGGTGATTTCTGGATATCGACAACAGCGCCACCTACCGGGTCCAATTGAGTTTTTAAGCCATCCAGGAACCTGAGTAGGTTCCTGGATGGTTTAAAAACTAAAATAAACTACTATGCCTACACAAAATAATTCATCAAAATCATTCGAGCCGTTTTCGAGTGTTAGCGATACTAACGGCACATGAATAAAGAAGCCGAATACTTAGTCTGTGCTAACCGAGAGCAGCTGATTTTTATATATAAGATAACGACCTCTTAACGCATATATAATACATGAAAAGGTCAGTATCGGAATCCTCGGCGTCGACATATCAAATGACGTGTAGTTTCGTGGTCACTTGGAAGAGAAGGCGAATTTGCCCCCAAAAAAGCTTGGCGTGCTCAGCAGAGCGGGACAGTATTTCATAGATAAACATAAAGTTGCAGACGGTGTGCCGGACACCGTCTGCAACTTTACAAGGCGCGGGTTCGGCCTCACATCGGATACTGTTCCCATCTCCGAGCCGGGGCTCTCCAGTATCGGCTCCGCTCTGATCGCATCTAGCGCAGAGCGGTTCGAATATTCGACGACCGAGCACTTTCTGATCAGACTATCACCAGCGATTTTTCCGGATCGATACGACTTATGGACCTTCAAAAAAGGAGCCCACTATTTATTAAAAGGCGGCAACGCACCTGCAAATTACCTGGTATTGCAGTTGTTTGTGGAGGCGGTCGATACTTACCATCAGGTGAGTCGCATGCTCGCCGGCACCCTTCTTCTATTTAAAAAAAAATCAATGTAATTACCCCGGCTATATCTTTCGATTCAATTACTCATAGCATATCTTCCAACGTCATCATCATCATCTTCACAGCTCTTCACAAGTTCACTGCTGAACATAGGCCAAGAA
Source organism: Parnassius apollo (assembly GCA_907164705.1). Lineage (NCBI taxonomy): Eukaryota > Metazoa > Arthropoda > Insecta > Lepidoptera > Papilionidae > Parnassius > Parnassius apollo. Next base: position 4,696,181 of record CAJQZP010001367.1, on the reverse strand, counting down.
ATGCCAGTCCTTGGCCTATGTTCAAGCCATGGTCCGTAGTCACCTACATCCTACAATTTCCTGCATTTCTTGCCATGTCGTCACTGCAATAAGTGGCCAGTGCCAGATGCCAGTTCATCGAGCTATATGGCCGGTCAATTGCCACTTCAGCTTACTGGATTTTTTTATTCAATAGTATTTTATTTACAACTATCGCTTTACGATAGGAACCTTTTGAATATACAAAATGTACTTAAAATAACTTATACATTAATCCATAACATACATCAAAAGAATATCCTTTCCGGTCGCTATGTGTACTATAAAAAAAAACTTGACGGAATTTCTGGAAGAGGCAAACAAAGACACCGCGGTTAATTATTTTCTGTTTGCGCTGAGGAAACAAACTTATTTGAAGGGCCCGACTCTAACTTAGTACCCTTTTGTCATCTCAGGTATCTGTACTAATTTAACTAAGAGTTTGAAAGGATTACTGTATAACTAAGCTCTACTATTTGGATAATTACACTCAATTTAAATCTACAATAATTCTAACATTTTTATTATCTCCTAATATAATTCTAACATTTTCATTTCATTCTAACAATAATACTTTTTTTACATTTATATTATTCCGTATCGGTACCCATAATTTCTTTCAAGGAGTGACTAAACAAATTCATGCGATAGAAGTGAAAGGCAGTCTGGCAAGAGAAGGTTGTTTATTGTCGACCAAATTGGAGACAAAATTCATCATCATCATCATCATTACAGCTCTTCACAAGTGCACTGCTGAACATGCCACGAAGCATTCCTTGGGGGACCGTCCTGAGCCACCTTCTTCCATCTACATAATTAAGATGGGACAAATTAAGAGTACTTTACTGATGAACATACAATATACATGAAAATGCGTAAATATGTGGATGTGAAAGAAACGACAGAGGTTTGTAAGGTAGTTTTTGTTTTACCGCTCAGGGTAGATAGGCGTTTATGATTATGATATTTGTTATCAGATATTTATCAGCCATCTCAGGTTACATCGTATGTCCCTGAGACCCAATCATCATCAAAATCATCATTACAGCCCTTCACAAGTCCACTGCTGCGCATTGTTCCACCTAGGAATGTCACAAAGCACGGTAGACATTTTATACGTGCTAGAGCCACACCGCAGTTATTATGGTTGTAGCATGAATGGGTCGGCTCGACCGGGGAAGGACCACGCTCTCACAGAATACCGGCGTAAAATAGCAGCTTAATGCCGCTGTGTTTCGTATGGTGAATGTAAAGAACCGGAGACCCGTTTTACTGGAAACGAGGCATTCCATCTTAGTCCTCAAAGGTGACAAAACATCTGCATTTTGATACTTAAGCGAGGTTAAATGTAGATGTCCATTGGCCATAGCATCCACTTACCATTAGGTGGACTGTGTGCGGGTTTGTCACCCTCATCCTATAAAAAAAAACGGTCCAGAGCCACCTGTCCATCCATCCATCGATTTCCTGCATGTGTTACCTGGTAGTCAATTCATTTAGTGGGTGGCCGCTCTACACTTCGCCTACTAGTACGAGGCTGCCACTCGAGAACCTTTCTCCTCATCGTTTGTCGGTTCTTCGTGCTATATAGCAAGTTTTGAGGTATACATGGCAAGAAGATATCTCGTAATCTCCCGAACGCTGGCCTACCGAGTTGACATACATAAACACTCACGCCTGTCACCCAGAGGGGTAGGCAGAGACTACAGACTTCCATTTAGCACGATCCTGACATACCTCTCTCGCCTCTTCCACATCCATATACATACGCATACATGCTCGTTGGTTAAGGGTACTCTTAATTTGGCCCACTTTTAGTATATCGCCAATTTGGTCGACAAATTTCGCTAGGAGTCCCTCTTTCTTCTTCAATTATTTGCTTTTAGCTGCATTATTCTTTTAATACAAAAAAGATTCCTTTCTTAATCATGGTCACTGCATCATCTTGCAAACAACTCTTCTTTTATCCACGTTTTTTTCACTCAGATTCAGCCCTAACATACTCCTTAGCGAACGTATTTCTACTGAATTTATTCTACTCTCGTGCTTCTTCTGCCACACCCCACTTTCACTACCATATGTTGAAGTAGGGACTAATACAGCATTGTGAATTGCCATACGTGCCTTTTTTGACACATTCTGATATCTTCACAATAGAGTGTAGAGCCCCATTTACTTTATTTTCTGCATTCACTCGTCATTCCTTATCATATCTCCCATCCCTGCTGAATACACATCCCAAATATACGAACTCATCCACTTGCTCAATTAACTCTCCTTCTATTCTTATTTCACATACTATTGTGCTTTCTTCTCTTTCAAAAACCAACACTTTCGTCTTACTGGCGTTCACTTTCATTCCCCTTTCTTTTAATGACATGTTGATTAATGTAACCATCATTTGCAACTCGGCCGCCGACGACGCAAGTATGACTTGATCATCGGCGTACAAAAGACATTTGATGGTTAACTCACCCATTCTTAACCCGCATTCTTCAACTTTCAAATTTTCCAAACAACTGTCCATAAATAGGTTGAACAGCCACGGGGAAGCTACACAGCCCTGTCTGACACCTTTATGGATGCTAAACCAGTCGGAGTAGACCCCGTTGATTCTAACACAAGCACTCAAGTCCCTATACAGAGACTTTAATGCCTGTATTAAACCAGCGCTCAACCTAAATGCGTTCAGCGTTTGCCATAACACATCCCTGTCCACTCTGTCATAAGCCTTTTCCAAGTCCGTGAACGCACAAAAAACTTTTAGGTTTTTCGCCAAAAACTTCTCCGCGATCATGCGCTTGGAAAAGACTTGATCAGTACACCCCATTCCCACATCCACATCCCAAATTTTTTTCATCAGTTTCTTTCATAACTCTTTCAATTAGTACCTTAGCATACAGTTTTCCCACAATGCTAAGAAGGCTGATACCACGGTAGTTTTTACAGTCCTGCTGTGACCCTCTTCCCTTATATATTGGGACTATCACGGCTTTGCACCAGTCTCCAGGTACCCGCTTTAGTTTCCAACATAAATTAAACAAGGTGTACAGCAGGCCTGTAAAATATTCCTTCCATCTCTTTAGACTCAACACTTCATCATTCAGAATACAGCCATTCTCGTCTCGTATCGCATTCAATCTAGGCTGTTTTGAAATTTGGTATTTTTACGAGTTTCCAGAACATTTTAATATTTGCCTGGAAGTATTATCGTTTATTTCTTTCTTGCTTTTTCCTTTCAACTTCTTTTACTCCCTTATTTAGACGTTTAAACTCTGCCTTTTTTCTTTCAATGTCATCATTCTTACCGGCCAGCTTTGGTCGCTAGTAAATCTAGCCACGCTCTCTTCTTTGCTTCAACTTCCATACGTACCTCATCATCCCACCATAACGTATTGTCTTTCCTTTCATTCGTTCTCTTACTAATACCACATACATCGGTAGCTGCATCCACTAAACCTTTCTTAACATTATGCCACACATTCTTCAAGTCTAACTCATTCACACAAAACTCATCCAAATCACTTATATTTTCTCTCAGTCTACATTTGTACTTGTCTTTCACATCTTCATCTTGTAACCTCTCAATTCTTACACGCTGTAATGCAGTGGTAGACACAGATGTCCGATGCCGCCAACGTTTGAATAAACCCCTAATTCGGCATAAGACCAGGTAGTGAATCCGTCGATTGATCTCTCAGTCGAAGTTGGACTTACCACTCCACCGGCATAGGTGTGACATGGACGTTACACATGATCATTGTTTTGTCTATGTTCATCTTAAAACCTATCTGTTGGGAAGCACTATTAACGTCATTGAGTCTTCCAGCGATCCTGCCATAAGGAGTAAATTAGCAGCAAATCAAAGGTGAGTGATGTAGTCTCCATTAATGTTAATACCGTATCTTTTCCAGTCCAGTAGCTTGAACACGTCTTGCAATTAGACCCAATACCACACGTTAATGTAAAAAATCAAATCCACAATAATATTAACGTCTCACGTTTGACTGCAGTCTTAAATACCTGGAAGTTTTCTTAACTGCTCTCTCAGATTCGAAAACTCGCTCACCAGATTTGATCTAGCATTGATCTGATATTAAGACGACGTTAGAGCCAGATTTAAATGCATTGTTAACAAATATTTGTAGCATAATAGGTACATATGCTCGAGTGTATACGGTAAAATTGTGGAAACATAAAAAAAGAATTATCATAGAAACTTATTCGCTTCTTATTCGATTCTGAAAATGTTCAACAGATTATTGCATTACGTTATTAATAATAACCGAAAATAATTGACATGTGTAAATAAAGCACATAGAGTCACTTTGCTAAAATAGAGGTGGCTGAAACACGTGAGGTGCAGAGATGACTGATTGAGTCACAAGAATAAGGTGTTGGCAAGCCAGCACTGAATAGATCACAATTTACTGTATCCGGGGAACGAGTGAACTGTGAATGATGAAATTTTGTGAATTGATTATGAATTATTGTATTATTTCAATCATTTAACTGATGATTTATTAAAAAAAATACTTTTATAACTCTGATAAGTTAATATTAGTAAAATCATAAGCTTCAATGTTCGCTTTACAATTAAAAATAACTTTCTTAATTTACGAAAAAAAAATACCTAGTTTCATTATCTTTTAAATGCTATAAAATAGAAGATAATTACTGTTGTTGCACTTTTAAGTATACCTAACTGGTAAAGAAAGACCCTCCAGGACTCACCCCATGCCCATATCCTGAGCTACTGACTGCGTTTAAAATGCATAGGTAGTTAATATCTCATATTATAGCTACTAGTCGAAATATCATGTATCTATAAACCATAAGTATATATGTATATATACATAGACCGAAAACTTAATATTTCAAAGATAGTCTGTGTCGGTAAAGTAAAAATAGAGCAGACCTAGTGATTTAATGGCTCATGACGAAAAGTTGCCATGTCTTTTGTGCCAAAAACGTTCATGACATCACGGCTGGTACATCTTCGACTTTATGGACCATCACGCCCGTCCGGCGCGGCGGAGCGTTATAAACCGAGTCTCGAATGCACTGCACATGCAATATTACGTTTAGGGTTGCACCAAAAGTGAATTAGATTTTCCAGTGTTAAACAACAATGAAAGTGCTGAAAGTGTTTCAAAATATTACCAGAAAAATTATTAATTTATATTCATTTTGTATTCACACATTGTCGTGTGAAGCGTTGATGAATGACCATTGCGCTAGCCTTATAGCGATCGTAAATTTAAATTGAGTCAAAATTAAATACAGTCAACACTTATTAGTTATTACATATATTATGTTAAGGTTCTTACACATTTTTCTAACTCCTAATATTAAAAGAAAATCCACAACTAAAATAAATTCCCGCGATTTCATCCGCGTGAAATTAGGGTTTTATTGTTTTGCGCGGAAACCTTATTCTTTTTCTAAAAAAAAGTAGCCTCAGTTGCTCCTTATAACATTAGCTATATCCTCGTAAGGCCCAAGAAAATTTTTGCTTAGTTTAGATTACGACCCGAAGGTCCCTTTAAAGGATCAAATTTTATTGATGTTCAGACCCAAACAAAAAGATGCAATGTTTTCTTTTGTTGCAGTTTTTATTTTAAATATAGTTTATTAGTGTCCTTATAACTTACCAAAGGACCCATTTGTAAAGTATAGACCTCATATCTTTGGTTCTTTGTAAAGGCCTTTGGGTCCCCTTCGCTCTGACAGCGCGCGACATGTTATACTCCCGTTCGCTCGGGACCGTAATGGCGGGAAAATTTGCAAATTAGCAAATTTTTTGCTATATTGCAAATTTTGCTATATTTTCACTTTGAGACAATATTTATGGATAAAACTTACAGGATTTCTTGTTGAATGTATAAACTATCGAATAAAATTATTTTTGGTTGCTAGAAATTGTAATAAAATACGTAAATTACCCTGTATAGCTGTATAGTGGTATATACTTCAATTTTAGTGACAAAATTACTACTAACTTGAATTCTACACTTTTGTTTTTAGAGAAATTTATATGAAAATGTTTGGAAATATGTATATTTTTATGTTTTATGTGTTTCCATTCGTTACTCATACCAAAATATTAAAATATAAAGAAATTAAAAAAAATTAAATAATCATATTTTATCTGTGTGACATTTAGAACAATATTTCTAAAATAGTTTTGTGTGAATTTGAAATAAATACAACGTCAAGTTATTTGAAATATGTAAAAAAACTATTTTTACTTACATTTTACACTAAAAATAAATGAGAATGTGAAAAATACCACATTTATGACCCAGCCGCCATAATGGGCCTTCCAGATTTTGAAGCACTTTTGGCAATTTACTTTTCACTTTTTATACCACAAATTATATATCTACGTGTTCACTATATTACAAGGAATATAAAAAAGTATAATACTTTCGTTTTTAGTCCAGACACAATTATAAAATTCTATCAAAAAGACGGAGCGCCTCCATCAAAACGACACGTGGAACGCCGAAAGTTTAGAGTGATTTCTTTTTTTTTTTTCTAAGAAACATTGCCAGGTTATGGTTTAAAATAAAAGAACATATCTTTGTCTTTGATACTATTATCTATTGCATATTGTCTTTGGTTTTGTTTTAAAGGAAAAAGTAGTTTTTTCATAAGGCAGTACTTTTGATATTATCTGATCTAATTAGCCCCGTACTAGAGCGGGCGTAAGGTAGGTATTGTACGATCTGATTAGATTGGTAGCCGAGCGATAGGGTTAATATTAGATAAGTAGGTACCAAAAATTTACACTATCTGTAGGACTTTGGGTTGTAACGATATAAATAAAAACACAATTTTTATGAAGAAAATCAACATTTATTACAGATTTAAATAATAATACTCTTAAGGGGATACAGTAAGTCAGCTCAAATTCTAATTTCGCCCCCACTTCCCCGCGCGTCGTATGCTATGTACCGACATGTTTGTAATCACTAATACTGTAAGTAGATAGGTCGTTAGATACTTATTTCATTAGGTTTATCATATTTATGCCTGTTTCTTAACGCCAGCCCAGTCGCTTCTTATTTTTATCACGCTTATTTCCCATTTTAATTTTACGTCGTCCTGTTGCGTAATGTGTATTCAGATCGTAAGCGACACAACTTCTCCCTTCAAAAGCCGGAGCGATACTAACTAACAGATAACAGATACTAACGGGGCGACAGGAATCAAGCTTACGCGCCGATAGTTTAGGTAATTTCTTTTTACAGTGAAAATAATGGTATTTTAAAAAATAATAACATAAGCACTGCTTTATAGTTAGTTCAGTTAGTATGCAAAGTTTCATGATCTTATTTAAAGTATTTTATGAATAACAGCGGTTTATTGTTCTGTTTGGAGGTAACTTTGGATTTTTTTTTCTATCGAGAAAATTTTACGGAATCGTGTTTTCGTCTAACATAGTCCTTAACATTAATCCTCAACTTTACCATATATTTATTTCAAAATTAATGCTGCAATACTTTCGGCATAACGGAGGATCTTGCTAAGCCATTTGAGGTTATATTTCCCCTTAACAAGAAGAAGATACTGATTCATTTTTCAGCCACCAGGCTATAACATGCATAACATACATAACATGGCTAAAGTTATTCCAATATATATATATGCAATTCATTGGTAGTCAGACCAAGGCACTTGCCATATTTTGATAAAAAAGTATGATTAGTTTTCAATACTATTAGCTTCATTATTTCGTTATCGATATAGAGCTTAAAGTAATCAAATTTATCGGTAAATGAATCTGCATCAATCGGGTTCTGCATGGGGTTTGATATGCAAATATAAGGGTTATATTTTACGCGAAACAACATGCGGATTAAAATTCTTCATTGACCACTCACAATGTCTCACATCAGATGAAGATGACGCTGGCACGTTCCTATTATTGCTTACCCTTCGCGATGTAATTCCGCGTGAATGTCGTATGGCTCCACGTTGTTGCATGCCACGATCTCGTTCTTTCTTTGTAATGAAGGTGCGGGAGTTATATCTTCGTCGGAAAGTTCGGACTGAGAATCTGAATCACTTGATTCCAATTCCGATCTCTTGATATTCGAGGACCCTGAATCTGACAAATCTTTATCTCGTGATAACACATTAGAAATGCCTGCCATCAGCCCATCATCAATTTCATTGATATCAGCTGTTTCATCTTCAAATTCTGAATCAACAAGTAAATCAACCATTTGTTGGTCATTTACTCCTGAAAAAAAGTTTTTTTTTTGTTAATTAAATATAGACTAGAAACAACAATAATATTTGGTACCTACCTAAGTAAATTTTCAAAAAAAACTATTTTAGTTTAACTCATTAACTTAACGTGCACTTCATCTTAAGTAAACATAATAACCCAAAGACCTTTGTATAGGTCTAACATAATACGGGTTTTTTGGTATAAAAGCCCGCGGTACTTTTTAAAGTATCAAAAAGTTTGGTTTATTTAAATGTATCATTTTCGATAGTAAAATGAAAAAAGTAGTTAATATAATTACGGAAAACATATAGCCACACATATTTTTGTATACGAAACCGTGCTGATATGACTGATCACAAGGATAAAGAAAGATTTACTCACTCTGTCTCCTAAAGTCAGCCATCGTGTCGAAAAAGAAATGGCGTCACGAGGTCAATTTTTAAACCAATAATTACGACTTCCAGTAACAGATTAAGTAGGTCTTCCAGGTTCATCTTAAATGTCAAATATTTATTTGGCGGTCCATTTGAATTTGAAAAACGTGATTTTAAAATCGAACCTTTTTAAAGGATCATTGATTTATATAACATCAATGACCTGCATGAAGAAGTAACCACATTTTATGCTGGGTCTGTACACACATATTATTTATACTTTTAAAAAGGACTTTGGGCCTTAGGTGGATATACCATTGAAAGTCTCGTCAAAATCAGTCCAGGCAGGAGATTAGCTGGAACAATCAGATAGACATTTTTTTTATCATTGGGCTTTTTTTATAAGTACTGTATATACATTCATAAGCATTTAGTAAAAACCAAAAAGCTGTTATTTTGACATTACAAAAAGACAACTCAATTTTATTTTATTGTACCTATATTATAATGTAGTGTAATTTTTTAACTAACATATTATGCAATCAAATAAATATATGTAGGTATATTGTAAGTATTAACATTCTAAGATTTGTGTATACATAAAAATACAATAAGGTATAGGGAAGATATTTTCTTTAAATAACACAAAAATAAATACAAAAGTCGACACGTGTTTGTCGACAGTCTTGATTGAAGGCGTCATCTATTCCCTTTCCCAGACTGCTCGACGCCCTCTGTTGCACCATAATATAAAGTTGCGTGAATATCTCTAGTAGGTAGTAGCTTTATTTATTGCTTTTTGCCGCTTCATGCCAACTATATTCTATTTACCGAAATCATTTAAAACGTTTAGAACTCTAATATTTTTATGTGATATATTATTAAAAGTTGGTTTAAAATCATAACCCATTAATGATACCTACTTTAAATATTAGTGTAATGTCTTACCAAGTGGGCCGTGCTGAAACACGAATGGGTCGGCTCGAACGAGGAAGGACCACGCTCTCACAGAATACCAGCGTCAAATAGCAGCTTAATGCTGTTGCGTTTTGTATGGTGCATGTAGAGAACTGGAGACTCTTTATTGGTAACGAGGCATTTAATTTTAGTCCTTAAGGCTGTTTTTTTTTTCACCGTTTTGATTCTTAACCGAGGATAGATGTAGATGTTTATGGGCTACAGCATCTACTTAACATCAGGTGGACTGTGTGCTCGTTTGCCACTCTTATTCTATAAAAAAAAAACATCAAAAAAAGAGCCTTTCAATGTCCACTGCTGAACATAGGCCTCTTCCCTATATATTGCTTTAGAAAGGGTAAATTTGCCATAGTTGCCACGCGGTCCGATTTGTTAAACTGTGGTAGCTGACCCGCCTGGGTATATTCTTATTTTCGGTTGTTATCAGCAAGATACTTACTAGGCTGCACTAAAAGTATCGGGAATGGAATATTTCCACTGTTCCTGTCATATTAAAATCTTTTTAATTGAAAACTCCTTGGTTTTAAAAATCGAATACCATTTATTTATTTAAAAAAAGATTCTCGGTCTTGTCACAAGGTTTTGTCAAACTTGTTTAGTCGTTGAGAAAATGGAATTGGCTCGAGAAAATTCAAGAGCGATGATTTATTATGACTTTCGAAGTGGTTTAACACAAAAACAGTGTGTTGACCAGATGATTTCTGCATTTGGTGATGAAGCCCCAACCAAAACCACAATTTATCGCTGGTTTGCTGAATTTCAACGTGAACGTGTCAAGCTCAGTGATGATCCCTGTCAAGGTCGTCCAAAAACTGCAGTCACCCAAGAAAACGTTGACGCTGTGCGTAAGCGAATCATTCAAATACGCGAAATTCAGGGAACTTTAGACATTGGCATGAGTCAAATACAAATAATCTTGCATGAACAATTAGGTGTAAAAAAGTTGTTTTCCCGATGGATACCGCATTCGCTCTGTGAAGATCAAAAAGCGGCTCGCGTTACTTGGTGCGTCAGAACTCTCGAAAGATTCCACGCAGGATCCTCAAATGCTGTATACAACATCGTATCAGGTGACGAATCCTGGATATACGCGTACGAACCCGAAACAAAATACCAGTCACGAGTTTGGATGTTCGAAAATAAATTAAAGCCAACAAAAATTGTTCGTTCACGGAGTGTTGCAAAAAAGATGATGGCCACGTTAGTCTCCAAAACCGGCCATGTTACGACTATTCCTCTTGAGGGACAAAGAACGGTTAATGCAGAATGGTATGCTAGCATTTGTTTGCCACAGGTCGTTTCTGAACTCCGTAAAGAGAACTGCAACCGCCGCATCATCCTCCATCACGACAATGCGAGTTCTCATACCGCACACAGAACAAAAGAGTTTTTAGAGCAATAAAACATAGAACTATTAGACCATCAGCCGTACAGCCCCGACCTAAGCCCTAATGATTTCTATACTTTCCCTAAAATAAAGAATAAATTGCGTGGACAGAGATTTTCATCACCTGAAGAAGCTGTGGACGCCTACAAAACGGCAATTTTGGAGACCCCAATTTCCGAATGGAATGGTTGCTTCAATGATTGGTTCCATCGTATGGAAAAATGTGTCAAATTTCGCGGAGAATACTTCGAAAAGCCATAAATACATTTTTAAATAGTAATGTGTCACTTCCTTGATTCCCGAAATTTTCAGTGCCGCCCTCGTACTACCTAGGGGAAATGGAAAAGCGGATCTCTTCCACTACACTGCGAAGAGTAAATAGTCCATTGTCAGTTACTGGGTGCACCTAATCGCTTGTTTCATCCTTGGCTACGTAAGAGAAAACCGAAAGAGGAAATAGGCATCAGCATTTTCCTGCTAATAATTTAATAATAAAATACTGCAGTTGCCAACCCCCCTACCAAGTGTGGCTACCATGGCTTATATCCCTCCTAAGAGACACTATATGAGGCAATATGTGGGGGAGGTCTATGTTAAGTAGTGAACTGTAGATAGCTTGTGATACTTAAATGAAATAAAGCTTCTCCGACGGATTGGCAGTCGCAATACAAGCCATTTCTGATGCTGGTTATAGTTTCACACCTAGTTGTCATATACAAGGTCATTATTTCATTAAGTCAGTGGCAATGAGTTTTCTGGAATTTCTTTAAAAAAACACAATATAATAAATATTGTGTTTTTTTAAGACGACCAGTGTTACCTGTTAAATACTAATAAAGTATTTAACAGGTAACACTGGTCGTCTTAATCTCATGGCTATTAGACGGGAAATGAAGCTGCAGTCCTGCAGTCTTCAACAGATTTGACAGCATACAGGCAACTGACAGATCTCCAAATGCATGCCTGACTTACGGAACTTCAATAAAGCTCGTATTGAAGTAGCGATCGAGCGGAACCACAATCTTTGCCGGAGATCTGCTCGCCAGAAAGAGTCAACTGTCAAAGATGACAACCGAGTGAGGCAGCATCGTTTTCGGGACACTTGAGATTTGAGTGAGTTTGTATGGGCAGCTGTTCGCATTGGAGTCACACACACGTGTCAGTAACGATCCAAGAGCAAGTCTTATCCGACGCTACTCCGATGACATCCCGGACGTCAGTCTGAGCGAGATTAGAATGGCTCTCCAGCACCTTAAAAACGGCAAGGCTCCAGGCGAGGATGGAATTACAGCGGAGCCTCTGAAAGCAAGTGGAAAACCGGTACTTATAGTCCTTCAGAAGCTCTTTAATTCCGTTCTCCATGGTGGAGCTACCCGAGAGACGTGGAACAGAAGTGCGGTGGTCTGTTTCTTCAAGAAAGGTGACAAGTTGTCACTGACAACGCTCTTTTGAGTTGTAAGACAGGGTGACGTTATATCCCCGAAATACTTTAGTAAGCTGAAGTGGCAATGGACCGGCCATATAGCTCGAAGAACCGACAACCGATGGGGGTTCTCGAGTGGCAGCCTAATACTGGCGGACGTAGTGTAGGGCGGCCTCTCACTAGATGGAGTGACCTGGTAAGACATGACAAGTCGATGGATGCAGGTGGCTCAGAACAGTGATATGTGACATTCCTTGGGGGAAGCATATATTCAGCAATAGACTTGTGAAGGACTGAAATGACGATGATGAGACTGGTCGTCTTATGAAAAGTAAAGAAGCAACTTTGTATTTTTATTTTTCTAATGGCGTTCTAGAACAGTTTAGAGCTGAAAAAAATTGATAGTACTAACAGTGAGAAATGGGTTTGTTTTAGTATAATATTACAAATGAGTTTGTGCTGAATCTGCTATTTATTCTATTTTCATACCTCAAGCTGAAATTTGTGTTTTTCATAGTTTTAAAGCAATAAGTTATACCTTTATTTAACATATTTTATCACTTTATAGATTTACTTAACATTATTTTGTAATAATGATTTCTTATATTTACGCGAACACTACACATTGATTAAAACTACTTTTTATATTATTTTGTAATTATTATTCATATCTATTACCTATATTCTGATGCGTTCTTTTTTGCGAACTTTTTCTTTAAATACCACTCAACTGCACGCGCTGATTAACAGATGAGGTTCTGGAGACCGACTGATAGCGGAAACTCCATCCAAAACGCAGAACCCAAAACGTAGACAAATTAACGTAACTGGGACACCCAAATTCATAAACGGGTGATGTACCAGGACCAAATTCTTGGAATAGTCTACGTCCAGCAAGTTCAGAGCCGCAGTAGGTCAGGGGCTAATTGCTCGCTGTAGATTTTACAGTCCATGTGCAACCCGGGTTCAATCCCCGCCTGCACCAATAAAATTTTTAGTTACAGTTTTAGGTAATTTATCACGTGCTCAGCGGTGAAGGAAAACATTTAGAGAAGATCCGATTTTATAAAAGTCAAGTGACAATTAATTAACTACAATCCACCGGACGGTAAATAAATACTGCAGTCCAAACAACTTCAAACAATAAACGCAACAGATGCGTTGTATAAATATATATCATTGGAACACAGCAGTGCACTCGCTAATATTTAGCAGAAGAAATAGGATTCCAAATCTTGTGTCAAGAAGAGTAGTATAATATATTTCTATTCCAGTGAAAAAGTAAAAACTATAAATTCCCCTAACAAAGCAGTAACCTAAGTTTTCAAACTTCTGATTCTATAAATAATAAGTATTTATATCACCACTTCATCACAGAGCACTTGGGAAATCGGATATACTCAAAATTGCGTCAATGCAATTGTAGTGCGAGCAAGAAGGGTTCGAACCTTCGAACTCAGACAGGTACAGTGAAATTGAAGAAGCAGCGTCTATGCTGCGACGGCTCTCTCTTCGAATTTCTCTTTTCTCGGATAATCTGGCATTTTGATTATATTTAATAATTTTTAATCCATTTATACTTTATTCATATACAATAAGAAAATAACAAGGTAAGTACTAGGTATACTATCTCCTTATTTAATTTACTGGTTGAATAATTTCCAACTAAATAGGTATATCTTAGCTTTGCTTTGTGTTAATTAAAATAATAAACATGTGAGATCAATCAGGAAATGGAAAGGACTGAAAATACGAAGGTCGAATAAGGAAAGCGATTCGGATTAGATCAGGTAATAAAGGTAAGTGGCGCCGCTGGCGCTACCTGCCAATGACGTACGAGTCAAAAACATACGCGACGTAACATAAAACACAGTTTAGTAAACAACTCTCTTTATTAATATAATAATTATTAGAATATATAATCTTCATAAATGTAGGTATGTTTCATAATCCCACATATAAAAATACAATTTTATATTTATGCACAAAAATAAGCCGTACCTGACGGTAACGGCGTAATGCACTATGGCGGCATGAATTTTAAGGCACGATGATTAAGGGCTACGCCCCAGGCGGCGCCAAGAGGGCGTCGGCGACTAGATCACAGAAGTAGCGGGGCCTGGCCCCGATGGCGGAATTTCATCTGAGCGGCGCAGCGAAGGTCGGAGCACACCAGCGCGGCGCAGGGCACGCGCCCAGTGCTGCACTTTGCACTGGCACGAATGCAGATACGTGTACGCCACTTGCTACCGGCAGCGATGCCACCGCTGGCCTCTTCTCATCTTCATCCTCCAACAGGTATGGCCGGAATAGTTTGAAAGGTTTTTTGGGTGGTTCCAGCACAGGCGGCGCGTAAGTTGGCACTGGCGCTGGTGGTGGCGATAGCCGTCGTAACGAGAGGTCTATAGGCTCTGTCGAAGACGGAGGTGGTATAGGAATCGGTGTCGCTATTGGCGTCGTCACTTGTATCGGTGTAGGCAGCGACACTGGCGTAGGAAGAGCTGCAGGCGGTGGTGGAGGAGGCGGTGTTGGCAGACGAGCGCTCTCCGGCGATCCTGCGCTGTATGGTGGCGGGGATGGTGCCGGTTGCGGTGCTCTTCTTAAAAGTGCAGCTCGTAGCGCTGGTTCGGCTTGAAGCCATTTTTGGATCTGACGACGATGGATGCCAAACTTCCTGGCTGTAGCGCGTTGATTGCCACGACACTGCGCGTCGCGCCTGTACGCTTCGAGAACTTGTAGTTTGAATTGTGGTGGGAAAATACGGCGGGAGCCAGCGCGGCCCTCCGAACGGCGGTCGGAGGGCGCGGGGGCCGAGTGCGTGTGGGCTGCGGCCATGTCACTAGGTATACGTCTACGCGTGTTGGCTGTCGGCGCCGAACTGACTGCCGCTCGCTGGCCGCGGCACGGATGTTGGCGGCGCGAGGCTCGCACCGCCCCGACCGACGTGAGCGCGCGACGCGAGCCGTGTATGTCTAATAAATTAGTCCTACTTCACACTGACACATTTACAAATAAATAATATGTGATGTGACCATATTTTTCATATTTAATATTTATTATTACGTAAACCTATTCTAAGCATTAAATAAAGTTATTAATAAAATAATTTATTTCATATTGCATTCACTCAAATGTTTGATGATTCAGTCATTACAACCTGTCAAAGGTTCATTGCTGAACATAAGCCTACTTGTCAAGCCGAGCGTGGTAACTATTATATTTGCTACAGCTGCAACGTTTGGCACTCGGGTTAGCATCCGCAGTTATTTATTATATTGACCTCTTATTAGGAAGAAGCTAATGGCTATCTACGGTCAAAGCTTAAAAGTTCCCTCTTTCGCCTCTACGGGATATTATGCGTTAGTGAATTCTCTTAAATTTTTACATTACGGCAAATATGTTCCAAAGAGGACACTAATAATACACACCTCAATTTATATTTTATTATACAAATTTTTAATGATTATTAAATTACCTATTAAAAAATAAAAATCTTGAGTTTTAATGTAGTACAAAACTACAAGTAATATTTTATACCGTAGTCCTAAATACTTATCCGAAATTGCCAAAAGTATATAATTATTAAAATAAAATTTGATTTTATAAAATATGCGAAACCGAAAAGAAAATGACGCTAAAAGTTGAAAATAAAATCCCTACAATATTTCACACTTGTACTATGCCCATTCATGTGTACGTTGCTTTGGAGTGTAATCTCGCCTCATTCTCGGCGTGAAAAAATGCCGCAAGTGGGAGCCCATAGCACGTAGCGCCACCATTTCTATCCTAGTTTCGCATACTCAACACTATAAGAACGAGCAAGATAGACAACTTGCCCTGCCTCGGTCGCTGCCACATCCGTTTACGAAACAAGTTTGCATGCGACGTTGCCGATGCGTGCGCGCGGGTGGTTCATGAAATTGTGGGACGCGCGGGCGGGGAGATCGTGCGGACAAGAATGTGCACGGCGCGGCAACGGCGCCGACTGCGGCAGACAGGGTGTCGCCGGCTCGCCGCCGTAGACAGGCCGTCGCTCAGCGGCGCTAGTCCCCTCTACACCCGCTCACACCCGCGTCGCCGCAACGCACATCAACAAGTTATTTCGGCCCGGCGTGCAACATGCACAGAAGAGCTTAACCGAATGTGAAATGGTGCGGTAGTTATGATCTTTTGGCACTCACTGGCAGCTTAGCGCCATCGCCGTTTCGAGGAAAGTTGTTTATTTTTTGTGTGAGCGACGGCCGCCATCCGTGCTTGCCTCGCGTCCGGGGACCGTGAAAACAGCGATCCGACTCTGACTCCCTTTTGTGTTCAAATTATAAAATCCATGAGCATATTTAAACCATTATAACTACATATTATGTATAAATAATATTATAATAAATATCTTAACTTAATGTACTTGATTTAAATATATACATATAATTTATTATAATTAACCTACGAATTTATAAAATTTGGCTTACGTATAAATTGTATCATAAAATTAAATTAAACGGTAATATATCATTGAAGGCCAATGCAAAGAGCAATAAGGCAATAACAAATACATACACAAATACATACAGGTATCGAAAAATACATAAAGATTAAAAATAAATGTGTACATTTTTTCTCGTGCATTTTGTCAAAAGTATACATTATTGAATATTAAATAATAAAGTCAACCTGACTCCCGTGAATTTATTTAAGTTACTTTCTTTACCTTTTCAGTTGTTAGTTTTACTGAAATTTTTAGATATTCATTAGTGATTTTTCCTATTGTTGCAGCAACCGAAATCATTTAAAAAAAAGTTAACAATATGATATGATAAGGTTAATATGTATTCAAGCAATTGGCAAAGCAAGTCAACATTTAATGTGACTCGTCCAATATTATGTGCCCCTCGAACCTCGATGTTCGGCGTTATTTGGAGTCAATCCAATATCTTCACATTATGGTATCAAATCCAGTACAAAGAACGTATTTTAGTAGAAAGGAGCAAAGGAGCGTAGTAAAGGTATTAGTTACAATAAAATAAGTATATCTACTACGCGGTTATATAATGAACAAACGAGGAATAAAAACCTATACCTACCTACTTACACACAAACTCTCACAGCTGTCCCCCAGAGGGCTAGGTAGAGAGTTTAAACAACGGACTTTCATTTGGAACTATCCCTGATCCTGACTCACTTTTATAGCTTCTTTCGTATCTACGCAGACATGCTCATCGGTTATGAGTACTATTAATTTAGACCATCTTCAATATATTATCGCCAATTGCTTGATAAACTTTCGCTTCTGAACTTGGGCAACTCCCGTAGTAAAAAATATTCGCATATTGTTACGCTTGACAGGCGGAGTTGAGAAAAAATACAAAAGACAGGTCACATTAACAATTAAAGGGTGTTAATTAACAAAAAGTATTTTCTGTGTATATTCGTAGTATTTATAACAAAATACGGTAGGTACCTACCTACTACAGTACAGTTGAGTTTATTTTTACTTTAAAATGGCCAATTATTTCTTATATAAAGTGACAAAGTGTATTATTTGAAAAAAGTTGACATAAATCTTTAATGCTTTTTTGGATTGCCTTTAAAAGTGTCGAATATCCACATCGACTCACTAAACCGGCATGTCTCTCGAACCACTAAACCGGCATAACTCTCTTGAATGCGGACCAAATGGGTACAATTCACTTCATGCTAATGCTAATAAGGGGCCTACTAAGGCCTCTACAGGCAGCTACACTGTCAGCTAAAACTTCATTTAAGCAGTTAATCGATTCCATAATTTGTCTTGTTAATTTTAATTCATGTTTTTATTGATCAATACTTTTGAAATTACTATCGTTATTTTTTTTATTAAATTAATAAACGAATTTGCAGTCCACTTCCCGTTAAGTGATTACTGCAGTTTGGAATACCAGATCAGAAAACCAAAACATCTGAACAAAATTTTGGGATTGTTGTCGGATGAAATAAATACTAAAAATAAAAATATATTTTTTTAAATTAATAGACTAGTTACAAAAATGTACGTAACATTACACACACATAACTAGTTTAAGTCCACTAAATTTTAGGATGCCACATGTATTTGGCATTGATCTTTACTGAGTTTACCAACCTGGATCCTTTACTAGGTAGTACACAGAAAAGTAAAAAAAAAAACTTACTTTAAAGTTTAGTAGACAGTAGATATAATTAGAATTACTAACTCAGCTTTTTTTAAATCAAAGGCAGCTGTGATGTGAAGAGAAGTTTTAGTATGGAGACTTTGAGTTTTGTCGGGATATTGGAGATCATTTAAATTTTAAAATGTCGGGAGAATCTAGACGGATCCCGACCATCTGGCAACCCAAACTGCAGTCCATTCGCACTTGTAGTTTCATTTCTCGAGGAAGGCTATCGATGAATGGTCAGCTTTGAAGACTAAGACGGAACGCCTCATGGTCTGTATTATACTTGCTCTCTATACCAGAACAAGAGGGGGTGGCACCCACCCAGTCGGGCTGCCCCTAAGCCTCATAGGCAGGAACATGTCCTATCATCCAGTTAACCATATTTTAGGTACAAAAATTCGACAACTCATAATAATAGGTACCTACATATATATTTATTAAAAGTTTTCATTATTTCAGATCCCTTCATGAGTATAATTAATGCATTACTGCATTGATGCATTAATTAATTTCGTTAAGTTATAGGTATAGTGTAGGTAAAATTGTCGATAAGTTTGAATTTTGATTGATGAAGCTTACAAAATGTTGTAGGTATTTATGGGGGCACATCATAAACACGGTAATATTATCTATACAGTATTCCAACTTCATACAAACGGACGAAGCGAGAGCTATACCTACGCGCCTCGATCTCGGCATGCGCTCGGCATGCAGACAGTCGAGACTGTGCCGCAGTCATGATTTTGTGAAATATATAAAAAATGGAGGAAATAAATAATAGAATAGAAATAAAGAAATAATAAAACTGAACTTCATTTGAAAACAAACATATAAATTGTAAAGTAGCTGCAGGTATCTATAACCAATTAAAAGATATTCCTTTTCTCCACGTTGTCCATGTTTCCCAAAATAATTTTTAATTTATATTATTTTTAGCTTTATATTAGAAAGCGGATTTTTTATATTTAAAAATCTAATAATAAAGCATTTCGTAAGTCTCAGCCGAGGTGCAAATATTTTTCGGTCGCAAATTTATTTAACCGATTTGTTATTCAAACATAAACATGGTTTTTTAATTAAATATACCAATCATAAAACGACACGCATTTTTATTGAACACTTCCTATTCAATTCACAAAGTACCTATTTTATTTGTTTATATAAAAAGTATATTTACAATCATAAAACTAAATGGAAACACAAAGTAGGCAAGTGTAAAAATGCTGGAGGCTGGTAGCCCTATCACATGTTTACGTGCCGCACGGCTGTAGGCATTTATTTGAAAGATACGGCCGAGTTACAATACTGTATAGATAATATTACCGTGTCATAAAACACAGTTGCGATCAAGTGACAAGCAAGGTCACAGTACCCGGTAATTTAACTCGACATGA
Organism: Parnassius apollo; assembly: GCA_907164705.1. Lineage (NCBI taxonomy): Eukaryota > Metazoa > Arthropoda > Insecta > Lepidoptera > Papilionidae > Parnassius > Parnassius apollo. Next base: position 4,676,195 of record CAJQZP010001367.1, on the reverse strand, counting down.
CATCATGGTATTTGGAAAATATTCCATCCATAGTAAAGTTTTTGTTCGATGCGATCTCGATGATGGATGATGCAAGACTATCGAGATAACAAATTAAACATATTATAGGTTTATAAGTACTGACACAGAATAAATAATAGTTCATAGTGCTACCATAGAAAAAAAATAGGTGCTACGTTGTACAACTATTATTTATTATGTGTGGTAGTACTGATTCGAAACTAATAAGAGTGAAGACATTTTAATTTATTTATTTTATTTGCTACTGAAATGTCAGTATATTTTGTTATTTTGAACACAATAACGAGTTACTCTATTAAATTAATAATATACACAAATATAATTGACACAATAACAAGACAATTAATTTTTGGCAATCGAATCAATTCTTGATGTTTTTAAAAATTTGACAGTGTAAAGTGTAAGCAATTAGGTACGCTAATATTATCCAAGTTACACTAATAAGTATGAGCGGAGTCTCAAGTTAATTCGTACGTGTTGTAATCATTTTGGTGGATACCTACATTACACAATTTCGTAAGTGGGAGTGTATATATTTCCCATGTTTAATAACAAACTATGCTACGATTTTCTAGTTCTTAAAGTATTTTTAAATTTTAATAACTACTTATAGGTAGGTTGTATATTTCTACACTACCTACCTACATTGTATATTTCTTCATCACTATACAATATTACTATGTTTTCCATATCGATCTGGGACTTATAAGTCCCTTGTTGGTACTTCTTTATTGGTTTGAGGTCGATAGTTTTTTGTTTGTGTAGAATCATACAAAAAAATGTGCCATTTGTGTTAGGTACTTGTCTAGAAAGTCGTAAGACGATTGTTGTATTGTGCAGCCACCTACCTATTACTTATTTCACAATTTTTATCTATAATTATTAATTAGGTACCTACCTACCTACCTATATTTTAAACTTATAAACAAATAATGTTTTCATTTATGTATTAATAATTAGGTAACAAAACGTATCAAAAAGCTTTTTATAATTGCAATGAGCATAATATTAATACGTCCCACTGCTGGGCCCATGTTTCCTCTCATTTCTGAGAGCATTTTTGGAAAGCTACCGTTTCATAATTTCGCTTTATCAAAACGTCAGTTGATACCCAATTGTGACCCAATCCCTGCGTGCGTCGTGTCCAACAGACAAGCGGCCGCCGCTCGTAAAATGAACTAATATGTTCAAGGGCTGCCACTAAAAGTAACTTATTTTATACCGCTGGCTTCCCGAAATTGTACAATATCAAATCATATTATACAGCTCAACAAAAATGTCGAGAAATAATCAAATACAATTATTAAAACTTTTTTATGCTACAGAGAGAACAGAGAGTACTACTGCCGAATGGAGCAAATTTTAACTAGCGCCTACTTGTCAAACGTTATATTTCACGATATTATTTTTACTTACGGGGAGAACGCAATGTAAAAACAATGTTTATTAATTATCACAAAATTAACTTTTCATCTTTATTCTTTATTTTTGTGTCCTATTATAACAAAAAAGTCTGCAATATCAGCAGGATATATAAGAAAATCATATTGTACCAATTTTGTACACAATTATACAATCTGGCAGCCCTGAGTTCAACAGACACATCGACGCCAACCTGTGGACGACGAGCCGCGGCTTGCTCGCCATACCGATGATTCTTATTGCAACACCAAAACGACGTAACCATAATATAAGAAAGAAATATACGCTTTAAGTTCTTGTAATAAAAGCTAATGTTATTAACCAGGTCTAAAATATAAAACATTGTAGTCCCAACGATAGTTCTACCTATATCAACAATGACGTGAAACAATCCAGATACAAATAAGTTTTATTTGTCTTCCAACAGCACAGAGTTCACTATCGAACAATCACACATAGCCGAAGAGGGAATAGAGGCTAGTGTGAAGTACACACGTGCGTTTCAAACATCACCTAAATGGGGACCAGTTCCAATTCGAACCCACTAGTAGGTATATTAATATTATCTTTCAACTTTCGAGATCATTGAGTTTGATAACGAAGTGATGATGTAACTTAAGGAGAATTTTTGTTTGTTTTACCTCAAATTCCGAATTCAGAATATTGCTCTATATTTTTATAACTTAGAAGAATTATTTAATTACTTCACTTTATAAGTATAAATTTTTTCATTGGTCCAGCGGGAAACGAACTTGTGTCTCCTGCGTACAACGAAGCTTTAGGGTGAATGCTACTTTAGCAATTTGAGATTTAATGAGAAAAGTTGGAAACATAAATATTGTTAGTAGGTAGTAGGTACCTACTTTTATATAAATAGATAGTGAAATAATAAAGCGACTTGATGATATAGATGACACTAAACCTTTCTATGTATTATGTTTAATCACATATAGGTACGTACTACTTAGATGTTATTAACTTTTTTTTATAGAAGAAGGGGCAAACGAGCATGCGACTCACCTGATGTTAAGTGACTACCGCCGCCCATGATCAACCGCAACACCAGGAGAATTGCGGGTGCGTTGCCGGCCCTTTAGAAAGGAGTAAGCTCTTTTCTTGAAGGTCCCCAGGTCGTATCGGTCCGGAAAAATCGCCGGTGGTAAACTATTCCACAGAGAGGTTGTACGTGGAAGAAAACTCCTTGTAAAACGTACAGTGGTGGACCGCCAAGCATCCAGATGGTGTGGATGGTATCGGGACGTTTGACGTGTAGTGCGTTCACGAAATTTGGCGGCTGGGATTAATCCGAACAATTCCTCAGAGCACTCCCCGTGATAGATGCGATAAAATACGCAAAGAGATGCAACATCTCTTCGCAGCGCCAGTGAATCGAGCCGATCGGAAAGCACTCGGTCGTCGACGATTCGAGCCGCTCTGCGCTGGATGCGGTCAAGTGGAAGAAGCTGGTACTGGGGAGCCCCAGCCCAGAGATGGGAACAGTATTCCATATGCGGCCGAACCTGCGCCTTATAAAGTTGCAGGCGGTGTGCCGGCATGAAATACTGTCCCGCTCTGCTGAGCACGCCAAGCTTTTTAGAGGCCAATTTGGCCTTCCCTTCCAAGTGACCACGAAACTGCACGTCACTCGATATGTCGACGCCGAGGATTCCGATACTGGCTGAGGCAACAAGGGGAGTGCCTTGAAACTGAGGGGATACGACAAAGGGGTTCTTTTTAGCGGTTAACGCGCAAACTTGTGTCTTCTGGGGATTAAACTGGACTAGATTTAGTCGCCCCCAATCCGAGACTCTGTCCAGCATAGACTCGACTTCAGACACAAGTTTGTCCCGGCACTCGGAGACGTTTTCCCGAGAAATATTGGCTCGGCCGGTGTAAAGAGCATCACCAGTGCTGTCATCTGCATAGCAATGAATGTTACGGGTATGCAATATGTCATTGATATGCAGAAGAAACAGCGTTGGCGATAGCACGCAGCCCTGTGGAACACCAGCATTAATAGGCATGCAATCGGAGCTTGCACCGTCTACAACGACCTTGATGCTCCGATCTGCAAGAAAGCTGGTGATCCAATCGCACAATTTCTCGGAAAGCCCATAGGAAGGGAGCTTCGAAAGAAGCGCTTTGTGCCAAACCCGATCGAAGGCCTTCGCAATGTCCAAACTAACGGCCAATGCCTCCCCCTTGAACTCTACTGCCTCCGCCCATCTGTGAGTTAGGTAGACCAGAAGATCACCAGCTGACCGACCACGGCGAAAACCGTATTGGCGGTCACTAATCAGCTGTGATCTTCAAGGTACCTCATGAGCTGGCAGTTTACAATGGACTCCATTGTTTTGGAGAACAAGGAGGTGATGGCAATTGGCCGGTAGTTGGACGGGTCAGAGCGGTCGCCTTTTTTAGGGATCGGGTGGACGTAAGCCGTCTTCCATGATTTTGGGACTACGCCTAGGGAGTAGGAGTACCGGAAAAGACGCGTTAAAACCGGTGCCAACTCTGGAGCACACGTCCTCAGCACAATTGGGGGGATTCCGTCAGGCCCACTCGACTTGTGGATGTCCAGGGAGAGGAGTGCTTTGCGAACCGAGCGCTGTGTGAAGTGCACTTCCGGCATGGAGCACTCACACCGCGGGGTGGTCGGCGGAGTACTCCCCCCGTCATCGAGAGTCGAGTTAGACGCAAAGAAAGAGCCTAGAAGATCGGCTTTCTCCTTTGCGGTATGGGCCAGTGAGTCGTCCTCCCTGTGCAGAGATGGAAGAGATGGCTGACAGAAATTCCCCTGGACAGCCTTGGCGAGAGACCAGAATGCACGGGTTCCAGAAGGAAGGCGAACTAGTTTCTCGCCAATTCTGCCTATGTGCTCTGACTTTGCCTTGGCAATGACTCTTTTGAAGGACCTAGAGGCGGAATTATACTTCTTCTTTAGAGCGCTGGTGTTTACATCCCGGGACGCTGATGCATCAGCCCAGGCTTGGTAACACTCCTGCTTATATCATGATGCTATTTTACAGGAGCGACCAAACCATGGCTGAGACTTGCCTCCAATGGGCACCACAGAAGAAGGAATAAAAAGTTCCATACCCTGAAGTACCACATCAGCGACAGAATCCGCAACAACGTTGGGATCATCCGGCGAGAAGCAAACCCGCCCCCAAGGGTAGGATGCAAAGAAAGACCGCATCCCATCCCAATCGGCTGACCTATAGTGCCAAACACGGCGGCAGCCTGCAGAATGCAACCGCGATTTCAGCGTGAGTGGCACCACACTCCGGACAAGACAATGGTCCGAGGAGCCTAAAGGGGGCGTCGACGGATATCTGATATCCGTCCGGGTGAGAGGTCAGCAGAAGGTCCAACAGGGAAGGTGCATGATCCTCCACATCTGGAATCCGCGTAGGCGAAGTAACCAATTGTGTCAGACCATATGCCAAGGCAAAATCATGAACAGATCTCCCCGCATGATCGGTTAAACGTGAACCAAACCATTCGGCGTGATGGGCGTTAAAGTCGCCGAGGATCACGATCTCTGCGGAGGGGATCTGCTGTAGCAACGAATCTGCAGCCATTTGGACGTGGTCGAATAGTCGGTCTGTTTCGGCATTACCGCTATGGGACCTATAGAGGCACACGTAGACGCGCGGATGGTCGTCGCTGTCTACGCGTAGCCAAAGGATGGACAGGTCCGAACCTTCAAGTCTGCCGAGGCGTCGAGAGCAGATGTCCTCTCTGACGTAAACGCAAACTCCAGCCCGAGGCACAAAGGAGTGTTCCAGTTTGTACCCCGGGTAGGAGAGATACGAGACATCAGCCGGAGAGGACACCTGCGTCTCGGTCGGAAAGAGCAGAGCCGGCCTCGCCGTCTCGAGATGGTAGTGGCCGGCGTTTAGGTTAGAGTGAAGTCCTTTGATATTGCAGAAATTCACGGACAGCGTGGCAGGGGTCGCCTTGGTCTTGTTGCTCCGTTTGCCCCGAGCAGTTGTAGTCTTGAGCGGAATTTTGCCCCCCCCAGAATACGCGGGGCAGCCTGAGCACCCACGCTCAGAAGTGGAGAAACATGGTCGTGGATGCTCAGCGAGGGATTTTCCAGGGGTGCTGGTACCCTCCTGGGGTAGTCGATCATTATTTAATTCTGCTACCATGTTGATGGGGGCGGGGGATTTGGGCCTCCGGCCACCTGCACTCACCAGACGAAACGCGGAAGCATTGCTTCCACTTCACGCCGGTATTCTGTGAGGTCGTGGTACCACCCCGGTTTGAGCCGGCCCATACGTGCAACAGCAAAGCTGCCGCGTGGCTCTACCACTGTAAAAACTAAAAGTTAAAAATTAAAAATAAGAAAATTATTGTAGAAATGATCTCCAGTAACGTTACAATTGATTTGACATTTTTGGTAATGTTAATAGGTACTGAATTTTATACAAAAAGAACAGCAAGTAAACTAACCAGAAAAGTGAATAATTAGGTAGCACTTGTAGCGAGCGTCAGCAAGCGTCGTCAAGCAAGGTCAGCTCGTTCATTTAAACTTTTAATTTAACGTCACATTTTGTCATTTATTACAGTCTATGTTACTAAAACCCTTTTGGAAACTAGCTTAGGCGGGAGACTGGAAGTCATAGATTCTGCTTGCTAAACGATTCATAATTACATTCGAAACATCGTACATGAGGCTCAGAAGGGAAATCGGCTAAGAGCGTTGTCACCTTTTTTGAATTAAAAGACCATCGCACTTTCGCTCCACGCCAACATGGATGACGGAATCAAACAGCATCAAGACTACTTCAAGTACTGTTTTTTAATCGCATGTTACCGTTGTAATTTCATCCCCATCGGCGAATTGACGTTCGTTGGTTTGCGTTTCTAAGGTGTTGGAGAGGCATTCTAATCTCTCACAGACTGACGTCTGGAATATCACACAAATACCGTGGATATCACCGTATTAATTATACTGGTTGAGAAATGACAACCCTACGGCTTGCTGTTCCACTTTGTTAGTAGTTTATTACTTTTCTTAAAGAACAAAACTATCGTAAAGCTACCGTGAAGGACGAAATTAATGTAAATTTAACTTCTTTATAACTATCTTCACTTTCTTTCAAAAGTCCTGCTGTAATTACATCCTCATCCGGCGTTTTGCCATTTTTAAGGTGCTAGAAAGCCATTGTTATCTCATTCAGATTGACGTCCGCGATATTATCGAAATAGTGTCGACAGTCGAATGAGACTGGTCCTATGGCCATATGTACACTTACGAGTTGTTCTATCAATGATAATATGTATGTAGGTACAACTGAACTGACGTTCTCACTCAAAATAATCGGTAAGTATATGTACTTCGGAAATGACGTTGTTGCTGTTGGTTTTTACTTTATCAATTGGCTCTTTCTGGTAGACAGAACTTCGGCGAAGTTTTTGGAGCCATGATGTCAATATATTCTTCAATACGAACTGCATTGAAGACGAGTAAGTCTCGCCGTTAATTCAGATTGAAGTACAAATTAAAGCAGTGGAAAAAAACGATTGCTCCTACTATTGTAAGTTTGTACGATTACAAATTAACGGTTCTCGGACTTTTTTCTTACTTGCACTGTGAGACTTTCACCCGTATTTATAAACAAGTAAAAGTAATTACTTGAGTAAAGGTAATCACTTAAGTAACGATTTGTATTCGATAGTTAAGTAATTGCTCCAAGTTAGAACTGTCAAAAGTTAGAATTCTCAGCCAAGTATTATACCCGTATTTATAAAGAAGTAATTACTTGTTACTAAGTAGTTTCTTAGATAAGTCATTACTTAAGGGTAGAATTCTTAATTACAAAATCTCATTCTGTAGTTGAGTAACACATGTTATTTACTTGAGCAAATGCCCAAATAACACTCTACGCTTGGTGGCTGTTTCTGTGTTCATAAACATCTTCTTCTTTTCTTCTTCATTATTATGAACGATGTTTTGGTTTACTGACAAAGGATACGAAATAACCAACAATTTGAAGGCATAAAATTCCGTACCTATGTTAAAACTTACGAACGACGATTAACACGAATTTTATGGCGTCGAAAATAAATATTCGTAAAAAATGTCGAAGTTAGATAACGTCTAAACTTTTAAAGTAAGAAGGTTTATTTAGCAGAAATAACATAATCCCGAAAAAAGAGTTACATATATTCATGTAATCACCTGTCACTCCTATAAAGGGAGATGAGTTGGAGATGTGAGATGGCATGAAAGGGTTGTCACCCGGGCTTCTTAGCCTAGCTAAGATCTATTTGCCTATCGTGGCAACTTCGGTACCCCGTGAGCGCTTACTAGGCGCCAGGTTGTCAAAATCGTTATTTTAAAATTCAACTCTAGAGAAATAAACATAAAAGTAAAAAAAATACTTATAAATACTGGTGTTAGTCACCATTTCCTTTACTTAAGCACTACTTTGAGGTTATTTTGGAAAAAAAATGAAAACTTTGTTTGTTTTTGCTGTTGTGGACAATATAGATGATAATATATTAGTGGACATAAAATTTGAAAATTTTGATTCAAATATATATTATATCGAATAAATAATCATAAGAACAGAAATTAAACAAATAAGTATAATAATCAAACATTATATTTATGTTGTAAGTTTTACACTATTTACTTTAACACATTTAATTTTATCGAATAATAATTATTTTTAACAGAAAAGAATTAATGAAACATTTTTTTTACTTTTACGTAGTAGTAGTGCTTAAGTACTTGAGTAAAAGTAATTACTTAAGTAATGATTTTTATTCGATAGTTAAGTAATTGCTCCAAGTTAGAAGTGTCAAACGTTAGAATACTCAGCCAAGTAATAGTCACCATTTCCTTTACTTAAGCACTACTTTGAGGTTATTTTGGATAAAAAATGGAAACAGGATAGCATTATTATATTTATATTAATAATAATAATAATATAATAAAGGCATTTGATTCTGTCCCTCATAGCTGGTTAATTTATGTACTAAAATATTACAAAATTCATACCAGTCTGATTTCATTTTTAAATGTAGCCATGCTTCATTGGAAAACGAAACTAAAATTAATAAATAACAGTTCCTTAAGTACTGAATCAATAAAAATACAAAGAGGTTTATTCCAGGGAGACGCTCTTAGTCCGTTATGGTTTTGTCTAGCCCTCAACCCGTTATCAGAATTACTCAATAGTACTAATGTAGGTTTTAAATTAAAATATAATAACTCATATCACATTCTGTCACATTTACTGTATATGGACGACATAAAAATTTATGCAACCAACAACACTGAACTTACAAAACTAGCAGACTTAACACAGTCATTTTCTACAGACATAAAAATGCAATTTGGTGTTGATAAATGCAAAGTACATTCTATCATTCGCGGAAAATCAATAAACAATACATATATACTCAGTACTGGTGAACAAATAGAGCCCATGGACGAACATAGCACATATAAATATTTAGGATTTCATCAGTCCAAACAGATACATCAAAAACAAGCAAAAATAGACTTAACTAAAAAATTTAAAATTAGAATAAACCAAATATTAAGAACTCAGCTAAATTCACGCAATATTATAAAAGCCATAAATACCTACGCGATACCCATTCTCATCTATTCTTTTGGAATAATAAATTGGTCTCAGAGTGATTTAGTTAAACTTCAACGCACAATTAATACAAATATGACAGTAAACAGAAAACACCACCCCAGATCATGTACACAGCGTCTCACATTACCACGCCAAGATGGAGGGAGGGGCATCATCGATATACAAAATTTACACAACAGTCTAATAGACAAATTTCGCAAATATTTCTATGTAAAATCTGAACATTCGCAACTGCACAAATATATTGTAGGTATAGACAAAAAACTAACTCCTCTTAATCTAAATGACAGAAATTTTCAGCTCAAAATAGTAAGTAAACAGCAGAAAATAGATTTGTGGTCACAAAAGTCTCTGCATGGTAGGCACCTTGCCGATCTCGGTCAAGCACATGTCGACAGGCAAGCGTCGAATGAGTGGCTCCGACGCGGAGAACTCTTCCCAGAGACAGAGGCTTTTGTAATTGCTATTCAGGACCAAGTAATAGATACTCGTAACTATCAAAAACACATTATTCATATTCCCAGCCCTCCAACTGACTTATGTAGACGATGTCACAGTAGCTCAGAAACAATTCAACATATTACAGGTGCATGTAAATCTATAGTTCAAACTGACTACAAACATAGACATGACCAAGTTGCTGCAATTGTCCACCAAAACCTGGCCCACAAACATTCATTCATTTTAAAAAAGGTCGCTTATTATAAATATATTCCCAGCACTATTTTAGAAAGTGATTCCGTCAAAATATATTGGCACAGAACAATTATAACAGACAAGACTATACATTACAATAGACCGGACATAACAATACTAGACAAAATTAAAAAATCTGTTTTTATAATAGACATAGCAGTTTGCAACACACACAACCTCATTACTACACATTCGGAAAAAATGACAAAGTATGTTGACCTGGCTATCGAAATAAAAAGGCAATGGCAAGTAGACTCCGTAAAAATCATTCCTATCATCATATCTACAACTGGTGTAGTTCCAAAGACCCTTCAAACCAGCCTCAACATGCTTCAAATGCCTAAATCCACTCTTACACTTATACAAAAAGCAGTCCTTCTTAACACCTGTCGTCTCACACGTAAATTTCTTAACTCATCACCGTCATCACTGTAATTCTTTCTTTTTTTTTCCTGCGTGCACACTTGGTCAAGGCCCGTGTGTCCGTTTTCTACCCCTCAATACAGAGGGAGAAATAAAAACAAATAAAATTAATAATAATAATAATAATTGACCTTTGCGAGACGGATTCAATTCTTTTTGGCGCCGTACTGGCAGTATGCCGTATTATTGGCGCCAAACTTCCCGTGGCTGGACGTGCTACTCAAAAAAGTAGCGCCATCCGAGCCTGGAGAAAAAGAATTGAGGACCGTATCGCAAAGGCAAGGGCCCTTATCGGCAGACTGACAAGCTTCAGGTGGGGTAATAATAGACCGAGGATTATGCGCACCGTTAGGATGGCGTTTGCTGGGACAAATATCAGTTTGTTCCAACCGGATATCACGCAAAAACTAACGGAGCGCATAGATGACCTGAAGCAAAAAATCGCTGCTTGGGGGAAGCGGATTCGACGATTTAGCGAGAGGTCAAGGCGGTTCAACCAGAATCGTCTCTTCCAGAGTGATCAGAAGAGGCTCTATATATCATTGGAGCGACCAGAGGTATGTGGAGCGGGCCCAGGACCGGATCAGGCCGACACTGTCACATTTTGGCGTGGCCTGTGGTCAGAGCCCGTAAACCACAGCGAGGGCCCTTGGATGGAAGTTGTGGCGAGCCAGAGTGCAAGTGTTACGCCTATGGACCCCGTCACCATAACGCCTGAAGACGTGGTTGAGGCGGTCCGTAGGGCCCCGAACTGGAAAAGTCCGGGGCTCGACGGGCTGCATCATTACTGGCTGAAGGGGTTCGTAGTGTGTCACGCTGTGCTCGCAGGCTCTCGATCAGAAGTCGCTCCCGAGCCTCTTCACTACTGGGATCACTCATTTGGTTCCTAAAGATCGGGATACCACAGACCCGAGCAAATACCGCCCCATCACGTGTCTACCCACCATATATAAGACACTGACATCCATTTTGAGCGCGAGAATCACTCGTCACCTGGAGCTAAATCAGGTGATGTCACGCGCTCAAAATGGATGCCGGGGCGGTGGTCGTGGAACCAAGGAACCACTCCTCATTGACGCGGTCATTGGCAAATTAGTGAAACGCAACCGTCGGAAATTCTCCGCCGCCTGGATAGACTACAGAAAGGCATTCGACTCGGTGCCCCATACATGGCTAAAGAGAGTCCTCCAGCTGTACAAAATTGACTGTACAGTTGGAGACTTCCTCGAGCAGTGTATGGGGCAATGGAGTACGATCCTTTGGTATCTGGGCGAGCGGATGATGGCTGCGGAGAACCACATAAGGATAAGAAGGGGTATCTTCCAGGGCGATTGTCTGAGTCCAATCTGGTTTTGCCTATCCCTGAACCCTCTCAGTACTTTACTGGAGGGCTCCGGGAGGGGATTTCAGCTTCGGAAAGGAGGTACAAAAGTGACCCACATTTTCTATATGGATGACCTCAAGTTATTCGTCTCCAGTCGCTCCCATCTTATGGAATTGCTAAACATCACTTGTGAATTTAGCAGTTCTATTAGAATGGAGTTGGGAACGGATAAGTGTGCGGTCCTCCACGTTGAAAGGGGAAGGGTTGGTAACTCTGAGGGCATAGACTTATCTATGCCCGTCAACTTAAGGACCCTTTCCGAGGCTGAAACATACCGATACCTGGGTATGTCACAGAACATCGGTATCGATGAGGCTGGTATGAAACAGTCAGTTTGCGACGTGTTTTATGCACGCTTGACCAAAGTGCTTAACAGCCTTTTGTCCGGTGTGAATAAGACACACGCATATAACGGTTGGGTCATGCCTGTCCTCATGTCATCACCGTTATTTGGCATACTCAGGTGGACCCAGACTGAACTTAACGCCCTGGATAGAAAAGTCCGCACTACCATGACGTCCCATAGGACGCATCATCCGAGATCGTCGGTAATGAGGCCGTACTTGCCGCGAAAGCATGGTGGACGTGGTTTTCTGAGCGCGCTCACCATGCATAATCGCGAAGTGTGCAGCCTCCGTGATTACTTCCTGGCGAGATCGGATGATCCATTCTATAATGACGTCATTTCTAGTGATAAAGGGCTTACCTCTCTATCCTTAGCCAACGAGCAATTGCAGAACCCAGCAGTGCTTAGCATTTCCGACCGGGAGACCGTATGGAAGGAGAAGGAGCTCCACGGGAGGTTCTACAAGGCTCTACATGAGCCTTTCGTAGACACAGTAGCCTCCCTCCACTGGCTACGCTTTGGTGATCTCTTCGGGGAAACCGAGGGTTTTGTCTGTGCAATACAGGATCAGGTTATTAAGACCAACAACTATCGGAGATACATCCTAAAGCATGGCACCGTGGACATCTGTCGAGCTTGACGCCATCCCGGTGAGTCACTTAGGCATGTCATCTCCGGTTATTCGGCGCTTTCTAACTCTGAGTACTTGCACAGGCACAACCTCGTAGCCAGAATTCTTCACCAGGAGCTCGCTCTGAAATACGGTCTCTGGATCGGAAATTGCCGTATTACAAGTACTTGCCGGAAGCCGTGCTCGAAAATGATCGCGCCAGGCTCTATTGGGACCGGGCCATCATCACAGACAGGACTATTCTTGCGAATAAGCCTGATATTGTGCCGATGGACCGGGCACAGTCAAGGATATTTTTGGTCGACATTACCATTCCGTATGACGAGAACCTCGTGAAAGCCGTAACAGACAAGCAAACAAAATTTCTGGACCTGGCTCACGAGGTGACCGACATGTGGGGTGGTCTGCCGACCGAAATTATTCCTGTAGTCGTCTCTGCAAACGGGCTAATCCCAGTCAGCCTCTCGGGTCATCTGAGGCGACTGGGACTACGTGGCGGACCGCTCCGGGCTCAAATGCAGAAGGCGGTGCTCCTCGATACCGCCCGCATCGTCCGCCGGTTTCTTTCCCTTTCCCCCTTACTCTCGGCCGTTTGGTCTCCCCTGCCGAGGGCCTCCATCTGGTTGGGCTTTTATTTATTTATGTACTTATTTTTATATTTATTTTGTATTGATATTTATGTATATTTATCTTTTCATTTTCATTTATAATTATATATTTATAGAACCCAACCAGATGAGAAAACTATATAGATACCCCACAATAATATATATATATATATATATATATATATATATATATATATATATATATATATATATATATTATATTATAATATCATATTAGAGGAGATAGAATTTGATTTTTTTTTAAATATATATATCGAATAAATAATCATTTGAACAGAAATTAAACAAATAAGTATAATAATCAAACATTATATTTATTTTACACTATTTACTTTTACACATTTAATTTTATCGAATAATTATTATTTTTAACAGCAAACAAGAATTAATTATTTTTTTTTTTACTTTTATGTTTATTTCTTTAGAGTTGAATTTTAAAATAACGATTTTAACAACCTGGCGCCTAGTAAGCGCTCACGGGGTACCGAAGTTGCCACGATAGGCAAATAGATCTTAGCTAGGCTAAGAAGCCCGGGTTACAACCCTTTCATGCCATCTCACATCTCCAACTCATCTCCCTTTATAGGAGTGACAGGTGCTCACATGAATATATGTAACTCTTTTTTCGGGATTATGTTATTTCTGCTAAATGAACCTTCTTACTTTAAAAGTTTAGACGTTATCAACTTCGACATTTTTTACTAATATTTATTTTCGGCGTTATAAAAATCGTGTTAATCATCGTTCGTAAGTTTTAACATACGGAATTTTATTCCTTAGAATTGTTGGTTATTTCGAAACATTTGACAGTAAGTCAAAACATCGTTCATAATAATGAAGAACTATGTTTATGAACACAGAAACAACCACCAAGCGTAGAGTGTTGGGCATTTGCTCAAGTAAGTAACGTGTGTTATTTCAACTATAGAATGAGATTTTGTAATTAAGAATTCTAACCTTAAGTAATGACTTAACTAAGAAATTACTTGGCAAAAAGTAAGAAACCTTTATAAATACGGGTATTTGCTTCTTGTCAAATTTCATGATTTTTATGATTTCATATTTTTTGTTAGTATCAAAATATAAGACATACTTAAATGGCCGTGTCTTTTAATTGCGTTGATTTAAAAGCTTGAATTTTTTAAACCTTCAAAAGATTACAGACAGAGTAAATAATAGCTAGAGACCTTATTATTTCAAATGTATTCTTGGCAGACCGACAGAATAACGAACGGACCGGACAGGCAACAGTGATCCTATAAGGTATAGGGTTCAGTTTTTTTCTTTTGAGGTGCGGTACCTAAAAATACTATGTATTTGAGTAATACGATACATTATCTAAATGTTTTCTATTTTAGACAATGTTTCAATGAAATATATAACTTAAATTTTAATAGAAATGATTTGATAGGTGTATCTTAAAATAGACAGGATTTATTTTGAACAATTTTAAATGTAGCTGTACATATCAACATTAAATTTTGCAAAAAAAAAAGTGCAAAAAGAACGTCGTGACGTGAGTAATCTGATATTTTAAATATTTACATGCGCTTGTGAGGCGACATCGCTTCTTACATCATCGTCAAATTTAAACGATAATATTACTGCAGTATTATTATCATAATATTTGGTATATCGATCTTTCGCCGTAGCATCGTCTTTTTTATTGCGCCATCATTATTAATTTTTAAACAACGGATAAACTAGGTTCTATTTACAATACAGATATATAAAAGAAGGTGTGTTTTATTGTTTTAAAAGTTTTCATCTACGTAATGTCACTTATAGTATAGGGACTTGAACCATACATAATGTACTTGTTACTTGTAATAACAATGAGATATGGTACTTTCGCTAGACAATATTTTCGCAAACATAGTTTTTTTATGTTAATGTAACATTATACTTTATTTGAGCATAGCAAATTATAGAGTATTTATAAACATCTTGGTATCAAATGCTTAAAACTTACAACATAAGTTAACAAATTAACACAGCGGATGCACTAAATGCGGCATTTGCATTAGCGAAGAACAACCTCGCTGGGCTCGGGTTCGTTGATCGCTTGTAGTAGGTTGCCTACGTTTAATGAATAAACAATACAGGCGAACGCTTGCACAATTATAACTCTACGTTCATGTGTAATATCAATAATATCGTTTGATTTCGTATCTCGTCGCAGCCGGCCGTGCGCCTACGTGCGCCCGCGCGCGTTGTGTTCACAGCTATCTATTTAAGTATATAAATTAAGTATAAACGTATCATTGAAGCTAACTAATCGCAGATAACTGACAGTCTACTTCTTGTTCAATCGTTCGTCGCATTCACGATTTCATTTAATATGCAATGTTACTTACGTATCTGCATAGATATAAGTTCTTATCTCTTTACCCTTTAACGTTTAGATCGTTCTTTGTGTTAAAATGATATGATAAGTAGGTAAGGACATATTATAACATTTAATGTAAATTAAATAATCAGAACTGCATTGCAAACTCATATATCATACATAGTAGTTTCATACTTTAAAATCCTTACTACGGATATAACCAAAAACTTATACTACAATATACAACACATAAAGTTAACTAGATTTTTGAGAAGTTTATTATAAATAAAATAGCGATACATATAAGCGGAGACAAAATAAGCGTTTTATGATTAAACTTTAAAAAAAAAGTAAGGTACGTGAGTGTAAAATGGTCACCTTAAGCTTTGCAGCTCCACAAAACCAGAACTAGGACGAAGACAGAGATAATTAAATACAATATCGTATACTATAAATAATATACTTATTTAGAAAAAATACCAAACAGGCTTTGACAATAATTAGGAACACTTCGAAAAATCAACTCAAAAAACTAACTACACCACCTTTGATTATGTACCACACAAATACTAAAGTCGATAAAATAATGGCGTCGATAAATCAGCGGCCTTTTGACCCTTTATTATTTGATTACCACCACCATCACCTATGCAAACAAAGCTGTAGTTTTTAAAATCATAAGAAAGTGACCATATTAACCGGATGACCATATTACTCTCACATACTATAGTGCTTTTAAAGTCGGTGCAAGACATAATGTATATTAACAAAGAAATTAAATTGTATAGTCTAGCAAATTGTAAAAGTTAGCTCTATATCAATTTAGACAACTCTTCAGTCAAGTTTGCTGACGAAGCCACTGTATGGTTTGTACGAGATCTGAAAAAAAATTCAAACGGTAAGCGCTGTGCTTTGCTACAAGAGCATTCTCATGTCCTTATCATTATCGCCGTTGTATAGCCTCCAGCTATCCTTAAGCTTTTTTATACTCGATCCCTAACCGGGGAGATAAAACTGCGCATAAAAGACGCTACATTTTATTGTAATTATGAGCGCTATTTTAGTTTCACAATGAAGCTTTAGAAGAAGATTAGAGAGAGATTACTCCGGTTATTTTATTTGGAGTTCGCAATTAGAGTTCGCGCGTTTTTAGTTGCCATTTGTCAATTAAAATTTACTTGGTAATTTACTTGTTAATTTTTATTTTTATTTCTATGGTGTAATTACTCTATGTGTTGGTGTATCTATCAAGCTAGAAAATTATCTTAATAAGCAAAAATCACTATAAAAAAAGCATCTTCAATGCTCAATTGAAGCTTGTCTCATAAATGATTGATATTAGCCCAGTACATGTAAATAAGAAGGGTATCCAGTGCTTCATATCGTCCTGTGGGTTTAAACTAACAAATAACAAGTGAATGTGATAAAAATTGGTGTCGTCAACCCGCAGTATCCTCCCAATAAGCCTGTGATGGTGACGCATATAATATGGTGGAAATTAAAATGGTGATGGCAATATGGTGAAAATTAAAATGACAGATGATTGGCTTATCCCAGCATGTGTGCGTAGGTATATGGAAGGGTTCAATCTCCTCTCTGTGACAGCTTGTCTTAAAATATGCTATCGTTTACGCAAAGTTGTAGGCCCAATAATCTTGTGATAATATCTATATGATGGATGCTAAGTAGCGTGTTCACACAGTTATTTGTTCATCGTATAGATAATTAACTACCTATCTATTTATCAAGATTAAACTGTAAAAAATGTAAACGTAAAAGGGATACATTGCTAAGTTGTATATGTAGATACCTACTGCATTGTTGTTCCTTAGATGTAAAATGTAAAATATAATGACTCTTATATTAGTAATGGAAAAATCTACGCGGCAGTATGTTAATTATAATATAATATATATAGATAATTAATTATGTTACATTTACATGCCACTGTAGGTATATGATTCAGAAACCTAGACATAATTATAATTATAAATTGCATAGACTTTTTTATGTTATGTGTATCAAAATGGTCGCCACGGAACTCACCGAGCCTAACAAAGCTTCTGCAAATTTGTTTTAAGCATTATATTAAACTAGCTTGCCAGGCAGACGTTCTTCTGCCCTTTTCGACGACCTTTTGTCATGTTCTATTAAAAATCCTTAAATTAGCAAAAAAAAATGTGGGTCACTCATGGGCAGAAAAACTATCCTAAATTTGAGTAAAGTAGGCATCTTTGACCTTGTCACTTCGCAGGGTCACAGGCTCAAGGGCAAAGGGCAAAGTAATTGTTAAAAAAATTCAAACGTTTGATTTAAAATTTTTGTTTTTTTTTTTGTAAAATATCAGTGCCATAGGCTTCTACTCCGTTCACATGTTACATCCTATTTTTTCCAGACGGTAAAGAAGGTCACCAGTATAATATGGTATTATCCGCAAACTTTGTCTAACCAACCCATTCGTGCTGCAACAGAGCTTTACCCAGCCCAGTATGACTATTCAATTTAATATAATGCTTAAAACAAATTTACAGAAGCTTTGTGTAATCAAATTTTATTTGGAAGAACGGAAAAATTCTCAAATTTAAGTGATATTATTTATACTTAGCTATAAATGTAAGCATAATATGCTATAGGCTACAGCATCCATTTACTATCAGGTTAACTAGTATACTGGTGTGAAAAATCTACTGCTAAACATAGGCCCCAAACATTGCTTAGCAGGGAGGATATTTGCCATAGTTGCCACGCTTGGAGGTGGGTTGGTAACCACAGTTTTTAGTTGCATTTATTAGTTAGATACCCATAGACTACATATAATATAGAATATAGAATATTCCAGAATATGGTGTAGTAGATATTCTTGCACCTACACTACACCGTTAATTTAATTTCAATCTTGTTTCAATAAAAAAATATCTTAACTCGACTAAAATTGTTGACTCTACACAAAAAAAAAGGTTAATTTTATTGCCGTAAAGTATATTAACGGTAAAAATAATAACAACCTTACATACTTCTCACCGGGTTACAGTCCCTCTCTCATATCTTGATGAAGGAAACTAGTATGCCACCTTATGTATTCCTACATATCTTCTAGATATTTTTATTTCTCATAATATACAACAAGCCGTAGTAACTGCAGAGCTGAGTGATAGCGGCGAAATTCGAGCACAATCGGCGGCGTTAAAATTATTAGTTGATTTTTTTTTAAATATTAGTTAATAATTTCAACGTTCATTAATAATTTTAAAGTATTTACCGATGAAAGAAAACAATGTGAGGAAACGGAGACTTTTTACTGGAATCGAGGCATTTCATCTTAGTCCTCAGGAGTGACAACGCATTTTCATTTTGATCCTTAATTGAGGATAAACGTGGATGTCTATGGGTCACAGCATCCACTTACCATCAGGTGGACTGTGTGCCCGTTTGTCACCTAATGCTATAAAAAAACGTGAATGTACAGAAGTGTTACTATGATATGATATTTATATGTATGATATTATGGTAAACATTGAGGGTTTATATTATCTTCTTAATTCCTTAGTTTGATTCTAAAAGATACAGAACTTAGGGCCTTGTTGTCTTGTTCGCAGTTACTGGTTTGTATTATATTAAGCAATAATTAGCAATTGATCTCCAACCTACTTGGATCTTACGAGATCCACGGCTTTTTAATTACTATTATTTATGGTCCGATCTACGCAGAATGAACTTGCTGTGTCTTGAAGTCTTGCAGTGGTATGCTTGAGTTTAGTTTTAATCATATTAATTACAAAATATCAAGCAGGCGGTAGTACCCAGTCCTCTTCTCTTTCGAATCGAAAATCGATGTTCTTTCGCTAAGATTTGTAATGTAATGGTGGGGGCCTTCTAGGATATGGTCATAAACTGCAGACTTCGTTCGTTCGAACATTCCGGGAAGTTTGCAGATTGTGATCATATCATAGATGGCCGCCAACATTACATCAGATTTGATATACCACAAATCCTCGCGAAAGAACTTCCATTCCTACCAAGTATGATACGTGAGTCTATTGAAATAATAAAAGACATCCTAATTTAGTGAGAGATTTTCTTTTTGTTATTAGAATGAGAATGGTAAGTAGCGTGTTTGAATAATGTCCCTTATGACAACCACGTTGTTAAATTTCCTGGCTACAATGATTTTGAATTCGAAACCTGTCCAAAACTATAGGGAATGCAAAAAACTATTTTTTGAAGTCTTCAAGTATGTATCGACATTATCGTATAAGAGATACATTTGGTACGGGTCGGTCTAGTAGTATCTAGTTTTTGATCGAAGAGTGCGTCCGAGTAAGTTCTTCTGTGTTTGCTCGTAGATTTGTGGCATTATAATAATTTCTCGTGCGTGGTTGATTTCCAAACCATCTAATAAATCGCATCATCATTATTAAAACACTATCAAAGAAAACTAGTTTTTGTATTAAAAAATAGTCTTTTGTACGGAACCTACAATAGAATACTTTTTTATACAAAATGTACTTTAAAAATTGTTGAATGATCCTAATTCTAAGACGGGACTTTTTATTACATTGTGTTTGTTTAGTGTGTATTAATTATTATATGTATTGTATTAGCAAATAAATATCAACTACTTCAAATTCTAACCTTATTATTATTTATAGTCAAGAATTCACAGCTGAGAGACCCAGAGGCTACCTCAAAATATGTTCCCGATTGGTCTGAAGCCACCAGCATACATTAACCTCTTACATTTAAAATAATAAATAATAATATTTTATTTACTAACATATAAAATTATTTTACGTTTTATTTTAAATATCATAAGTAAATATACAAATAATAATGTTTATTATACTGTAAATAAACCATAGTAATTTTTATTCACTGCTTGACTATAATCGTCTATAAAAAATATTTATAATTATAATTTGGCCAGCGTATATTGACTGTGGATTCGATTTTTTAAATATCATAACAAATTGATGACATAAAAATTCTCGGACAAAGTAGTTTGGTTTGCGAAAAATAAATTATTTCCACACAAGAATAAAGCTATAAAGCCAGTTGTGGTGGACAGGTTGATCCGGCCAACGGTATTGTGCAATAGACAGGTACGCGGGCGGTGCCCGGTGGCGCCTAGCCAGCGGACCATGGCCGTTTATTTGTGACTCTTGGTCTTGCGTTTACCATTACCACACGTAAATAAATATTAATATAGACAAAGAAATGATCATCGCTATCATTACGCATGACGCGTTATATAAAGTGAGCATTTCGTTGGTTGTTAAATCTAGTATTGTAGGTTAATACTTTGTTACGTGTTCAAGTTGGACTTATTTAATCATTCATGTCAACTTGTTTTTAATGATTTTAGCCGACTTCAAAAAAGGAGGAGATTCTCAATTCCACTACTTGTTTTTTACATGTTTTTTCTACGGAACGATTCTGATGATTTATTTTCTTGAATATCTTGCTATGTCAGGGTAGTTACATATATGTGAAGAAAAAAATTCTACCTCTATAACGGGAGGGGTAGCAATATAAAGGTGAAGATTTTAAAGTAGGTAGCCATTTAGATGAAATTCCTTAGTACATTCAAAAAAATCAAGTAAAAATAAAACTTAATTAGAACTAAAAGCCGACTTTTTTCTTTTGATTTATTTTTGTATTTAGGTAAATTGATCGAAAAATTGACGTCAAAAAAGTTAATTTTCGTTTCACGCCTATAAAACAAAATTTTGCATGAAAAACCATATATATTACATCAGGTAGGTTACCAACATATCTTTGGCACAGTTTATCAAGATAAATATACTTAGGTACTTAACGAAAACAACCTTCGCATTCCGTTCAATTTAATCTAATCAAAATTACGTTTTGAGTGCAGCGCACCCCGTGATCATTTACGCGAATTTCATGTTCCGATACCTGCAGATTGAGTTGTTGACATTGTGAAGTACTGCGTCACCGGGACCCCACGCCACCGCTCAGGCGGATGTAGATAACATTACGCTACGTTGACATCACTCAAATACCTAGATCCACAGTCGAAACTGGACAGATCGCACGTAATACTCGAGATAACGTGGGAAAATTCCGATTTGTGTAATTGCGAAACAGCCCGAAAGCGATATTGCATTAATAAATTAATATGTAATTACCGGTCCTCCTTACTAATGTTATAAGAGTGTTGTTGGTTGTTGCCCTACATTAGACTAATGATTATATTATTAATGTATTTGGTTATTAGGTCGACCCTAATTAAAATGTTAATATTCATAACTAGGTATTTACCCATTTTATATAGTAATTTTCAGAGTATTGAGAGAGACTGAGAGAATTTTTTTTTATTGCAAGACATTTTTAGTTATTTACTTTTTTCTAGCGCTCTGATTGATATAATACAATATAATATGGTATAGCTATCGTACGCTACGTACGTGGTTAACGAAGTCGGTAGGCGATTTTCACGTGGCTATGGGTCAGGCGGCGTGGTCGTCGGTGAGAGGAAACCTGTTTGTCGGACGCCGCGCCTCGCCCGTGGGCGTCCGCCGCACCTAGCTGACGCGGAACGCGCTACCCGGCGCAGCGTCCCATCTGTATTCAATTCTCGAAAGCTGGATTTTAACGTTGGCCATGAATCATCATTCATCAATGTGAATCTTTAACATTATAACATATTTATAAAATCTACTTTTCAACTTATAAAACGGTATTCAAATTTCTCGACTGATTTGTAATCAAACACAACTTTAACAAATTTTATTTTATATTATAATCAGAGCTAATTTCGTCAATACGTCAAAAAACGTCGTTTATTTTAAATATAATAGGTAACTACTATTTAATTGTTGTTTTGTACTTGTATTGCATTTGGAAATTTTATACATATAGGTTATGTATGCCCTTAGAATTCAATAAAGATTTAACTTAAACGAATTAACCTATTCAGTAGTTAATTCGTTCAAGGGATTTAATAAGCAAATCAAGTGCTTTTGTTTAAACAATTGTTCATCGGATCTCACTTCATAATGAGTAGGTGGGAAGAAATCCTTAATGCCGACGAAACAGGTTGGGAATTTATTTATATCTTAGGTAGGTCCATTCGAACCCCGAACAAAAAATAAGGTGCCAATAAAAGGACGGAAACCCATTGTTTGGTGTCATTCTGGTATTAGGAATTTTAAGGGAAAAAAATTGAGGGACTTTTCTATAGAATTGGACGGCAAGGAATACAATGGGCCCTTTTGTGTGCGCAGGCGCCGAACGGTCTGGCGGAGAACGCGGGCGCCCGAGGCCGCCGCCACTGCGTCTGGCGCACGATTTACCGTCGAACATTTTTTCGTGTGTTCATTTTCTACTTAACTCTACCAACTCTACATTTTGCTCGTCTGTTTACATTACGGATCAAGGTTGTATTAGGCGTTTGCGGGATCGTATTTGCCGTGCATGGTCACGTATTTCTGTGATACCAATATGGCGGGTACGGCGTTCTCTTGCATCTCATCTACATACAATGCGGCGCGTGGACTCCGCCGGCGCCCGCTGCGCTCACGTCTTTTAAAGACCGCCGTCGATTACAAAATTAATCCCGAACAAACAACAGCTACTGTTTTATAATGAACAAGCGACAGTTTATATATACATATGAAGTACCACTGATTGGCAATAGATCGACAAGATCTCTAAAACTATACAGACTTGAAATTTAGTATAGTTACTTATTTCGCAATGTAGACGCTCGCTAAGAACGGATTTTACGATAGTCCCATAAAAAATTTACAGGTTCCGCAACAAAATATCGTGCGCCCAGCAAAGCGAGTGGTTATCAGCTAGTGATATAATTATACTCTTTCCTTGTCCTAGACATTCTTAACAATTGTAGTACGCCGTATTCCATGCCAGCATCACAATTTATCCAAGCTTGCTAAAAAAAATTTAAGGAGCAGTATATATGGCAACACTGTATCAACCCGACCGTCAATGCAACTTCATTACGTCTTTTTGTGCCAGCCGTCACGGTGTGTTTTTATTGTAAAATTAACTAATAAAAATTAAATTTTGTTGTAAAAATTAAATATGTTTAGTATAAAATCAAATGTGTTGTATCCAAAAACTACTACAAATAAATTTATTACGTATCAGCATGGTAATAATTGGATTATGTACTTGGGAAAGGAAGATATTCAAAATGGAGCCAACCGATCAAAGGTAAACAAAAACCCTATTGTTCGAGGTAGGTGCACGTGTACAAAAAATAAATAAAATTAAAACACTTATTAAATAATAAAATCAGATTCACTATGTATCGAAGCGTTTATTAACAAGTATGGTAAATTATCGAACAAATTCACTATTAGGTTTAATAACATAACCTCGTCACTCATTTAATATGAAATAGTAAATATTTACTTCTAACCTATAAATGTGGATTGAGATATCATATGTGTAGAGATATACGTTGAGAAATTTTAAGTGATACATATTAATGTTTTTCTTACTTTCGTGTTCAATTCGTCTTTGGGTATTTAATTGGGCAGTCGCCATTATCAGTCATTGGGCAAAATTATTCTCGCTTTTTTTAGTATTGGAAAAAATGGAAAAGGATAATACTGAGGAGATAGGGTTGGCTTAAAACTGCTGGGAAAAATATCTAACATGAGTTATATAGATGCTATTTACAGACTGTTAGAACTGTCACTAATAAAATAAGAAAGAAAAATACTCAGGCTGAAATGCCATCAACATCTTCATCATCATCATCATTACAGCCATTCACAAGTCCACTGCTGAACATAGGCCTCCCCCAAGTAATGCCACAAAGCACGGTCCTGAGCCACCTGCATCCATCGACTTCCTGCATGTATTACCAGGTCGTCACTCCATCTAGTGGGGGGTCGCCCTACACTACGCCTACCGGTACGAAGCTGCCACTCGAGAACCTTTCTTCCCCATCGGTTATCGGTTCTTCGAGCTATATGGCCGGCCCATTGCCACTTCAGCTTACTAATCCGTTGGGCTATGTCGGTCACTCTGGTTTCACTGCGGATATCCTCATTTCTGAGTCTATCACGCAGAGAAACTCCGAGCATAGCCCTCTCCATAGCTCGCTGAGCGACCTTGAGCGTCCTCATACGGCCAGCGGTGAAAGGACCACGTCTCAGATCCGTAAGTCATCACTGGCAACACGCACTGGTTGTACACTTTAGTTTTCAGAGATTGAGGTATACCTGATGAGAAGATTTGTCGTAATTTCCCGAACGCTGCCCAGCCGAGTCGAATCCGTCGATTGACCTCTCGGTCGAAGTTGGACTTACCTAGTCGGACTATTTGTCCCAGGTAAACGTACTCGTCAACAACTTCGAGCATAGTGCTCCCAACAATTACCGGCATAGGTGTGACATGGACATTAAACATGATCTTTGTGGGGGGGTTCGCTCCGGCTTGTGCGGAGGGGGGGGGGTGCTCGCGATTTTTTCTTCTTTGTAAAGTTTTTTTTCCTTCCTTTGGTTTTTTTCCCCCGTTCCTTTCATATTTTTATATATTATGAGGGCTGATGGCTGCCGATTTTAAAAAATAATATATTCTTCTATGCCTCGGGCAGGGGGGGGGTTTTTTGTTTGTTTTGCGTGTTGTGGTCTGTGTACTGAAGCCTTTTCGGAAACCGGCTTGTTCTGGAGGTCGGGAGTTAAAGGGAAGGGAAATCGGTCTGTAGTTCTTCAAGAGAGCGTTGTCGCCTTTCTTAAAGAACAAGACCACCGCGCTTCTGCTCCACGCCTCCGGAGTAATGCCACCATGGAGGACGGAATTGAAGAGCTTCTGAAGGATTTCAAGTACCGGTGTTCCACCCGCTTTCAGAAGCTCCGCTGTAATTCCATCCTCGCCCGGGGCCTTGCCGTTTTTAAGGTGGTGGAGAGCCATTCTAATCTCGCTCAGACTGACGTCCGGGATATCATCGGAATAGTGTCGGATAAGACTTGCTCTTGGATCGTTACTCACACTTGCGTGTGGCCCCAACGATGATGTGTACAGCTGCCCATAGAACCTCTCAATCTCACTCAGAATCTCAGGTGTCCCGGAAACGATGTTGCCACACTCAGTCTTCAGCCTTGACAGTTGGCTCCTTCTGACAGACAGATCTCTGGCAAAGACTTTGGAGCCCTGGTTCCGCTCGATCGCTTCTTTAATACGAGCAGTATTAAAGTTGCATAAGTCTCGCCGCATGCATTTGGAGATCTGTCTGTTCAGCTGCCTGTATGCTGTCAAATCTGTTGACGATTGCAGCCTCATCTCCCGTCTAACAGCCATGAGATTAAGAGTGTGATCGGAGAGTTTTTGTGTTCTTCTGCGGCGGGTCTTGCAGAACTTAGCTCCGACCGCATGGACAGTTTCCACGAGCTTGTCATTCATATCGTCCACTGCATTGCAATCCTCTAGGCACTGAAAGCGGTTTTGTAACTCGAGCTGAAAGGTTTCGGGATTCTGGATTAGAGCACGAGGGGGACGGAGCGTTGACTTCATTAGACGAGACCTCTCCAACTTAACGTTTAGGTTCAGTGTGCCTCTAACCATTCGGTGATCGCTGCCAGTTTTCACCCTTGCGATCACTGAGACATCACTGAACAGTTGGCGTCTGGTCGTCATAATGAAGTCAATCTCATTTTTTGTCGAACCGTCGGGGCTCGACCAGGTCCACTTCCTGTGGGGCCGCTTCTGGAAGAAAGAGTTCATCATAAAGAGTCCCTCTTTCTCCATAAAGTCGGCCAGCTGCTGGCCCCTTCGGTTCCGTTGCCCTACTCCAAATTTCCCCACCTTCAGCTCACCGCTTTCTCTTGTGCCCAGTTTTGCGTTGAAGTCTCCCATCAACACCGTGTAGTGGGTTTTGGAGGAATGCATGGCTCTGGAAATATCCTCATACATTTCCTCCACCTCCTAATCGGGATGTGCCGAGGTTGGTGCGTAAACCTGTATGACCTTCAGCGAATACCGTTTGGTGATTCTGAGTATCAGGTACGCGACCCTCGTCGACACACTCCCAATATTTACAACGTTGTTGACGAGAGACTTGTGGACGATAAATCCGACACCTCCTTGGGACAGATGATCGTCCTCCCGGTGGTAGAACAAGTTGCCGGTCTCGAGGATTGCCGTATCCTCCCCCTCTCTTCGGACCTCGGATAATCCAATAATATGCCAGCGCAACTTGTCTACCTCTTCTTCCAGCTCCAGTATCTTCTCGTCAGTCCTCAGGGTGCGTGCGTTATATGTTGCCAGGTCGAGTCGTCGTAGATGGCAATCGAACCTCCACCGGAGTTTCTTAGCACCCCCCTGCCCCGCCGTTACCATGGTCGCCACCGTATCCAGGAATAGCGGGGCCGCCGGGGACTGTGGGCCGTTTTTTTGCGTCGTTATTTATGGGGGGATATTTGCCATAGTTGCCACGCTTGGCGAGCGGGTTGGCAACCGCAGTTTTTTATTATAACACAGTTGTTATCAGGAAGATGCTGCTGCCCATCTCCTGCCTGTCCCCCTCTGTCGCCTCTTACGACACCCACGGGAAGATATGGGGTAGTGGATATTCTCAACCGCCACTACACGGCAACATCTTGTTGGACAGGATTTTCTGGTAGACATTATGCGGTGCAGAGGCAGAAGCAATTACTGTAGACTTAAAATTGTTGGGAACAATATCTAGCATAAGTTATTTAAAATGCTATGTACAGACCATTAGAGCTATCATTTATGAGGATAGACATGGTTAACTATTCAGACCTTAGCGCTATCACTTAGAAGGACAGGTCTTGAATTGACATAAAGATGCTACCATTAGTGGAAAGACATTAAGATGGGCTAGGACTCAGAAGAGATCACTGCAGGCTTTATACCATTAGAGCTAGCACTTGACGTTAGACATGGTTAACTGTAGAGCTATCATGTAGAGGTTAGACAGGTTTGAATTGATAAATAAAGCAATACCACTTGAAGGAAGACATTAAGATGGGCTACGACTCGGAAGAAATCACTGCAGGCCTTAAAGTTCTTAATTTTTAAGTCCTTAATGCCTGAAATAAAACTATTTTATTGTATTTAAACCGTTAGAGCTATCACATAGAGAATAGACATGGTTAACTATTCAAACCTTAGAGCTATCACTTTGAGGTTAGACAGGTTTTGAATTAACATTAAAGCGCTGTCACTATAAAGTAAAATATTGTGCGGTACTGAGATTTAGAACAATCAAATAAAGATAATTAATGGTATAATTTTTATTACAAAAGGGAATGAATATAACATAATGAAAAAGTTGTTACAAATTATAGATGTAAAAGTACCAGAAATTCCCATAGGGGTTCGGCAAAGAAGTCCAAAAATTGTCAACATAAGAGAACCTCCACGTGATCACCAGACATCAGGGTAGCAAAATATATACTAATTACCAACATACCAATAATTTAAAAATTGGGGCAGCAGGGGGTGTAGGCCTATGTTCAGCTGTGGGCTTTTATAGGCTGCAATGGATGGATGTATAATATGACATGAAAGTAAGAAAAAATGTTGTGATATGATAACTGTTTTACCTTGATATTGAATATCAAAAGGTTACAAGTTTAAATAGGCTTAAAATATAAGTAAGCAGAAAGTAAGTAAAAAATAAGCATTTTAGGCTGTTTAGAAAAATATGAAAGATTGAATGAAACACATTATTTTAATTATATCCCTTGCGATATATTTGGCTCCACATGGTGTTGATGAAACCAGATTTGACATATGCTAAACAAAAATAGTATTGTAACCATAACATTGAATTACAATAAAAATGTTAAATTATTAAAAGAGTAATAAAAAGAACAGATAGTCTGTAAATTTTTCATGACTTACATTTTATTGTAAATTTTAAAAAAATTACAAAATATAATTACAAAAGTCTCAGTAAAAGAAGGTAAACAATTATTGTTATTGATATAATAAAACTATTAAAGAGTAAGTTATTGAAGTCATGCTTCTATAGAGAAATTTGTGATGATAGGAATTTTATATAATTTATAACTTTTTCAGTTATAGTTCTTCTACAGGGCCGCTTCTGGTGCAATAAAGCTGGCCTTATGTGTATAAGGAAATGGTATAAAATAAAGATAATTTATTTTATGTTATTAATTTAAATTTACGATATACTAACAATATGTTCAACATTTTTATAGAATAAGGGAAATTGAAAATTGTCCATTAATTGGTATTATAAATTCGCAACCCTGTCTTCAAACATCTACAATTGTTAAGAATGTCTAGGACAAGGAGAGAGTATAATTAAATGGTTAAACGAAAAGTTCAACCACAATTATACGAAGCTCCTTGTCCTAGACGGTACTCCCGGCCCAACCCTCCCTGGGTTTGGGTTGCTCACCTAATTCCTTGCTTTAAACATAATGAAGTTGCATTGACGGACGGGTTGATACAGTGTTGCCATATATACTGCTCCTTAATTTTTTTTAGCAAGCTTGGATAAATTGTGATGCTGTCATGGAATACGGCGTACTACAATTGTTAAGAATGTCGAGGACAAGGAGCTTCGTATAATTATGGTTGAACTTCACTTAAAGTAAGTTCGTTTAACCATTTAATAAATGCAGATTATTTTGTATGTTCGGGGTTCGGGTCGGACACAATAAAACATTTATAATATATGTAGTTTTATCTTACTTAATTATTAGAGTCAGCTAGGAAAACATCACATTGCTTACAAATGAGGAATGAAATTCTTATACAAATGTAGCTAAACAATAAGGCATTATGGGTAATTCTTGCGTTATTAATCGTAATATACCTAGGTTCCTATCTACATTACATTCCTCTAGCATCGGTGCAGTCACAGTTCTAAGGTACTTATTAGTCACACATCACGCCACATCGCCAGTGAACGTAAGCAACTACATATAATGTTACATAATATAAAATATAACGTGTACGACGATGACGAAGCAAACAACTCTGCATTCCACGTGGTTCCCGACTTCCTTTGATAAGGACATGAATGTTGTTTCTTGCTGTATAAATGGAATAACGTAATGTTTTACGAATTTTTTGTTGTAGATACCTCACTGTATAGTAATTTTAACTAGAGGCCTCCATTTATTAATAAGAGGCTAAGAACAAAGAAAAAATCAGCCACGCTCCACCAATGTGATGCCGTGATGACGAATTTGACGTATTCTCAAAATATAGTACCCAAGTTGCAAGTTTTTTAAACATGCATCTTATTTGTATGTTTTCATATTGGGGTAATCTAAACCAGACTCGCAAACACGTGACACATTTTTGAATTTTTCACAAATGTTGGCTCCATCTGGTACCTCAGCAGTAGAGTTAGCAGCCAGGTTAACTTTTGACCCAAATACGCCGATTGTTTGCGAATAGTTACGGAGTTTTATTAAGTTTTAATAGAGTTCTTAGAAGCTGGGTTTATTCCTCGCTATTTAAGATATGTTGAGTTTTAAATTGCATCTTACGAAATGGATAAACTCATTTGCTCATTTCACCTTTAAGCTATGCCTATAAAACTGTTTTCGTGGATTAGAGGGTCAAATCGAAAAATTAAATAACAATTAATAACACCTACATTACTTAAGTACCTACGCACCAATAAATCGTAGTCATAGATTATTAAAATTATAATATTAATCTATGACTACGATTTTAGTTAGAGAATAACTTCTACGTGATAGAGCCATGCTGCAGCTATATTATGGTTGCAGCACGAATAGATCGGCTGGACCGGGGAAGGACCACGCTCTCACAGAATACCAACGTAAAATAGCGGCTCAATGCTGTTGTGTTTCGTATGGTGAGTGTAGAGAACCGGAGACCCATTTTACTCGAAATGAGGCATTTCATCTTAGTCCTCAGGGTTGGTAACACATATGCACTTTGATTCTTATTTGAGGATAGATGTAGATGTTTATAGGCCACAGAATCCACTTACCATCAGGTGGACTGTGTGCTCGTTTGCCACGCTTATAAAAAATACTTGTTCCTTTCTTAATTCAAAAAAGTAGGTAGTATAGATATTATTCTTAAATCATTGTTTGTTAATAATTATATAGGTATTTTGTTTGTTTATAATCAAATTTCTTTCTTTAATTTCTATAAATTTAACAGAAACGTGCATTACGTTTTAATAATACAAATTAACATGTCATATATTATGTGTTATCTTTTCGCTTCTGCCTTTAAATTCGTAGAATTGTAACTCAATAACGTTGTGGTCGCGACTGATATTTTATACTCAGTGGCTTGAATTGAACAGTCCGTTTTCTGTTTTATTGTCTTTATCGGTCGACCGTTGTCTTTCATTGTTGTATATTTGGGTTGATTCAATGATGTTTTTTCACCATTTTACAGAGAACGGGGTATATTACACAAAAGATTCGATATGTACCTGCTGATTAAAGTTTACGACCGATAGTATTGTTCTTTTAGCTGTACATGCAAACAAATACATCTATGCTTTGAACGTATTAATCGTTCAAGATCTATGCCTAACGTGTTTACGGTTACAGCTTAAAAGATCACACACAGAAGAACAATCAAGACAGCCGAACCTAAAAATTGACAAGTTTGATTCGCGGTCTGACTAACAAAATGTTCGTTCGCCATCGTTGACGAAACAAACAATGTCAAAAATATTTTATTAACTTTATGTTTATTTTAAGCTGGGAAAAGTTAGATTTGCACCACTAAGAACTGGTGTGAAAATTTGGACATTTTTATTTCCTTCATTCATTCGGTACAGCCAACGAAAGTCCAATGCTTAAAATGGGCCTCTCCACAGTGTGCTTCATATGAAGGATATTTTCCATAGTTGCCACGGTTGGCAGATGGGTTGCCAACACCAGTTTCTTATTTTAATTTGTTACAGGACGACAAGACAAAGACATTTGTTACAATAAGTTAAGGTTTGTCCCTACTCATGTAGTGATTGTTTTTGCACCGTCACTACAATATATATTTTTTATTATTAATGTGAAGCCATTCAACGTCATATTGAATGTAGGTACTTTTGCAAGTAGGTATTTTATTTTATTGTGTGGCTAATTCGTTTACGGAGTAAAACTGTACCGATAACTATTTCCGGCATGTTGCCGAGAATCTTGTCCCTAGCGGCGTGTCGACCGCTTTCATTACGCTTTGCCTGCTTACGTCAAACGCTGTCCTTTTAGCTTTTGCTGTGAACAAAAATTATACACCATATGCAACTCTAAGTATTAAGATTACAGGAGTAATTAGTTTGTATCAGTTCTGGCTCAACCTCGTCGGCTGACGGTGGGTCGACGGATCCTAAAAAAAGGGAAAAGGTTTTGGCATGCTCTGATCGCGAATCTACGGTCCGTTTTTGCGTAGGATGCGTGGTTCCGGAGATGTGTAGATCAATTAACTAATATCTAATTGATATCCGGTGGGCCTTTTTTTTTAACATGGGGAAATGCCTACGCATACCCGCCTCGCGGGGGGCAAGGACGGGTTATGTCGGACTCGCACCGACTAAAACCCCATGGTGTTCCACCTTCGTCGCATATTGGCAGGGCTACGGGAACGCTTTCGCACACTTCCGCGGCCCTACCAGCGACTGCCGCCCCATGGCAGCACCTCCTCGGGAGAGGAATATTCCTCCCCGTTCGCCGTCCCAAGTAAGGCGCACCAGAACACATGGCACGCCTTCCTCCACGGCCTCCAATTGCATCTGCGCAATAGACGCCCCCACGTCCGATGCGCGAAGGCCATGGGGCCAGGAAAAACGAGCACTTAGAAGTACTAGCCTTCCCGACCTCAGCGGCGGATCTGGTCTATGGCTCCGCCGCCAACCAAGATTCGGCTGCGGAGGATAGGGAGAGCGGCGCCTTACAATACCGACAATCTTCTCCCCCCGCAGCCCCATCACCACCGCATCAACGGTGCGGCCCCGTTTGAGTCGTGGAGGATAGGGTGAGTGGCGCATCGCCATACCAACACTCCTCTTCCTCCGCGACTCCACCTCGGCTGCAGCGGTAGAGGGTGCGGAGTCCCCACTCGCTGCAGTCCACCAGCACACATCCGAAGTGGGCTCCCCAAGCCCACTCGGAGTGGCCACCTCAGGCCGGCCCTTCACCTCGGGCCAGCCACGTGGGTTCCTCTTTGTTCAACGTGGGAGACCAAGCCACGGCTACTAAGCCCCCCCGCCACGACAAGGCGGGAACCCGTTCGGGGGGGATATCCGGTGGGCCTGCAACTTCATTAGCGTTCCATTGTTGTTCAGCCTTTCCTCTTATCTATTGTTCCTTGAATACCGTCACTGCCGCTCTTATCTACTACTCGTTGCACACCCTGGTTATCAGTGCTATTTTATTATACTTCTTTGTTCATTACTACCACGCAACTTCAACAGTCGTATCACGGACGTCGGTCAGAGCCGTTGATGGGTTCAAAGGAGTTCAGAGACGTATGTGCTGATTTTAAACGATTGTATATTCGAGTACAAACCACTGTGTAATATCGTTAAGAAAACATCATGAATAGCAATACAATAGCAATACTCGTAGATCTTTAAGGTTTCAAAAATTCAAAAATTTATAGTAAAATCCGTCGATTGACCTCTCGGTCGAAGTTGGACTTACCTAGTCGGACTATTTGTCCCAGGTAAACGTACTCGTCAACAACTTCGAGCATAGTGCTGCCCACAACTACCGGCATAGGTGTGACATGGACATTGAACATAATTTTTGTTTTGTCCATGTTCATCTTAAGACCTATCCGTTGGGAGACACCATTGAGGTCATTGAGCATAGTGCTAAGGTCCTCCAGCGATTCTGCCATAAGGACTATATCGTCGGCAAATCGAAGGTGAGTGATGTACTCGCCATTGATGTTAATACCGTATCCTTTCCAGTCTAGTAGCTTGAAAACGTCTTCCAACGCAGCGGTGAAGAGTTTCGGGGATATAACGTCACCCTGTCTTAGACCTCTCTGCAGTTGGATAGGTTTCGAACTCTCGTTCTGTACTCGGATAGCCATCAATCGACGGATTCAACTCGGCTGGGCAGCGTTCGGGAAATTACGACACATCTTCTCGTCAGGTATACCTCAATCTCTGAAAACTAAAGTGTACAACCAGTGCGTGTTGCCAGTGATGACTTACGGATCAGAGACGTGGTCCTTCACTGCTGGCCATATGAGGACGCTCAAGGTCGCTCAGCGAGCTATGGAGAGGGCTATGCTCGGAGTTTCTCTGCGTGATAGACTCAGAAATGAGGATATCCGCAGTAAAACCAGAGTGACCGACATAGCCCAACGGATTAGTAAGCTGAAGTGGCAATGGGCCGGCCATATAGCTCGAAGAACCGATAACCGATGGGGAAGAAAGGTTCTCGAGTGGCAGCCTCGTACCGGTAGGCGTAGTGTAGGGCGACCCCCCACTAGATGGAGTGACGACCTGTTAAGACATGCAGGAAGTCGATGGATGCAGGTGGCTCAGGACCGTGTTTTGTGGCGTTACTTGGGGGAGGCCTATGTTCAGTAGTGGACTTGTGAAGGGCTGTAATGATGATGATAGTAGATAAAAGAATTTTACTCTACATCAAATATTCCTAATTAAACCTCCTTACCCATTGACTTCACTATCTCTTGAATAGAAAAAAGAAATTGGCTGGATTGAAAAGCACAGAGGGCAAAGAGATTAAAATATACTTATACTATAGAGGAGGACATTGGAAACATTTGCATCCAAAAACTGTGAGCTCGCGCGTTTGTTGCGCCCTCTAGCGAAACATAGCAATACTACGCTGATTTTTTATTAGGAAAACATTTTAGCTATTCCTCATTAGGTGATGTACTAAATATTAGGTAAAATCAGTTTTAGGCACTTCGTCAATCACTAACATATTAGTAAATAATTAGTGAAGTTACTGGATAACAGAGGGAGCTTATAACAATAATAAATGTTATAGAACAATTTACTAGAAATAATGATTATTTGGTAAATATACATTATTCTTACGATAATAAACCGAAATCACGTTCATTTTTTTTTTGCTCCATATAGTGACTTATAATACCTTAATGCACAACCGAGCATATATTCTTTAAACATATTTTTTTAATTTTCTGTAACGAATGCATCTTGACATTCTGATGATGTCACTAAGACTAAATGACAAAAATCGAAGATATGTCCTATAGGACAAAAGTTACAGACGACAATTTTGTTGCTGATGTCCGGTCTGTTACTATAAAAAAATACTTATCTAAATGTCTTTGATTTGGTATCGATGTAGTGAGGGCTTTGTTGATTATAGAGAATTTCATAGAATTATCAAAACATATTTGAAAGATAAATAGATTTTTTATAAGGATGTGAAAAAATTAAAAACGATACAAGTCTTTGTGATGAACATAATACTATCTTAAATATAAATTGCTTAGGAGATCCTAATTTAAATACTCTTTGTGAACTTTTGTAAAGATATTTTACTGTGTAACTATTTTACTCATAAGAAAATCTGTGCATAAAAATGTTTTATGTACTAAGATATGGTGTTTTGAAAACAAAGTGATTGTTTGATTTGAATATATGTAAATAAACACTATCTTTCACTATATTTTAAACTACCTGGTTGGGCGGAAAAATGATTACTGTATCGGGTATTTTTTTAAGATATACATATTGTGTGCCTTTTCCAAGCGGAAAGGGGTAAATAATAATAAATTAATAATGTAAACTTGATACAAGTGGAATAGGGACGTTTTATAATCTTAACATTTCTCGAGCCCTGTCTTCGTGAACACGGGGTTCACTTAGCTTATAAGGCACTACCAACAGCTTTCAATTCCTCTAGTGAATATCCATTCTTCCAAAAGACACATAAAAGAACTAAATTACTAAACAAAACAACGTAAATTAGGATCTTAACTAAGACGATCACGGCATAAATATTACAAACGGCCTATTAATAAACCTTTAAAAAGATCATTTAGAAAGATCATCAAAACATATTTATTTATCCTGGTCACATATATGTAATTTTATTTAAAAAGGGGTAATTAATTGTAAATAATAAGTATATTAAGAGAGAGGGGGGGGGGAAGTGTTACAATTTCTATACAAGTACGTACAGTGTAAGCAGTTAGGTATCTATTACTTTTTTCTTTATTTTTCATTGGGAAATACATACGTCAGGAAGGATGTTAGAGTAGCACCGACTGAAATCCCATGGCGAGAAGTATTTTTCTCCACGGCCTCAAATACACCTCCGCAATGGAGCTAGCTCACTCTCTGATTATTATGCGCAGGCCATGGAGCCAGATAAAACGAGCTATGGGAAGTATACACATTCCGAGCCCAGCGTCGGATAAGGTCTGAGGCTCTGCTGCCGACCACGTTACTGCCGCGGAGAACGGCGCATCCTAGTAACAACACCCCTCTTCTGCCATCACCATCACCAGATTAGCGGTGTGGCCCCGCTAGTCTCTTATTACTGAAAATATGGCATTCCATCTTGGGCTTCCAGGGTGGCAACACATCTGCATTTTGATTCTTAATTGAGGATAGATGTAGATGTCTATGGGCCACAGCTACCACTTAACATCAGGTGGGCTGTGTGCTCGTTTATCACCCACATTCTATAAAAAAAGTTGAGCATCGTCATACCTCTCCACCTCGGCTGCTATATTAGGGAGATAACTATTAGATTTTCGTAATTTCAAAACTATTAATAAATACCTAGAACCTCAAATTTCCAAAAGGTCCAAAAGTGCCATTTTTATCATTCACTGACTGACTCACTCATTAAAAACCTATCGAAATATTCTGAAATTAGAAATTATCGATACGGTGTCGAAAAAGTGTCAACAATATTATAGGAGTGCAGTTATTTCAAGTCCTATTCGAAACTATTATTACTTGGAATTGTTGAATTTAGTTTTTGTAGTTTAAATTAAAAAAGAAAACAGTGAAGCGTAAACAAAAGAAAACACTTTGGTGAAAGTATTTTTATAATAATTCAATTTTTTTTAATTAATGGTATTCCACCATAAATCTAATTGTGAAAAGGGGGCAAAATTCGGAACAGACGACATTGGGGGTTGTCGGCTTCGCCAATAAAACAGATGAGATCTAATGGGCGTCAAATTCATTCACATTCACACCAAACCATTATGCGTAGCTTTGCGTAAGTTTTGTGAAATAGTTTGGTTCAAAAATCTAAATTTATATACTTATCGTCATAAAAAATTGTCGAGCAAAAAGCGGCCGCCCAATACTAATTGGACATTTTGTAACGCTGTGCGTTATTTTTGTGTCGTCTGTTACTAATTTAGCGGATGTCACACTGTTTCCGCTGTCACTAAGGGGAGATGAGTTTTTGCAAAGCATAGATAGGGCATTGGTTGCCAACATGAACTTTATACCCGACAGCCCTAGAAGTAGGGTGTTTTTTATTAGCACACTCCGTAGTATGCTCCGTAGTTTTAACAATTTGATGTATTTTAACATAAAAAGGTGCCGTTAGATTCTTATTAATTTTGGGAGTGACACAGGGTAAAAAGTAAAAAAAAGTAAAGTTACAGCCTATATACGTCCCACTGCTGGGCACAGGCCTCCCCTCATTTCTGAGAGGGTTTTAGGGCAAGGAAGTGTCCGCCACGCTGCCCCAATGCGTGTTAGCGAACTTAACATATTTTCGAAATATTTTTTACTTATTCCTCAGACATGCAGGTTTCCTCACGATGTTTTCCTTCACCGCCGAGCACGTGGTAAATCAGCACTTAAAATTGCAAATAACAATTTCATTGGTGCCGGCGGGGATCGAACCCGGGTTACTCGCGTTCTGTTATATTTACAGCGAGAGTTTACCATCTGAGCTACCACGGCTCTACACAGGGTAGGTATAATATTTATGTCGCCTACGAATTAAAACAGAGAGGGGAGAATCGTAGTGAAGACGTCGAGTCTACGTGCGAGACGATCCGTAATGACTGTCGTGTCGACTAACAGCACGTCGACGTAGTTCACAAGGGAAATCTGGTTCA
Organism: Parnassius apollo; assembly: GCA_907164705.1. Taxonomy (NCBI): domain Eukaryota; kingdom Metazoa; phylum Arthropoda; class Insecta; order Lepidoptera; family Papilionidae; genus Parnassius; species Parnassius apollo. The sequence continues at coordinate 4,638,645 of CAJQZP010001367.1, read as the reverse complement.
CGCCTCCGGAGTAACGCCACCATGGAGGACGGAATTAAAGAGCTCCGTTGTAATTCCATCCTCGCCCGGGGCCTTGCCATTTTAAGGTGATGGAGAGCCATTACAATTTCGCTCAGAATGACGTCCAGGCACAGAAATACATACAGGCACACAATAAGACAATAGAAATGAATAAGCGCTCGATTACTTCCAAACCCGATGTCGCCACATCTTACTGTATTATAAACACACGCAATGCGCAATGATATCTAACGATTCACAATATATTGCTTGGCGAGTTTGTCAGCGTCACGTGCGTCGCGTATTACGGTAGAACAAAAGCAGCAATGGTAATTGTCAATACGAAGACTAATAAACAAACAAAAAGTTTACAAAGGTAAATATCATAGTAAAGTATTCATCTAGATTTAAAATAGTTAAAACAATGATAATTAGTAAATAATCAACTTAATGATGAAATGTTATGGGTTTATTAGTTGAATTACACGTCCTTGACGAGTTTTTACAACTGATTATGCTGGAGTTTACCATTATAAATTTATAATAACATAAATTCACGTACGACGTTCCCCGCGCAACTAAATCACAAAAAGGTGAATTATGTTCGTCAACACATAATAGCGGCGACAAGATCACGCGTCTATGCCTCTTGTATTGTCTTATTATTACTATTTCTGTGCGTCCAGGATATTATCGGTATAGTGTCGGATAACACTTGCTCTTGGATCGTTAATCACACTTGTGTGACTCCAAAGACGACGTGTACAGCTGCCCATAGAATCTCTCAATCTCACTCAAAATCACAGGTGTCCTGGAAACGATGCTACCACCTTCGACGTTCAGCTTCGTCAGTTGGCTCTTTCTGGCAGCTCTGGAAAAGACTTTAGAGCCTTGGTTCCGCTCAATCGCTCCTTAAATACGAGCTGTATTGAAGTTGCGAAAGTCGCGCCGCATGCATTTGGAGGTCTGTCTGTTTAATTGCCTGTATGCTGTCATATCTGCTGAAGATTGCATCTTCATGTCCCGTCTAACAATCATGAGATGAGACTTAGAAGGTGATCGGAGAATTTATGGGTTCTTTTGCGACGGGTCTCGCAGACCTTAGCTCCGACCACATGGACAGTTTCCACGAGTTTTTCACTCATATCGTTTACTGTGGTGCAGTCTTCTAGGCACTGAAAACGATTTTGTAACTTGAGCTGTACCTAAATGTTCAGGGCTTTGGATTAGAGCACCAGGGGGACAGAGCGTTGATACTTTAGGCGTAACCTCTCCAACGAATTTTAACATTTAGGTTCAGTGTGCCTCTCACTATTCGGAGATCGCTGCCAGTTTTCACCCTTGCGATCACTTAGACATCAATAAGCAATTTCTGTCTAGTCGTCATTATAAAGTCAATCTCATTTTTTGTCGGACCGTTGGGGATCGACCAGGTCCTGTGGTACTTTCTGTAAGGCCGGTTCTAGAAGAAGGAGTAGTCGGCCAGTTGCTGGCCTCTTAGGTTCCGTTGCCCTACCCATAATTTCCCTACCTTTAGCTCACTGTTCTCTCTTGTGCCTGGTTTTGCGTTGAACTCTTCCATTAACACCACAAAGTGGGTTTTGGAGGATTGCATGGCTCTAGAGATATCCTCACTTCTTCCTCCTCCTCCTCCTCACCTCCAAGGTTGGGGCGTAAGCCTGTATGACCTTCAGCGAATACCGTTTAGTGATTCTGAGTATAAGGTAATCGTCATTGACTCACTCCCTGTCTTTTTAACGTTATTAACAAGAAACTTGTGGATGATAAATCTGTTACATCCTTGGGACAGATGGTCGCCCTCCCGGTGATAGAACAAGTTGTCGGATTCAAGGATCACCGTATTCTCCCCTCTCTTCAGACCTCTGATAATCCTATAATATCCCAGCGCATCTTGTTTATCTCTTCTTCTAGGTACAGGATCTTCTCGTCAGTCCTCAGAGTGCGTATGTTATATATTACTAGGTCGAGTCGTTTTAGGTGGCAACGGAACCTCCACCGGAGATTCTTAGCACCCACCACTTTACATGTACACCAGGTATTGACTCAACTTTATCAAATTTTATGTCGATATTTATCTTGAATGTGTACAAAAAGAGGAATGAAATTAAAAGCTTGATTTGCGTAGGCATTATGAACTGACTCCTTTTTATTTCACCAGTTATATATATATATATATAATTTAAGTGATTCCTACAAGTTTCTTTATTTAATTTATTATAATAAACTAAAATATATATTAAAATTCTGTAACAGTTCTGTAATGTATTTAATTATTAATTGTTTGTATCTAATTATTACCGGAGATGTTTCTATGCATGCCACATGAAAACTTTCAATCATGCCCTTGTTAATTTTTATTACCAGTTCATCCACGAGCGATTGATCTATTGGAATATTAGTCCTCGCGATTCCCACAGAGACGTTGGTCCTTTAGGATATTGTGACTTGTTCATTTAACAGGATTCCTCCTCATAGGTATTGTTTGGAAATTGACCTAAAGTTTTAAAACAGATCTATTCGTCGTCAGAGCATGAGCTCTTATTTGATACATGCCATCTTACAATAAGTTAAGCCGCTCCTTATGATTGGTATGTTTGAGAGAAACATATGGATTTATATGTTTAAAATATTATACTGGTAAACTGCATTGACTGCACATACCACCCATGAGGTTAAATAATTTGATTGAAAATGGCGTCGTCTATATTCACCTCTCGCTCGCACACTGTCGCTATCTATACTCACACCCACCTGACTGCAAAAAATATTCGTTGCGATATATTTATCATTGGGTATGTTCCGAAATACAACGCAGTGTACTGTCCAATGCAAATGACGTATCATTTGACACTTTATTGTACTAGCGTGCCGCCGCCATATTGTGTCGAATATCCCGCCATAATAAAACAATTTTTAATTGCGTGTTTGCCGAATGAAGCATGCCAGAATTTGTTTCTATTTATTTAAATACAAAAAATTATAGAATAATTGATGGTATATCCATTAGGAGGATATAATGATTTTTGGAGCACAAAATGACAAAATAATCGCCAACACTTTTCCAAATGGCGCAAAAGTATGACGTCATATACTGTCCAATGTTTTGGAACGAATCACCAGTATAGCGTCGATTCATGACGTCATTTGCATTGGACAGTACACTGCGTTGTATTTCGGAACATACCCTTTATTCTGTGGTTGTTAGCACTGTTAGCCTATGCGGTTCTTACAGCTATATCTGATTAGTCGTTGCGCTATGCGTTTTTCGTACGTTCTATAACTTTAGCTCAACTTATCATTGGAATCAATGAAAACTACAGAAAAGAAAAATTCAATCCGATTTTGCTAATCTGTGAGTTAGTTTGCGAAAAACTTCATTTAAATGCTAGGTCAAAAGATCAAATACCTTTTGTTTGTTTTAATGGCATTCCTATACCCTTTGCCAATACTGTCAAAAACTTAGGCGTCATATTTGATCACCATTTAACATGGACCACGCATATCGCTGAGGTTAGTCGCAAGGTCTACTTTACTTTGCATTCGCTTAAATGTCGACAAAATTTCTTACCCCTTAAAGCTAAAATATCACTCGTGCTACCTCTCCTTGATTATGCGGATGCCTGTTATTTGGATGCTACAGAGGAGCTTCTTAATAAACTTGAGCGCTTGCAAAATCAGTGTATCCGTTTTATATTTAGGCTCAAGAAATTTGACCGTATATCTCAGTTTCGTAAGCAACTCAAGTGGCTCCCAATTCGACTTCGAAGGAAGACTCGATTGTTATGTCTCCTCTATAACATTTTGCACAACCCTTCCTCTCCCACATACCTCGAAGGTTTTCCTTCACCCATCCTCCTGACAAACCATGCAGATCCCTTGTTAAAACTCTTCTTGACTTTCCCGTCTATAATTCCGGTTTTTACTCCCACTCCTTTTCAGTTCACGCGGTAAGATTATGGAACTCACCACCGTCAAATATAAGAAATTCCGAAACTTTGTTGGTATTCAAGAAACGTCTTAGAGATAACTACTTTGCATCCTGTTAATTTATATATATTATTCTATTATATTAGTTTTAGTTTATATATATCATATTATGTAACTATCGTATTTATTATTATTATTTATTGATTTATTTTATTTTTATTTATTGTTTTATTTTATATAACTTACGTAACATTGTGTATATTATTTATTTTTTAGGAGTACTAATGTATGCACTAAGTTTGTAATTTCAATATAATTTCCTTTATGGGTCGGGTCTACTCTAAGATATTTGAGCTAATTTGGAATAAGTAGAACTTTTGTACGAAATTACTACAAGACTGCTTCTGTATCTTAATGTGTGTACATAAAATAAATTAAAAAAAATATTAGGGGGGCGTGGTAATTCCGAAAAAGTTGTAAAATTATTAATGCAGGAATATCTTAGTATTGACCACACGGTATATGTAAATAATTATTATGCAAGTATATCCCTAATAACACACATTTTAGGAAAAAAACATTTTGTACGGGAACGCTACGTACAAACAGAGCTGGAAATCCTAAACAATTATCACCGAAACTACAAAAAGGTGGAATAATAATTCTGCACAACCAAAATAAAATAACTGTTTACAAATGGCACAGTAATAGGGTTTTGTTGACATCGAGTGAACACGATTGCAACATGGTTCCTGTACAAAATCGACGGCGACCAGATATAGTCACGCTAAAGCCAAACGCTATAGCAAATTATACTAAATATATGCACAACGTAGATAAACACGACCAATTAATGTCATACTGTAACAGTCAACATAAAATCATAAAATGGTACAAAAAAGTTATTATTCATATAATTCAAACATGTCTCATAAATGCCTATCAATTATTTAAAATTGATAATCAATCGTCAATGTCGTATTATGTGTACAGAATAAAACTGTTAGAATCATTACTTCTAGCCAAACCCACAATAAGACATGACATTCATTTGCCTCAAATTTTGCCATCTAGGGCATTTTATTCTATAACTGTTTTTTAATTCCATAAAATAAATGTTTAATCAAAATGTTTTCAATGTTGACAGCCTTTGCAAGACGCCGTTCGGCGTTTTCCGGACCTGAGGAGATTTTTTTTTAATTTTTATTTACAGACACAGCGACTATAACGACGTATGTTATATGTAAAACATGCGCACATAAAAAGTATATCCCTTTAAAATAGAAATTGGCGAAGTTATGGCCAAAATATAATTTAAGCCGATCGGCGTCATATACCTAAGAACGACAATTTAAATGAGTCCGTTGTGCGTCCACCGCCAAGAATGGATTAAATAGCAGCATTTTTGATAGAAGCTATAACAGGAAACAGGAAGAATGAGAGGTGTAAGAAGTAAGGTATTGAAATCACCTTTGCCTGCCAAGAATGATAATTACAAAAAATGTTTAAATCTTCTTTCCCATGAGGGGCTCATGAAGCATTTTTTTTTTTCAGTAAAAACATTAAGATTTTTAACACTAGGATTTTCCCTTCTGTCGTGGAGGCAGTTAACATGCATAATTTGCTCAAGTACAAAGATTCAAACCCGTAGTAAGTATTTATTGCATACAAATACTTGTACCATGCGGTATTTGAGTAGCTTCTTCCGTAGCTCTTAGCACTGCAACTTATTGCTAAGCCATTACACCATGACGCCGTCGGATTGCCAATGCCATTGGATTGTTTATGTAGATGGGTAGCTCAAACACTTTGACGACAATACACTTTCTTCATAATTTTTAAATCCCTATTATAAAAGTATTAATAACAAAAATTTCTGTAGTAATATTCTTTAATATCATACAACACCCCAAACTTCTTCAAATGCCGTGCACAACTTTGCACACGTTAATGCCGCTGACAATGGGTAGTTACTTATTGAAATAACATCTTCAGAATAGTCAACTTCCACCTTACCATGTGCCATTGCTCCAATTATAAGTACTATTGGTTCATCTTTAGGAACCAAATCACGACATGTTTTAACCATTTTTGAGCTAAAGGACATAGTTACTTTTCTGACTCCTACAGGCAAATGTGATGTTACCGGATTCTTTATAACTTTTAATAACTTCATAGGACCGTCCGAAGCTCTGATAGCAAATTTATGTAGAAGTTGCACTGGAAAAGAAATTATATACAACTTAAAAAAGTAAAGTAAAGTTACAGTCTATATACTTCCCACTGCTGGGCACAGGCCCCCCCCTCATTTCTGAGAGGGTTTTAGGGCAAGGAAGTGTCCGCCGCGCTGCCCCAATGCGTGTTGGCGAACTTCACATGTCTTCGAAATATTTTTTTCTTATACCTTAGACATGCAGGTTTTCTCATGATGTTTTCCTTCACTGCCGAGCACGTGGTAAATCAGCACTTAAAATTGCAATTAACAATTTCACTGGTGCTGGCGGGGATCGAACCCGGGTTACTCGCGTTCTGTTATATTTACAGCGAGCGTTAACCATCTGAGCTATCACGGCTCTTAGCTACCACGTATATATACAACTTACTGTGTCACAATCACTACAGCCCATCACATATCCACTGCTGAACATAGGCCTTCCCATTGCCATAAAGTATCATCCTGAGAAACCTGCATCTATCGATTAAGTGTTTCATTAGGTCGTCACTTCACTTGTGGGAGTACCGAACACTGGGCTTGTCAGTATAAGGATGCCACTCTATCTATTCTTTCCCTTTAATAGTCGGTTCTACGAGATAAATAGCTGGCCCATTGCCACTTCTGCTTACTGATCTCATTATGAAGTTTATCCTGCAGAGAAATTCCTAGCATAGCCCTTTACATTACAGCCTACTAAAGTCCACTGCTGAATATAGGCCTCCCTCATAAATTACGTCATAGAGGTAATATTTCCCATAGTTGCCACGCTTGGCTAGCGGGTTGGCAACCGCAGTTTTTATTTTAGTTGTTATTTGGCAGATGCTGCTGCCCATCTCCTGATTCGTTTCCCTCTGTCGCCTCTTACGACACCCACGGGTCGACATGGGGTAGTAAATATTCTTATACGGCCACTATAGCCTTTATCATCACACAATTAAATGTATTTGAGTTTCTTCCAACAGTGAAGGAAAACATTTCCCTATTACTCAATTCTAATTCAGTTAACTTTTCATAATTTGTGTGTATTTTATAATAATATCATCATCATCATCATTACAGCCCTTCACAAGTCTACTGCTGAACATAGGCCTCCCCCAAGGTATGCCACAAAGCACGGTCCTGAGCCACCTGCATCAATCGACTTCCTGCATGTCTTACCAGGTCGTCACTCCATCTAGTAGGGGGTCGCCCTACACTTCGCCTACGGGTACTACTACGAGGCCGCCACTCGAGAACCTTTTTTTACCAACGGTTGTCGGTTCTTCGAGTTATATGGCCGGCCCATTGCCACTTCAGCTTACTAATCTGTATAATACAATATAAAAGAAATGTTAAAATCAGGGATGTAACAATACGTATCTGATACTGATATCTAACAACTTGAAAAGTTAGCAAATCAACAATGTATATTGCCGTTTCTGTTGCATCCAACTTCCAACTAGCTTAATTAATTAACCTTTGAGTTAACAGCTTGGCTTTTGTGTTTATCAAAACACAATACTTTCTTTTACTAAATAGACCAGATACATTGGTCTATACTAACCAAAAAAATATACAAAAATACAACTACCCCCACTTATTTTTTATGGGTTGTCATCTACGGGTGACACTGCGTATTGTTTAAACAGCTCATAAATTTCAAGTTATCCACTTTATTTCTAAAGATTTAGATTATAAATATTTAATATAATAAAACATTCATTTTCATAAATGAAATATTTATTGACATATAAGAAAGAAGTTACTACGGAACATATAACAGGACTTTAGGTGCAAGCCGATATTGCGCTTGGAGCACACTTTTTGCATATGTGCACATTTCCAGTGCAAATCATTGAGTTATACAACACTAGAGGAACAAACCACATTACCGTGCGTCGAAAAATGTGTAACCACTATCCAAACGCGACGACGTAGCTTTGAAACTAATAACAATTTTAAATAAACATATATCTATCTCACTTACACAAGTCGCGAAAACAATATCGTCGCTAAGATTAGATAAATATAGACACACAAACATGCAATGGCGGGTTGGTGTAGCTTACTATAAGGAATTTTACCTAAAATTCGTAATAAAAATGAGTTTTTTAAGCTGCAGTTAATTGTTTTTATATTAAAAAAGTATATTTCATTTTAAAATCTTTATTGCGTCCCCTTATAAAAATAGGATACAAAGCTTATCAGATGAATAGAAGTAAACATAATGATGAAATAAAACATATTTTCATAAGTATTTTTATCGTACTAATAAATTAAACAATATAAAATGGGTAGCGCCCTCCACATTCACGCCGTGAACACATGTGAAAGGCGTGAACCGCGAATGTGGATGGCTTTCGCGTCCGTTCACGGGCTTCGCGCCTTTTCACGGCCTGTTCCCCGTTCAGTGTTGGTATTTTGTGTCCGCTTCAAAGGGTTTACGAGGCGTGAACCTCCCGTGAACGCAAGCGCATCCACACTCGCGCGTGAAAACAGTAACGCGCGAGACTCGTTGCTGTGAGGTTGTGCTTATTTTAAAGCACATGACGCATGAATACGAATAAAGGAAATAATGAGTATTATTTTATTTTATTTTATAGGATAGGGTGACAAACGAGCACAAAGTCCACCTGATGGTATGTGGATGCTGTGGCCCATAGATATCTCCATCTATCCTCGATTACGAATCAAAATGCAGATGCGTTGTCACCCGTGAGGACTACGATGGAATGCCTCGTTTCCAGTAAAAAGGGTCTCCGGTTCTCTACACTCACCATACTAAACACAGCAGCATTAAGCTACTATTTTACGTTGGTATTCTATGAGAGCGTGGTCCTTCCCCGGTCGGGCCGACTCATTCGTGCTACAACTGTACTACTAATATAACTGCAGCATAGCTCTGCCACGAAAAGCGTAGAAGTAACTGATTGAAATTAAAAGTCTAATGTACAGTTATAGAAATTATAAGAAAAAGGTGAAGGATTCTGAAAGGAGTTCTGGAGCAAGCAGCGACAAAATTTACAGGCCCATTTGGATTGCCTTTGACGTGGTCGATGCTTTTCTAGGAGAAAGCGATAATTGTAAAAAAACTACAACTACGGTTTTTTATCTTTTATATATACGTAATTGTCGTGAGTCAAAGCGCATAGCGTCACGGCGATAGCAGTGCATATCTCAGCGTCCAATTTCGACGAGCGCGCGAACTAAACTGTGAACTATTGCGAATGTGGAGAGATGTTTTTCGCGACGACTTCGCGGCAGAATTACGGCGTGAATTCACGCCGTGAATCACACAGGAGTCTGGAGCCCACAGGTAATAAAATATAACTAATATAAAATGTATGTGAAATTATAATTAATATAAAATTATTAATATAAAATAGGTAATAAAATATATTTAATAGATAATTCATGAATAAACTAAAATAAGAATAATTCATTATTTTGTATGAAAGTTAAAACGTAGTTTTTATTATAATGTAAGAACATATAGCTGATGTGAAGAATCGACGCTTCCGGGAAGTCTGCAGTCTGTGAACACGTACAGGATCGCCCCCGTCACTACATCAGATTTGATAGACCACAAATATTCGCTAAAGAACACCGATTCCTTCCAAGGATGATTCGCGAGGCTATTGAAATCAAAAAACATCCTAATTTCAATAGAGAAGATGGCTGGGTGCTACCATCTGCTTGGGATCCTATAATAAATAAAATTAAATCCCAACCCAAGCATACAACTGCAAGACTTCAAGATACCATAAGTTCATACTGTGTAGATCGGAACAAAAGTTAAATTATTATCTGTGGTAACCGCTGTTAACTATGACATTTGGACGTTGAACATCTCAATCCTCCCCGTGACCATGGGTGCTGTAAAGCGCTCGAAACTTCGGGTATTTATAGTTAAATATACGCGATAAAATCCGTAAAAACTAGTATTATTTCAATGTGTAGTGTTCGCGTAAATAAGAAATCATTAACATTGCACCTATCTTATAATATCAAGGGAAGGTGGTTGAGGTGCTTGCCTGGCCGGCCAGGCCGGCGGTGAAGTTGCATGCATTCGTATAATATAGCACATAGCACATAATTAAGCACAGACCAGTGACATTGCATGGCATGGTAACCGCTTTATTAATTTCATTAAACAAGATGGTAGTTCGTAGATTGATTGGTAGAGAATGCCTCAAGTTATTAAGTCCACCTTTTGTATTCTTTTTTTTTTGAGGAATGTAATAAAGAATAAAATAAATAATGGAACCGCTTAGTAAAAAGTAGGGCTTATGAAGCTAGTTGGCTGCTGAATTTCCATTACACGAATGATGGGGGAAGACCTTCACATCACAGCGATGATGCTGTGTTTACTGAGCATTAAAACATTTAACGAAAAATTCCCAAATTTAAATATGATTGCATAAGAGTATTTGACTTATCAAGATGTTAGTCCTAGTGCAACAGAATGACTATTTTCAACTGCAGGCATCATACAAAATGATTAGTATAAGGGACCTGCAAAATATTTGACTAAACTTTGCTTTATAAACAAAAAGCAGTCAAAACGGAACTTCAATTATTGATATGCTGTAATAATTTATTACTTTTTTTTTTAAATAATAAACAATAACTCAATAACTTTGCTTACATGTGTACTTAATGATAATTTTGTACACATTGTGTACTTAATGATAGTTTTTAATGAATAAAAATAATTAATTAACAGTTAGGTATTCCTATTCCAAAAGTAATATTCTTCCTTTTAGAATAGGGATTCTGATAAAAATTCAATATCCAATACATTATCAATAAAAGTTATTATTGCCAGTATTGTGCATAATAGAGACACATAACCCTTTGGATGGCGATCGGCCAGAATCTTTTTTTTTTTGTTTCCCTTATTTACAACAATCCGTTTAACGGACGACCTTTGAGGGACATTCAGCAGTATGTTGGTTGGTGCTATCGCTGGCGTGCTCGGTATGTGGCCTGTGTCACATCCTCATTATTAAACAGTAACCTTCTGCGTTTACTGTGTTTGCATTAAATATTGGGGTTTATAGCGCTTTAAGCGTCGCGCTTTGTTGTGGTTTGCCATGAGTGGCCGAGCCAGAGTATTTGGATGACGTTCCATGCGCTCTTTATAAATACCGCAGTGAAAAGTAAGTAGAGTATGGGACCCAGTACGCTACCCTGCGGGACTCCTGCTTTTAAAGGGCAAAGATCTGACAGTACTTCCCCTTGTTGTACTATGAAATGATTTTAATATCCCGTCAAGGTGATCTGGTAGTGCATTTTTCAATTTGAATAACAATCCTTCATGCCACACGCGGTCAAACGCTTGAGATATGTCCAGGAACGCATTGGCGCAGTAAGATTTACCTTCCAGTGACTCCATGATGTATTTTGTTAGCCTGTGCACTTGGTCAATAGTGGCATGCTTACTGCGGAGTCCAAACTCCTCAGGTTAGGGATTAGCTCCTTCTCTTGGAGTATAGACAAGATTCGTTATAGCAGTAGGGATTCATATATTTTGGATGGGATGTGTAGCGGACTTATGGGCTTGTACGATTTTGTATTTTCAGGTTGTTTCTCTGGCTTCAGCAGCATTACGATTTGTGCGATCTTCCACTCCAGGGAAAAAAATTGCAGTCTGGTCATGACATTAAATAGTGACGTAAGGAAAGTTATGCCAGATTCAGTTAGTTCTTGTAATATACGGTTTGCAATAAGGTCGTATCCTGAAGCCTTTTTTGGGTTTGATTTTCTAACTTCTGTTTTTGTAAATTTAAGAGGCACTTGCCGCGTATCTTTTGGGCTATTTAAGTGGTTAATAATTTCTGCTGCATCTTCTGGTGAGCCGTCATATGGGTGAGGGGTAAAGGCGTTGGAGAAGTGTTCTGAGAAGGTTCTGGCTTTCTCCTGGTCTGTCTGCGCCCAGGTACCATCTGATTTTCTTATAGGAGAGACATTGACAGGCCATTTTAGTTTCCTCGTGGCTTTCCATAAAGAGTAGTCTGAGGAAGCAGTAGCATCCAGGCCGGTGAGGTAATTATGAAATCCGTCATTACGATCTTACTCTAGGGTGTGCTTTAGTTGTCTGTTGGCGTGATTGAGTTGTTTTTTCGCAACAGGGTCTCTGGTTGTTTGCCAGCGTTTCCGTATTCTCCTTTTTTTGAATATTTTATCAAATATGAGTTTCGGTACGTGGGTGCCAGGGTTTCTAGATGGTAGTGGTGGGGTCGACGACCAAGCTGCATCTTGCACACCCTTGTTGAAGTATAGCACCGCTTCCGTTATTTCGTCTTCCGATTTTAGGCTAACTGAATCTTGGAATGCTTTGTCTGTGAGCTAACGAAATAGAGACCAGTTAGTTCTATTGTTATGTAGAACACATTTTCTGGCACGTTCTTGGGGGGTGTTATGTACTTCTACTATGATTGGAGAGTGGTCTAAGATAGGTCCCAGCAACTCTGGCACGATATGATGTTCTTTGCGATTCCTTTGCTGACACAAAAATGTGTAACATCTGGGATTTTTCTTTTGTCTGTTGGCCAGTAAGTCGGTTGACCCGACGATACCACGTTCATATTTCTTTTTTGTATGCATTTAAGGAGTTCTCGCCCTCTGGGTAGAACAAGCCTGGAACCCCAAAACGAATGCTTGGCATTATAATCACCTCCTGCGATAAACCTGCTTCTAAGTGACTGAAAGAAGTTACTGAACTCCGATTCCTTGATAGTGAATCTAGGAGGACAATAGAGGGCCGATATTGTAATGTTACTAATCCAGTCTGTTACGACATTTGTTGCATGGATGTAGTTTTTGCAGAAATGTTGTAGTACATCAGTGATGTTTGACCTGATAAAAACGGCCGATCATCCATGTGCTTTGTTATCAGTATGGTACATGTGTATCCTGGTATCCTGGTGTATCCTGGTAGCCTAAAGTGGCTTTTGGATGTGAAGTGGGTTTCTGAGGTTCGTAAAACATCTATGCGGCGCATTTTAATGAATATTTTTAACTCTTCCGAGTTGTTTGACAAGCCATTAGCAATCTATACACACAATTTTAGTGCTGTGAATGCGATGGCATTTTTGAAATTAAATCGGTTAGCGTTTTGGTCATAAATAACATTTGATTCATCAGGCCAACATGTCTCCTTAATAATTTGGAGCTCACTCGTTTTTTGGTTTTCATCCTTTGTGTCGTAGGTTGTCCAGGGACTTCTTGTGTGGCTTGGGCATGCGATTTTCCGTTATTTGTTGATTTGTCTGTAGGTTCTTGTTCCTTTCTAGTGTATCCAGGGTTTTTCCTAACTTTGGTGATTGGAGGGGGATATCGGACTTTCAACAGCTCTTTGTAGACTGTGCAACCTTTGTAGTTAGCTGGATGGTTTCCAGAGGACACATTTAACCTCTCCTCCTCTAATAGTTCCATTAAAGGTTGTATGTCCTTGACTCCGTCAATAAATAGTGGGGGGGGGGGGGTCTTGTGGGCTTCGGTAAATAATAAATATAATAAAAATTATAATAAAATAATAAATAAACCATCGACCAGAATCTGGCCGATGGTTTATCATGCGCATCTGGCAAGCGACCAGATACTGGCCGATCTGTGGGTGGGTATTTGGCGGGTAAAATGACCGGCGATAATGATTGCTATCACACTTTTACTTATAGAAAACTATAGACCGAATAAAGAGGACGCGATACAAAGCTACTAAAATACTACAATGTTTAGAAATTTCGAATAAACAGCCTGTGTCGCCGTCGTATGTGAACGTCGCTTTTACGTGGTCACCCGTCCCGGTTTTGCGCTTTTTATTCACAAAATCAAATAGTGGAGTTTGGTGCTGTTTTAACACGGAAGGGTTAGTAAACAACAGTTTTTAATTGGTGATTTAGGGATATGTATAATTTTTACTCAAAAAATTCTTTTTTCTTCGAACTTAAACAGCCATTATAATTCCTTACCTTACATTTATCTCTATTGTTAATAAAAAATAAATTACATACTTTTTAGAACTGAAACTTTGTCTACATTAAGAATTTGAACCTGAGTTAACGTTAACATTATCACATGCCACTTGAATCAATCCTTTAATAAATGTATGGGAATGGGTGGTTTTTTTTTCTTTTTTATTACAAATTAGTATATAATGATGAAAATAAACTACATTTACTTTATAAATGAATGATTTACTTGATTCATCATCATTTCATCATTACAGCCCTTCACAAGTCCACTGCTGAACATAGGCCTCTCCCAAGTAATGCCACACAGCACGGTCCTCAGCCACCTGCATCCATCGACTTTCTGCACGTCTTACAAGGTTGTCACTCCATCTAGTGGGGGGTCGCCCTACACTTATATATATAGTACGAAGCTACCACTCGAGAACCTTTCTTCCCCATCGGTTATAGGTTCTTCAAGCTATATGGCCGGCCCATTGCCACTTCAGCTTACTAATCCGTTGGGCTATGTCGGTCACTCTGGTTCTACTGTGGATATCCTCGTTTCTGAGTTTATCACAAAGAGAAACCCTGAGCATAGCCCTCCCTATAGCTCGCTGAGCTACCTTGAGCGTCTTCATACGGCCAGTAGCGAAGGACCACAGCTCTGTACCATACGTCATCACTGGCAACACGCACTGGTTGTACAATCTAGTTTTCAGAGTTTGAGGTATACTTGACGAGAAGATGTGACGTAATTTCCCGAACGCTGCCCAGCCGAGTTGAATCAATCAATTAACTTCTTGGCTGAAGTTGGACTTACCTAGTCAGACTATTTGTCCCAGGTAAACTCATCTACAATTTCGAGCATAGTGCTCCTAACAACTACCGGCATAGGTGGACATAGGTACAATATGGATATTAAACATGATCTTTGATTTGTCCATGTTTATCCTAAGACCTATCCGTTGGGAGATGCAATTGAGGTCATTGACCATAGTGCTTAGGTCCTTCAGCAATTCTGCCATAAGGACTATATCGTCGGCAAATCGAAGGTGAGTTATGTACTCGCCATTGATGTTAATACTGTATCCTTACCAGTCCAGTAGCTTGAAAACATCTTCCAATGCAACGGTGAAGAGTTTCATGGATATAACATCACCCTGTCTTACACCTCTCTGCAGTAGGATAGGTTTCGAACTCTGGTTCTGTACTCGGACAGCTATTGTAGCCCTACTGTACAAACACTTCAGCACTTCTATATACCGACAGTCAACTTGGCATCGCTGAAGGGACTGTAGCACCGCCCAAATTTCAACAGAATCAAAGGCTTTCTCATAGTCCATATACGCCAGGCAAAGTGGCAGATTGTACTCTTCGATCTTCTGTACAATCTGCCACAGGATATGTATGTGGTCTATGGTACTGAAGCCTTTACGAAAACCAGCTTGTTCGGGGGGCTGGGAGTCGTCGAGTCTACGTAAGAGACGATTCATAATGACGGAAACGATGCTAACACACTCAGTCTTCAGCTTTGACAGTTGGCTCTTTCTGGCAGACAGATCTTTGGTAAAGACTTTGGAGCCCTGCTTCTTCAATACGAATAGTATTAAAGTTGCGAAATTCCCCCCGCATGCATTAGGAGATCTGTCGGTTCAGTTGCCTGTATGCTGTCAAATCTGCTGACGATTGCAGCCTTATCTCGCATATAACAGCCATGAGATTAAGAGTGTGATAGGAGAGATTTTGTGTTCTTCTGCGGCGGGTCATGCAGAACTTAGTTCCGACCGCATGGACAGTTTCCAAGAGCTTGTCATTTTTAATTATCTACTTGTCATATTTACTTGTTTGATTTTCACAAATGATGTAAAAAATACTATTAAAAATTCAGTTGCCTAACTTTGAAATCGGCTTAATAAAATCTCATAGGTTGTATTCAACTTAGATATCTAAAGAGTAATAGCAAATAATATAACAATTCAAATGATATAAGTTTTATACATAGCTTACATACAATATTTTAGAGAAATTACTAATTTAATCACCAAACACCGATATCGCAGAAATTACCTGCTAAGGCCTTAGCAGATGTGACATATTTGCAAAATGGCCGGCCGCCAGACAAGGGGGAAACATTAACAGTTGTTGATATCAGTATCACCAAATATTTGCAACAATAATAAGTATCAGTATCATATTGACAAAATTATGCATTGTTTCATCCCTAGTTTAAAAATAATTCATTTTTAACATACCCATTAATCCAGCAAATCTTTTAAAAGTTCTTGGTATTCTTGTTTGTGGATTAATTTCAATAAGAACATTTTTTTCTGTATGTATATAAACTTGCAAAAGGCCAGCTCTGTTTAGGGGTGAATCCATTAACATAAGTAAAGACTGATGAGTGATGTCTGGGCGACAGGATCCTGGCTCCCTATCATTTCTACGCAAAATACCTGCATGATCATCACAGTTTAAAAGTTCGAAACTATTACCATTCTGGAAACAGATACAAGCATATTAGAAATTTACTGACAGAATAATAAATTTGGTGTATACTATTCGTTTACATATACACTATGTATTCAATTATTTATCCATTGTAGGGCTTTTTAATGAAACATGTTTCTAGACAAGCCAAGGAAACAAAAAATGAATATAACCTTACCTTCACAGTTTCTAACTGTGCATTTTCCAATATTACAATTAAGCGTTTTTCTTGTTTCTTTATATGAGATGTAACTAAATGTTTGGGTACAGGGTCATATTCAAAATCGTCTTTGTTAGAAACTAACTTCCTTTTTTTTCCCATGTTCAATGTAAATCAAAATATAGTCGTAATTTTAGTTTTTTGTGAAGAATAAAATATCTAGTCAACATAAATTTACATAAAAATGCATAAAGTATTTTATATTTTAGTACGCTTTATTATGAAAAGTATAATCATATGATTCAAATATTTTTGCCTCTCACTAGCACATGGTTTACAATTTACATTCAAAACAAAAATCATAGATAAATAAATATGTAGCAAGCCAAGCTACAAAACGTAGACAGAGAATCCTACTACAAAAATACTTTATGTCGTTGACAGATTGACATTTTTTATTATTGCTATGATTTTGGGCGCGGATGCTTGTCTTTTAATCCGTGTATTATCATTCGAGATGTTATTATTTATAGATTTTTTCTTCACAATATGCTGATACGTCACAGTGCGAAGTGTTTGGGAGATTTCGATGACCATTCAACCTAGCAAACAGTCGATGATGCTACCTAAATTAAATTACTTTTGGTGCTTCGCACAAGTTACGTATTCAATACGCGATCGTGTTCCTAGGATGCTCATGAATATCACAGAAAATAAGCACTGCATGTTATTGCCATTTGCAATTTATTCTGTGTCATTTGTTTGTCATCTAGCGAAGTCTACGGGCCCGTAGTAAATAGCTGACAGCAAAGGGTTGGGTAAAAGCACCGACCTCTATATAATACGTAGACAGAGAAACCTATAGACTAATGATCGGCGTGGCCTCAAATGAGAAAGGACGATAACGAATTTTTAGGTTATACAATAACCTTTACGACTTTTAAACACATTTAGATAAAAATTTTAATTGTTCAAAGAACTGAACTGAACAAGATTCACCAATCTTAAGGTCACAAAACACTTTTTTCTCACTTAAACCAACTTCTAAACTCCTTAAATCGCTACGCTGTCAAAGTTGTTTAGCAAACTGTAGAGTTTGCTTAACAAAAAAACCGGCACGGAGAAAGGGACAAACAATCACACCGCTCTATCTCATTTCTATGCAAGACGTATGCATAAATCTATCTTTTTCGTGTGCGAATGCGAAAATTTGTCTATAGGTTTCTCTGTGTACGATATAATAGGTATGGACTAGCTTGCTACATATTTATTTATCTATGGTATGGACTAGCAATACATCGTGACATAATAAATTGATTTGATTTGCGCCATTTTGGCGCTGACAGCAAAAGTGAACGTCCACGAAACTAATAATAGAGATAAGACAGCGTGACAAAATATATCGATAAAAATTTTATACCTTACCTATACCTAAATAAAAAGAATGGACGTTACGGGTAGGTCTCCACCCGTAACATCCATTCTATTTATGTACCATATTAATATATTGCCATCATCATTCACCAACATTACAGCCCTTCACAGGTCCACTGCTGAACATAGGCCTCCCGAAAGGAATGTCACAAAGGACGGTCCTGAGCCGTCAACCGTCAGCCATCATCTTCCTGCATGTCTTACCAGGTTGTCACTCCCAGGGTCACCCTAAACTATGCGTACCAGTACGAGGCTGCAACTGGAGAACCTTTGTTCCCCATCGGTTATCCGTTCTTCGAGCTATATCGCCGGCCCATTGTCAATTCAGCCATTTGGCGATGTCGGTCACTGTCAACCCCGAGCATAGCCATCTCCTTAGCCACTAATCCCCCCTTCCCCCATCACAAGGCAGGCACCCTTTCAGGGGGGAGCTATTTCTCACTTAAACTCACGCATATTCATTAAAGACATTAATAATTTTGCGGTCCCAATATAAATTTATTTCCTTGATATAATAAATTGCATAATATGTTTAAACATATTTAACAAATTTAAGTCTTGTAAAAACAAAGTCATCATCAGGCGACTTTTCTGCACTTGGCTATGGCCCTTGAGTATGATGAAAAATGAGAAGAGAAGAAATAAAAAACACTGGAAATAATAATCTTATACTTTTATACTTACTGGTACTGGTACTACCAGAAAACATTGTCGGTATACTGCACTTTTTCAAAGTAGTGCGTTTTTCATGTCTAATAAATGAGTTGTCTGTGAAATGTTTAGAACAATGATGATAATTTTGTTTCGGATGTCCATTAAAAATATTTAAGCATTTAAGCCATAATTTCAGGCTAGGTTCAGTTATATGGGATTTTAGCGTTTCTCATTCTCTCTCATCAGGTAACCAATTGACCATGTTTAATATTTCTAAAAATGTTATTTGCATCTGAACTAACCAACATGTGCCAACGTACCTACAGGCCTACGGCGGCTGTAAGGTCTCTGACACGGCCGCTACAGATTTTTTTAAATTGGCCGCTGTGCGGCGCACGCACCCCCAAGGTTTTTGTGTGAATAGTTATATCTCTTCTCAAACTCAAAATCGTTAAACGCTCATCATCGCAGGACTTACATAGGTATAGGAAAAACTCTAAAATTTACGCGCACTTCGAGCGACCACCAGTGACCACAAAGAAAGGTAGCGTCCAGTATATTATATCGACTGACTTATTTTGATCCCGTGTTTTTCTGCCTACCTAATATTCAGTAGTTATTTCAAAACATGGTAAGTTTAATAAGTATAAACCATTGTCACAATTCAGGTGTCAAGAAAAGAAATAAAAATAAGGGTTGTTTTTTAACGGATGATAAAAAATCCCTATGCTAATTAAGGTTTTTTGTATTTTCTTTACATGTATTTTACGGGTTAAGAATAATCAATAATAATTAGGTAGTAGATTTTGCAAAACAGTAAAAATACTAATTCAAAATATAAAACTCACAACAAAATCTGTTCATTCAGTAATATAAAAATTATGTTGTTGACTACTACAGTCGCTTTGGAAAGTAGTTTTTAACAGAATACAAAAAGGAACGGCAGTAGTTTTAATTTATAGTTTTTACCGACTTCGAGTAGGTAAAGGGGTTATAAGTTCGACGATTTATTTTATTTGTATACTTAATTTTTAAATTTAATATTTTAGTTTTCCTCATGACACAGTACGATGTGGAAATGAACATCAATCGTCAGCCAGTAAAGGTGTGAAAATTTTTAAAGCCAAATAGTTCAAGCATCATTTGTTCAGAACATTTTTTGACGATGACAAGTATGTTACTGCAAAAGACAGAAAACGTCTTTTAAAACGGCTATTTCTCGCGTACCTAGATATTACAAAACATATTTCTAATTTTTGAGTTTTACCTTATAAGTTATTTAGTTTCGATTCGATAGGTTCTAAGATTACGACAAAATTTTTAAAAATGACAAAATAACATTGAATTTATTTTTATTATTTGTTTTCTATTATGATTATTCAATTAAAATTAGTAAAGATGTGCCTCATAAAAGGACGTAAAAACTGTCAAGCGAATATAATCGCTAAAAATAAGTAAGATAATTCTATTTTATAAGTGTGGTGTAATAACTTTATATTCGTTTATGCTTAAAAAGTACTTTTTTTATTATGTGCGAGCAGCTATGCAGGTCTAGGGAAAGAGACCAGTATCACTGCGACCTAAAAGATCTATTGTGATCGCTGCTATGGCTATAGTTCACTGCTAAGCCCTATGTCTTCAATGAATAGAAGAAGTTGCTTAGATTTGAGCAATTTCACTTTCTTTGGGTGGAGTACATAGTTTTCCAGATGAGTGTTACGTTTACGCATTAAGGGTCCGCAATCAGTTAGGATGTGTAGAGGCGTTTGTAGTGTTATGCTATTTACATATCATTTTACACTATTTTAAATTTATTTTTCCATTCTGTTTTTGATTTTCTGCATTCACCTCAAAACTGGATATTTTGCATCACCTTTATTTCCATAGGATTCTGTAACGTTTTTAAACCATAAGAACACAATAACAAATCATTTTCACTTCGTATTTTCACGCTATCAGCACTTTTTAAATCGGTGTCGATGGAGTTTACCTTTTTCGATCTTTTATTTAGTTCTCCGTAACTCTGCAATTTCGGGCTTCGTGCGCGCTGTTGCGCTACTTTTTTTTCTATATCAATAATATCTCATTTTTCACTTAAATCTTGCAGTTTCTCTATTACGAGCCTGAAACCAAAATTTGACATGTTTTGACATCGTTGTTTATCTGGTTGTCATGGCAATTTTTATTCAAATTCATTACCGGTCTGATGTTTTTATTTCAAAACTTCCACAAAAATACTCTTTTCTTCTTGGCCATTTACAAAAATTTGTTTTTAATTTAAATAATTTCCCGTTCTTATCTCAGATTCGTCGTCGAGCGCGGAGCTCTCTAAAAAAAGTATAAAAGCCGAACAATCGGCCAATAAAGTCAGTCTCGCTTCAGCTTTCAAACTAGAAGCATCTCCTAAAGGCCTTATCCCGGGGCCGCACTGCCCCGGGATCCTGCAAGCCTTTGCCTTCACCTAAAGTCGTCGCCTACGCCTCCACCTACTAGTGCCCGCGCTATCTTTAGCCGCTGTGCGTGCTTGCTCCAGGCGCTGCGAGCGCCTACTTCAGGTGCTGAGAGCATCTACCAAGGCGCTGTGGTGCCTACTCCAGACGCTGCGTGTGCCTACTCCAAGCGATGCGTGTACCTACTCCAGGCGATGCGTGTACCTACTCCAGGCACTGCGTGTGCCTACTCCGGACGCTGCGTGTGCCTACTCCAAGCGCTGCGTGTGCCTTCTCCAGACGCTGCGTGTGCCTAGATCAGGCGCTGCGCACCTACCACTGGCATAGCCTGTGCATACTCCGTGAGCGGTGAGCACCACTGCCAAGCGCGGTGTGCCACTTTGGTCTTCGGGCTCCGTTTCAGTACTCACATATCTTTATTATTATTTTTTTTAAATAATTATAATTCACGTCACCCATCATCATCTTCGTATTTTTTTATATAAAACTGTAAATATCTTTTAAAATTTTAAATAAATTATTCGTTTTTGTTCTATTTTTGTTGTTTCGTTGTTGTTAGGTTAGGTTCTTTAGTTTTTAATTGTCGCTTTACGACACGTTTCTTCAGTTATGGAACAAAACCGACACATCCTTGAGTTGCTTAGTCCCAGGATGGACATGTGCTTTTTAAGACAACAGTGTCCAGTTAGGGCTCTCGCCAGAATGCGTAATTTATTTTTACTTAATATCAGGGCTTCTGAAGCGAATTTACGATCAAAAGCCCGGATTAATGTTTTAGAATGTTTTAGGCGTGGTGTGTCAGACCAGATCTTAAGTGATTTATTGTGATAAAGATTTTCAAGGGTCAATCGGGCTAGGCTTCTTGAGATTCCACAAAATGGCTCAGGTCCACATTTCATGGCAACGCAGGTGCATTATCAAGAAAACCTTGTCCTGAAGACTGCAAACATTGTATTAGGTGAGAGGGTAAGGAAGTGGTATCTGTGGGGATGCCCAGGACAGACCACCTCTAGAATGAGTGGAAGGACAACCTACAACATGCTTAGCAAGAAGATTCGGACATCAAGCCGATTCTGGAATAGATGAAGTTCAGCGCTCCTAAGCCGAAATAGAGTGACGTCTGAGCGATGAGTTCAAATACGAAAAGCTATTGGGCCTAATAGCATAGATTGCTGATTCAGGATGGAGTTCTGTGCCGTAAAATGGAAAATGGTCGGGAAAACAGCTGTCATTTGCAAATGGTTGCCCCTAAAGCCAAAGTGCAGGATGTTCTACAGTTGTACCATAATGGTTGTTCAGGAGTCCATCTGGGAGTTAAACGATCTCTTCTGAAGACCCGAGAACGGTTTTATTGGGTCCATTGTCGTGACGATATCGAGGATTGGTGCCGCAAATGTACAATACCCCGATTAGTAAGAAAAATGGAAGCCCATAGGGATAGAGCTTCGAAAGGAGCGCTTTGTGTGAGACCCGATCGAAGGCCTTCGCTATGTCCAAACTAAAGGCCAATGTATCCCCCTTGGACTCTACTGCCTCCACCCATCTATGAGTAAGGTAGACCAAAAGATCACCAGAGCTGATCGACTACGACGAAAACCGTATTGGCGGTCACTGATCAGTTGGTGATCCTCAAGTTACCTCATGAGCTGGCAGTTTACAATCCATTATTTTGGAGAACGGGGAGATAATGGCGATAGGCTTGTAGTTTGACGGGTCTGAACGGTCGCCTTTTTTAGGGATCGGGTAGACCAAAACTGTCTTCCGAGAATTCGGGACTACGCCTTGGGAGTAGGAGTACCGGAAAAGACACATTAAAATCAGTGCCAACTCCGGAGTACACGTCTTCAGCACAATGGGAGAGACACCATCATCCCAACTCTTCTTGCCGACGACCAGAAAGAGGAGTGCTTTGCGAACCGAGCGCTGTGTAAACCGCACATCCAGCGTAGAGCACTCAAACCGCGGGGTGGTCCACGGTGTGTTCCCCCCGTCATCGAGAGTCAAGTTGGACGCAAAGAGAGAGCCTAACAGATCGGCTTTCTCCTTTGCGGCAAGGGTCAGTGAGTCGTCTTCTCTGTGCGGAGATGGTAGAGATGACTGACAGAAGTTCCCTTGGACAGCCTTGGCTAGAGACCAGAATGCACGGGTTCCCGAAGGAAGGCGAACTAGCTTCTCGCCAATTCTGCCGATGTGCTTAGACCTTGCGTTGGCAATGACTCTTTTGAAGGACCTGGGGGCGGAATTATACTTCTTTTTAAGAGCGCTGGTGTTTACATCTCGAGACGTTGATGCGTGAACCCAGGCCCGGTAGCACTCTTGCTTATAGCGTGATGCTATTTTACAAGAGCGACCAAACCATG